>OZ010798.1:56204558-56804558 GCA_963932465.1 Maratus speciosus | reverse complement strand
GTCAACAACTTTTGAACGACCCTGCTTATCTTGTACAGCTGCTGTCTCATAAATTCGAAATTAACATCTTACACTAGATTAATTTCGAATGGAAATGCTTGCTATGCTGTCGGCTCTAGTCATTTCCTCAACCTTCTACACTGATTTTTCTGTTGCAATCTCAACTGTACGACCACTTCGCTCCTCGTCAACAACTTTTGAACAACCCTGCTTATCTTGTACAGCTGCTGTCTCATAAATTCGAAATTAACATCTAACATTAGATTAATTTCGAATTTATGAGACAGCAGTTGTACAAGATGAGCAGGGTCGTTCAAAAGTTGTTGACGAAGAGCGAAGTAGGCGTCCAGTTGAGATTGCGACCAGAAGAATCAGTGCGGAAGGTTGAGGAAATGCTTGCTATGCTGTCTATTGTTGTTCGCCTATCAGCTCTAACCATTTCCTCAACCTTCCACACTGATTTTTCTGTCGCAATCTCAACTGGACGACCACTTCGCTCCTCGTCAACAACTTTGGAACGACCCTGCTCATCTTGTACAACTGCTGTCTCATAAATTCGAAATTAACATCTTATAGTTGGATTATGCTGTCACCTATCGGCATATTTGGAAACAATTTACTACTAATTTCTGACCACTCATATCAGCTTGTGATCTACTTACTGACATTCCCTCGTACTAATGTAATTTTCACATACGTTGATATCTGCATTAAAAGAAAAAAGATGTCCGTGAATAATGCTGACGTTATTTCGACGGTGGCAACGATTTAAACAAATTAACTTCTAAATGTCGCTCAATTTCAGTTTTCACAACGTCGAATAGAAAAAAAAATGGCTTTCAAATGTAATTTATTTAAAAACTGTGCCTTCGTTTACTGATTTTTATTGTTTAAAGGTAATTTTCAAGTACAATTTAAAAAAGAATCTATCTCTATACCCTGCAACTTGATTACCGAAGATTAACTCATTTATCCTTAAAACAATATAAATAGTTCAGAGTTTGTTTCCAAGTAAAAGTCTATAAGGAAAATAAAACTTCGCCAAAATTAATTAATTAATTAATAGTAATAAAACACAAGTTTTAACTAGATAAACAAAAACACTAATATTACGCACTTAAACACTGAAATAATATGGAATAACAAACGCTCCTATCAATACTGAAAAACTGGAGCGATTTCTTTGCCTATTTCTTTCTGCTGAAATGCGGCTAATAAGGAAGCACCCATTTTAATAAATTTAAAAATTTTATTTAAATACATAATTGATATTTTTCATATAAGAATGCTTTCTGGTATTATTAGTTGCAAAATCTAAAACAAACATATTAAAAGTAAAAAAAATCACAGGAGTTTTCAATTAAAAAAGCTTTTAATCAAATTTTCTGTACACAGGGCAGTATGTTCATTAAACCGGGAAATCCGGGTTACATCCCCAGGTTTGAATTATAAAGTAAAACATGTAAAAGACAGGCTGGTGTTATGAGCGCATCTTATCCAAAATCAGACTTCAGGTAGAAACCATCCATTAAACTCGTAATTTAGATCCCAAATTTTATCCAACAACCAAAACATAATTTTTTTTACCCTGCTGTGGACAAAGAAGGGGTCTTGTACTTTTCACAAGATTTTCTATCCTATTTAACCCATTAACTGCCGAAACTGTAAGATAGGAGTCCTCAACTACTTTACGTTTGCCACCACAAATATTAAAAGATAATCTTCGCTTTATTTAATGTTCAAACTTTCTATAATTAATAATGGCAATTAAAAAAAATAGTGGTGTCTTGATAGTTAATTTAAATTTATTTTTAACGGTGCGAAAACGCACCATTAGCAGGGAAGACACAACTGGGATGCCACGCCCACTCACATTAATTTTACTCTAACATTTTACACTAATTTATTATATGTAAATAAATTTTATCAAAGTGTTCATATATATACGTTAATTCATGTGTTTGAAAAAACTGTGCAAGAAGTTCACACAAATTAGAAGTGTCTACGTTTTTCAGCTATCCGAAAAATTGTACTTTTCAGCTAAAAACACCATTAACTCCTAAAGTACTCGAGCGATTTGGATAAAAAAAGAATATGTTGGTGATAGAGTATCAATATAAGATCATATGTGACAGACAGCTTTAAAAAAAATTTAATTAGTTTCAGAGAAAAAAAAAAAAAAAACATTGTTTAAAAATGGAAAACTTCTGAAAAATTGCCAATACTCTAAAATAAAAAGTTTTAGTCGCAGGAAAAAACTGTTTGCCATAAGTCTTGAGCATGACCCAGTGAATAAGGATTCCAAATTTCATCAAAATCGGTCGGGTAGTTTCCGAGGAAACGGGTCTTAAGAGATCACACTTGTCACGCGGAAAAACTGGAACGCTAAAGCTAAGTGTACGGGAGCGTTATTTTCAAATACCTCGCTTTGATTTTAATATTTTTGAATGATTTTTCTTTTATTTTTCCTTGCATTGGATAGCTGGGGACGACCTATACAATCGGTCTAGTTTTTACTTTTCCGATAGTAGTTAAAGTTTTTTTTATATTAGGATAGTTTCAATTTCAGAACCGATTACAACCGGTTCCGAAAGTGAAAGTAATTTTTAAAAAAATCTGAAACCAAAATTGAAAAAAGTAGAAACTAGTCCGGTTGTAGATCGTCCTCAGCTATGTTATGTGAAAAAAATCATTCAAAAATATTAAAATCAAAGAGAGAAATTTGAAAATTACACCCCCATAGACTTAACATTATCTTTTTCCTTTCTTCCTGTGACTGAAGTGGTCTCTTAAGAGGACCGGGTAAGCTCTACCTCATCCATGTTAAAATATACCAACATTAAGTACCTTTTTCTCAGAAATGGTGAAAGATACAGGTCTAGATTTTTTAAAGTCGTTTAAATAACATGCATTACGTATTTTAACAGACCATTTTCGTTGTAAGTGAAGCTGAAAATTAATTATTAATTATTTATTGAAAGACATTTTTAAATTAGCTTTTATGGTAAGATTTCACTGCCTAAAATAAATAATTCTCAACAAACCATTAAATCACTGTGTTAAAGTATGCACTATAACATAATATAAGTATTTAGAAAAATCTGAGTTCTTAAGTTTAATAGATATTGATAAAAAGGAACACAAACCTGGAAAATCGAAATTTTGAGAAAAAGTCAATTAAGGCTGTGAAGCAGTGTTGCCAGTGGACTACTTTTTTAAAATTCTGATTTCTTGATTGGCATCACTTTTTTGAAATAGTAAAATTCCCCTTATTTAATAACATATTAATTAGACGAAAACAATGGGAATTTGACCATTTCAGAAAAGTGATGCCAATCAAGAAATCTGAATTTAAAAAAAGTAGCCCACTGCTGTGAAGTGCTCTTAGAAAGAATGAAAAAAATCCAACACTTTTTTATATACCAGGTGAGCAAAAAGTCCGTATAAACTTTAAAAAATCATAAAAACCGAAAAAATAACCGAAATGAAAAACTGTTTGCAGGATTAGCATATATAGGTCACGGGAATTTTTTTAAGACAGAAATAAAAAATAACTCAAAAAACAGCCGACAGATGGCGCTGGTTCGTGCGATTTTGGTGGAAATATGCAAATGAAACTGTTTCAAGAATTTGCGCTACTAATCCAGAACTAGTTCACCGTTGTGAGCCGTGTACTTGATCAAGGATGCTGAGTATGAAGGATAAAGCTTTGTTGGTGAAGTTATTTTACGTGGACAATTTCTGGATTAGGAGCGCAAGTTCTTATAACCGTTTCATTTTCATATTTCCACCAAAATCTCACAAACCAGCGCCATCTGTTAGCTGTTTTTGAGTTATTTTTTATTTCTGTCTTAAAAAAAAATTCCCGTGACCTATAGATGCTAATCCTGCAAACAGTTTTTCATTTCGGTTATTTTTTCGGTTTTTATGAATTTTTAAAGTTTATACGGATTTTTGCTTACCCGGTATATATAAACATGTGTAATACCTCATTGAAAAGATAAACGTTTACACTATTTAATGATATAAAAAAGTAAAAATCAATTTTTGGGTTGAATTTCGCTTACCCGGTCCCCTTAAAGCTCGCATATTTCCCATGATATTGCACCCAGTTTTGACTTCCCTTAATTCCTAATATGAAAATATGCGAATTGATAAAGTCTAACGCAAGTTATCCGAAATAATTAAGGAGCATCGTAGGGACATTAAACAATTAAACAGAATACAGCTCTTTCTCACTTACGGATAACGAAGGCTGCTATATTCGTTTTGAGGAGGCGAAATTCACAGCTCCAGCTAATAACCCACTTGAAAGCATGATCTGAGAATCAGTCGAAATCGTTAAGACGTGAGCATAATGCCTGTCTTATAATATACCAAAAATCTGGCTTAATATCATAAAAAGTTTTAATTATTTACCTGTTTGCAATACAGGGTCATCGAAAAATAATGCCTAGATTTAAAAAAATCATAACATAGAAACCTTTTATGTTAAATGAGTAATTCTTTCACTACACGATAACTGGTGAATGCAAGTTTGGTTTTAGCTCACCAGAATTTGCTTGCGTGTCTTTGTTATGCGCGGATTAGTTGCGCAGTCGTCAAAGTCAGCCGACGCGCCAGACTGCAGCAGTACATGGTTTTTTCTTCGAAAAAGAAAGGTCTAATAACTTTGTCATGGAATAACCCGCATACCAAATCCCGCACTGTGCTTTTTGTTGCACGGTCAACATCGTACTGAGCAGCTGCAGTCTGGCGCGTCGGCTGACTTTGACGACTGCGCAACTAATATGCGCCCAACACAGACACGCAAACGAATTCTTGTGAACTAAAATCAAACTTGCGCTCGCCAGGTATCGTGTAGTGAAAGAATTACTCATTTAATGTAAAAGGTTTCGATGTTATGATTTTTTTAAATCTAGGCATTATATTTCGATGACACTGTATTTCAATTTTCACTCTTTCACCATGACCTTGTTTGAATGTAATTCGTTCCCTTTCATAGCTGGTGACACTTCACGGTCTTCAAGCGAACGTTCGATTCATCTCAGCTTATTTCATTTTTTAATTTTTTTTATTACTCACTGCAGTTTTCCATTCATATAATTGATCAAGACTTTCGTCTCTAGACTTTTAAACATTTCAACACCATATTTATCCTGAAGACGATTGCAGAAGCAGCTCGAAGCGTCGGTATTATGCTTTATTGTTAATTTTATTTGTACAAGTTCATACAAAAATTCCTGTTTGTGTGTATCATTGAGCAAGTTTATGTGTTTTAAACGTATAAATCTTATTTATGATAAATGTTCATTATAGAAATAAAATTGCATGCCCTTTGTACATCTTGATATTCTTACTTTCCAGGCTCACTCCGATGTACATGGTTCTTCTTGGATTTTCAGCTACAGTGTACCTCTACCTCGGGTCGGGACCTTATTGGCCGAATGGCGATTATGATGTAGCTTGCAAAAAAGTCTGGTGGAGGAACCTTCTTTATATCAACAATTTTGATCTTGAAGCGGGACAGGTTAGAACTAGTCGTTCCTATCTAATTTTGTTGGAGAAAAAATCGTTAAACTATCTTCATAAATATTAAAGATATGAATGAACATTCTAATTTTTCTTAATTATTTTAACACAATCATTCCGTTTGGTAAAGAACGCTTACGAGTTGTACATTTTTTCTCAACTGAATGAAAAGGTGTCCAGGTCAGTATTTGAAACCCAAGGCCTTGACTTAAGCTGTCCACGATCTACCAAAAAAATTTAGTTTTTAAACCCTGTAATATAGTTTTGGACCTGCGCACGGACTTATCGTGAGCGCATGGATTTTTCGTTCCTGGTGACCTTGAGGACTGTGCTGAGTTCCGTCCTGGCTTGCTTTCCCTTCGTGCTGGCATACTGTCCCGCTGACTGGTCTTCACTTCTGGGTTTCTTCGTCGACGTGGGATTCTCAGATTCTAATTTGGCTCACTTTACTTCATTACCCTACCAAATATGATTTCTTTACCAATCAATATGATTGTTCAGTGTAATTACATGCTCAACGTTTATCGGAGTTCCTTTACCTGTTGAAATGCTTCAGGTAACAGACCATGTGCAAAAAGGCTATTTGAGTCAATTGTTCCCGAGGATAGCTTAGTTGGTAGAGCGCCTGGTTTCAAATCTTTTCAGAGACACCTTTTCAGTGGGTTGCGGGGGGGGGGGGATACATGATGACTAGGGTATGACTCTAATTTGGCTTAGATTGAGACGCCCTGTATTATTAGCTATGAAAATAAATTGTGACACTATATGCACCTATGTCATTTTTGTCTGTTTTCGCATGCATCTGATTTGTCCTTCCATTTTTGCCAGAGATTTTAGAATCACAGTGTATGACCAGAAAGCTTTATGATTAATCGATGGCAAAGTTGTAAAATTTAGGGATGTCAGGACTCTTAAAGCTTCAAAATTTTCAAAATTTTATTTATTTATTTGTTTAGATTTAAAACTCCTATCTTTTCTGATCATTTTGATATGATTGTTTCCTTGAAATTCCCATTAGAACAGAAGTTATGGCTTTTTGAAATATACTCGCTCAGTAGCTGAAGCGGCGTTTCCGAAACTTTGAAGTCATTTATCTCTAAATAAAGTTTTTGGCCATAACGCGCAGGATATCTAAAAAACTTCTGAATATTTTTTCATGAAATTTTCACAAAACATGTATTTCATGTTAGTCTGTATAAACTGAACACAAAATTTCCTTTTTATTACTCAAAAAAATACTTTTTTAGGTGATTATACTGTTGAAATTCTCAAAATATTGAAGTCATTTTTCTCTAATTGAAGTTTTTGGCCATAACACGCAGAATATCTCAGAAACTTCTGAGTATTTTTTCATGAAATTTTCTCAAAACATGTATTTCACGATAGTCTGTATAAACTGAACACAAAATTTCCTTTTTATTACTCAAAAAAATACTTTTTTAGGTGATTATACTGTTGAAATTCTCAAAATATTGAAGTCATTTTTCTCTAATTGAAGTTTTTGGCCATAACACGCAGGATATCTCAGAAACTTCTGAGTATTTTTTCATGAAATTTTCTCAAAACATGTATTTCATGTTAGTCTGTATGAACTGAACACAAAATTTCCTTTTTATTACTCAAAAAAATACTTTTTTAGGTGATTATACTGTTGAAATTCTCAAAATATTGAAGTCATTTTTCTCTAATTGAAGTTTTTGGCCATAACACGCAGGATATCTCAGAAACTTCTGAGTATTTTTTCATGAAATTTTCTCAAAACATGTATTTCATGTTAGTCTGTATGAACTGAACACAAAATTTCCTTTTTATTGCTCAAAAAAATACTTTTTTAGGTAATTATACCGTTGAAATTTTCAAAATATTGTATTAGCTAAATAACAACTTTGTATTAAAAATACAAAAATGCTTTAAATACAAATGTATTTAGGCTCTGAGTAATTATTATAATCTGAAGTATAAATAGGCACCAAAATTTTCATTCTAGTTGCAATATTTATTTTGTAATCCAGCGCGTAATCTGTTATACCAATTTTCTTCTCGTCAAATGTCTGACATTTGGGAGCCCCCTATAAATGCTAATTCTGCATCTTGCAATTTTTAAATGCATGAAATGAAAGAACATACTTATATCTTTCATCCCAATAAAAATTGCGTTTTTAAATCATATACATTTTAAGATGTTAAATACTGAAAATAGTCTTTTTTTTTTCTTTTTTTCCAATTTTAAGTGTCCTGAGATCCCTTAAACAGTTATTTTACTTAGGATCAAGAAGAAAAAAAAGATAGAGAGAGAGATTAGAATAAAATGAAACAGGCACAAATACTTTAATTTCATTTCTGCTTTATAATATTTGGAAAAAACTACTATAAATGTGATTTTCTATTACAAATTTCACATAAAGTTAAATTCAGAGTAAATATAAATATTTTCCAATTAAACTTCTAGAAATTAAATTCTCCGCTAATATTATTAATTGTTGAAGCCGGGAAATGTCAATAGTAAAACATTATCGACATCTGTCACTCATCAAAAAAGGAACAAAGCAGAAAAAAATTATTTTTACTCATTCTGTTATATATTTCCTTTTCATTTTGTTTTCCCTTTAATAGTGTTTTGGCTGGTCTTGGTATCTGGCGAACGATATGCAGTTCTTCATCATTAGCCCTCTATTCTTAATCGCACTTTGGAGGTGAGTAACATAAAATAAACAAAATATACGAGTTATATAAGCAAAAATATTACGTCTGAATTCCATCTTTAAAATATTTACATTAAAATCACAGACAATACATTAAAGAATTAAAATTATCACATAAAAACACTAAAAACATATTAAAAATTGGGACGTTTCGTATCATCACGATCCCTCTTCAGCCAATTATTAACGTTGAAAACACTATAAAACATATATGCATAAACAGGCATTCAGATGTAGAAATTTGAATTCAAAGATCGTTCAGCATACTATTGCAACCGACCATTTTCTAGATTTTAATAAAGCTTTTGTGATCCGATCCGGCTGCAACAATTACGCAGGAAGAGTGTTTTTAGAGGCCTGGCATACTAAAACCAAGGATTTAGCGATTGACGAAGCTGCATCTGTGCCGGCCGAGTATTCTATATTATTTTAACTGTAGCCTGAAATTGATGACTTTCTGTTGTTTTTTTCTTGTAACTGTTGATAGTATTGACTCAACGTTAATAATTGGCTGAGGAGGGATCGTGATGATCCCAAAACGTCCCAATTTTTAATATGTTTTTAGTGTTTTTATGTAATAATTTTAATTGTTTAATGTATTGTCTGTGATTTTAATGTAAATATTTTAAAAATATACACTGTAAAAAAAATTCCGCAACGTTCCTGGGAAAAAATGGGCAGCTGAGTTGCCCATTATTTCCAAGAAACATTTCTTGAAAATGACTGGTACTTTACTGTATATGTTAAAAACTTTCTACAGAAATGCCAGTAAGTTTCCTGCGAAATACCAGGAATATTTCTGTTGACAGCAAAACATTACTGACATATTCAAGGCTGGAGTAGCACAAGAGCGAAAAATGTCCAGACCAGGGATCGAACCTGGATACTTGGCGTGCCGTGCCAGTGCCTTACCTGTTAGGCTATCCGGACCGATACCTGGCTGACATAATTCACTCTGGATGTTCGTTCCCTTCATTATGACATTACTGACATTTCACAGCATGCGGGATCCGCAGACGTTTTTTACATTTCCAGTTTACAATTTTCGCTTTATTATCATTATTTGTTAGAATGAAAAAATATTTTGAAATTGACATCAAAATTATTATTTATAATTTACACGAAAAAATAAATTTTCAATTAAAATTCAATAAAGTAAATATATATGTGATATATTGTTTCTGAACTTTGCTTAAAATATAAAAATATATAAATGTAAATAATAATTAGAAAAAAAATCTAGATATAAAATATTTTGGATTTTCGTCAGTGATTATGTTAGTTTACAAGTTAGATAAAATACATATAAATTTTCATGAAAAAAAAAACCTAAACGTAATTGTATATTTTTTCCGAAAAAAAAAAAAAATTCAAATTTGCAGCAATTCAGAGTGTCAAATATATGTCAAATTTAAATCAAATTATAATAAAGTGTTAAAATATAAAATTAATTAAAAAAGAAAAAAAAAGTCAAGAGGTAGCATCGAACCCGGGCCGTACGGGTGGCGTGCAAGCTTTCTGCATCCACACCACGAAAGACACGTTGAGAGCTGCAAACTAATGGGTATTTGAAACGTATGCTAAAACTCGGCATCTAATTTCTGAAAATCTAAGGCCCATTTGAAGAAATCCTTTCACAAGAATAATTAGAGATAAGAACTCTAAAACATACTTTAAATTAATCAAAATAGGTGAGAATCATATTTGATTGTCCCCTGGTTAATGCAGATCCAAATAATAGGTGTATTTATTTTTTACACAGTCTGCTCGTTAAAGATTTCACAGACAAGTACGAGAGATAATCTCTTAGTGATGTCACAGAGGTATTGTATTTTCATCTGAATTATCTTGACAATAGAGACGTAAAGGATTATGTCGTCTATTGATTTATTTGCATTCCATATTGATTTTTTTACATTCATTTAAGGAATTCGTTTTCGACACTCGCGCGCGAGCAACGGATTATAGGAAAAAAAAATAATAAATGGCGGCCGCAGCGTTTTGCTGTTTCCAACGTTTCAGCTGTTCAGGAACGTTTCAGATAAGAAAACCAGAATTTCACAGGAAAGAGCTAAATTATTCTGAAAACCTGATAAAAGGCGAAACGTTCCTGGATTTTACATGGAAAGTTACCATTTTTTTTTACAGTGTACGAGGTCTGTCTGATAGCTATCCGACCTTGATTTTACCCGCACGCAGTAGTAGTTCTAATACTGTGCACATTGGAAGGCGACAGCTTAATGCGCATGCTTGAATTTTTTCGTGCCGTTCCAGTGTTCCAGTCGTTGCCTGCTGGCCGCCGAATAAGGAGCTGCCCTACTTGTTCGTCGGATTTTGATTTCTCTCAAGATGACTGGACGAGCTGAGCAAAATTTTGTTAGAGCTTGGTGATTCTCAAAGCAAAACAATTTGTAAGATTCATCAGGTGTCGTAAGATTCATCAATGCCCCAGCTCATTCATTGCATAGATTAAGACCCAAGATAGGACACTCCCATAGAGCGTAATGGTAATGCGATTGCGATCGTGGCGCCTTTAGTGACAATGGGGAAGAAACTCCCCATCCTTGTAAAATTTTTATCATTGAGTATCTATCTTATTGTAATCTTTCTTTTTTTAATGTTTCATGTTTACGTTTTCAATAGAATCTTTCACCGATACATGAACATAGAATAGATATTCTATTTTATATATCTAATATCTATTCTGTGTTCATGCACGGATATATGATTTTTTTTTTTTTTTTTTACATGATGACAACGATATAAGTGCAACGAAAAACAGGGTAAAAATTTCGTCTTGAACGCTATATATGAAGTAAATATGATATAATTGGATTTAAAGCTACATAAAGTAATGATGCAATATAAAAATATTCGAAGTATGACACTCTATAAATCCCAGAAAATTTCATAAATATTCTCATTTGGTATCAAAATTTCTACAGCCGATGTTTTATTAATTTATGAAGTTTAACATATTAAACAATCGTTACAATAATCTTTTTAAATTTACGCATTTTCACTTTCTTACAGATAAAATAAAAATATTCTTTTTAATGTAAATAACATACAATCAATTCAATAATATTTATAGTATTAACATATAAGAAATAATAATAAAATTACAGATGGGGAAAAATTCATTTCGGCAAATTTTTATAATTATATAAATCTAGCAGCTAAAAATAAATAGAGGTACTGACATGACACTCAAGAATGTTTTATTCGATATGAATAAATTAACACAATATCTGAATTTGATTTTTTACAATTTAATCTCATAAACTTCCATATTTAGGTTATTAACAGAATTTTCTAGGGTTTTTCTTTTATATTTTTACTCTAATTATCATTTTGTAAGTTAAAGACGACCAATAGAAGTATGGTAAAAAAAAAAAAAAAGCAGCTAAATAAATAAAGCAAGCATGAATAGAATATCGTCTGACACCTGCTTTGTTTAGGAACGAATAGATATTCAAAGCATAGAGGGTAAACATATTTCTTCAACATAGGTAAATTTCGGCGGCTTGTTAATTCTTCCTCCTTGTCGGTAGTGACGCTAGTACTGTTGCCATTACAGATTTTGCCGTAAATGTCCCATCTTGTTCCTTAATCTATGATTCATTGCACCTGATTCAGACTTTCTTGGCGAAACATAGAATTCCAGTCGTTCGACAAAATCCCTACTCTCTAGACATGGCGCCTTGCGATTTCTGGTTGTTTTCGAAATTGAAAGCGCCATTGAAAGTATCCCATTTTGAGAGTAGAGATGAGTTACACAGAATGCGATGGCAGAATTGAACACCATTCCAAAAGAAGTCTTCCAAAAGTGTTTTCAGCTATGGAAGCAACGGTGAGCTAAAGTTATGGAGGCGCAAGAGGCCTACTTGGAAGGGAATCAGGCTCACATTCCAGTCAGATAACTTATATATTTCTTTCGACCAAAGGTTGGATACTTTTCAGACAGCTCACGTACACTCCTATATAACAGTGAGTGAATTGTACACGAGCAAATAAATATATATATTTCTTAACTTATAGATGGCCGGTTATTGGTTATGTTCTGATTCAAATCTTCCTCCTGGCTTCGTGCTTGAGCAATTTCTTCATCACCTATCACTTCGATCTGGGAAATGGAGTCGTCACATTTTTCAACAATGGTGCGTCTGACATCGCTGGAATACTGGTAAAGTAAGGATGCATTGTTAATTCAGTCTACACCAGTTGAATAGCATCAGGCAATGTGATTTCATATATACAGTCGGACCCGGTTAATACGCAGATTTTTTCCAGTATTTTGAACATCGCCATTAGAACAATGTAAAAATATAACGTTCAATACGCGATAGAATTTCAGTCCCATGAGGCAAAACATTTTCCTTAAGGCTGTTCTCAACTGCTCTGCTTAACAAGCGCAAAACGTTTTGACACATTTACAAATTCATTTTTTAACGGAGAGATATAAAATTGGAAGGCCTGACTATGGAAGCGATTTGGAATCGAACTGTGTTTTCCATTTATTGATAAATAAATTACCTATCGAGTTATAAGCGATTTTGATCACGTGACAAAGCGTTTTTCACCCTTCCTTGAGTGGTTATTTTTCTTTCGCGCGGAAATTTGGTTCAAAACGACCGCTTTGACACTATTTTCTGAAAGATATATTGCGTTTTCAAAAAACGGAAAACACAGTTCGATTGCATAGTTTCTGAACAACAACACCAGCTAGTTCCATGCATTTCCGAACAAAAATAAATTAAAACCTATGTCATAAAGTCATAAAGTTGCCCTTTTGGATTTGACAACAGCCTTAAGACGCGAATTCATGCGACTTAAAGCAGCAGTTAGATATTTCTTTTATATTTTCTGTGCTTGTTTATTTTTTGCTACTCTAAAAATAGTCTTTACGCAAAGATTAATCAGGATAGTTTTTCTTATTATATTAAAATTAAGGACTGATTATAAGGGTAGTCATGATCACAAGTTCTGAATATGATTTTAATAACTGGGCATGCTTCATAGATTTAATATTTTTGGTTTATGTTAAAAAAAATTAGGCTATCAGGAAAATTATATTTGTTTGTAATTTATTCCTTTATTTTTAGTATTAATCGACAATAAAGTCATATTTGAACCCATATTTATTTTCAGTTATCCCTCCATTCGGTCCTATAAAAACAAACAATGCGTTAAACTTGAATACAGTTAAGTTTTAATCTAAATATACGTAAAAAAGATAAAAAAATCTTTTTGATAGTAAATATAAATGAAAGCTCTAAAGTTCATTTAGACGATTAGATGTGTAAATAAGCTAAGATTCAGCAACATTACGCAAATCACGTGTAATACCTGAACGCGTCTTAACCAGGTTCGACTGTATTATTTCTAATAAACAATATAGCATACTTATAACTACTTAAAAGGTGACTCAAGCGTATAAAAATATTATTTAATGCAACCCTGAGATTTGTCGAACACACGCGTTCCTTTTCAAAGGGAAAAAGATGACTGACTGAATAGAAATACATTTTAAAAACAAAAATAGTACGCATGCGCAAGCGGAGCTCCGTCCACTTCTCTGCAGAGGGGTAAAATTATCAGTGCATTTTATCAGGAAGTCTTGAAATATTTAGGATATTGTACCAAATTGCGGGAATATTATAGGAAAGGACATCGTTACAAACATTATCACTTCTAAGAAAAATTTCAATCGATTCACGGATTATTGAAGAGTAATTCTCTTAATCAAGTAAAATTTCAATAGATTCACGGATTATTGAAGAGTAATACTTTAATTACTAGATTAAGAGAATTACTCTTCAATAATCCGTGAATCGATTGAAATTTTTCTTAGAAGTGATAATGTTTGTAACGATGTCCTTTCCTATAGTATTCCCGCAATTTGGTATAATATCCTAAATATTTTAAGACCTCCTGATAATATGAACTGATCTTTTCACCCCTCTGCAGAGAAATTGACTGAACTCCGCTTGCGCATGCGTATTATTTTTGTTTTTGTTTTTAAAATGTATTTCTATTCAGTCAGTCATCTTTTTCCCTTTGAAAGTGAACGCGTGTGTGTTCGATAGATCTCAGGGTTGCATTAAATAATATTTAATATGTTTGAGTCACCTTTTAAGTAGTTATAAGTATGTTATATTGTTTACTAGCTAACTTACCCGGCGTTGCCCGGGTACGTCAAAAAACAGCTCGAATTGCGAAAAAACTCTGAAAATCACAATAAGATATCGCGAAAAAATTTTAAATTGCTGCACAAATTTCGAAAAGAGAAAAAAAAAATTACATATTGTGTTCGAAGATTGAAAGTTGATTCCGCTCACTAATGTGGAAAAATTGTAAGAAATCGCTAAAATACCTACACTAAAAATCACATACAAAATTCCCGAAAAATTCGAAAATTGCTATACGAAATTCGAATAAACTTTATTGAAATGAAGGCAGAAATTACTTTAGTATTATAGGCAAAAAATGGAATGTCAAAAAATTGCAGCAGATTGCGAAGAAACGTAGAAATCGAATTAAAAATCACAAAAAGTTTAAAAATCACGAAAGTCAAAATTTACTGTAATTGGATAAAAGTTTCAAATCTAATTCCTTTGACCTGCGGGCTCTCTTAAAATTTATGTTTGGAATGCTAAGCATTGTATCATGTTACTTTTATTCATAATTTAATTTACTTGCATTCCCTTAAATATAATTAGTAAAACCCCTTAAGTTAAAATTAGTTTTTGTTGCAATAAAATATCTCAATTTGTTCATTTTCTGTAAGCAAGTAATCCCTATTGGTTTACAATGAAAGTCTATGGGAATTTGGCGAAATATTGGAGATATCGCTAAGTTGGCGTCACTTTTGGCGACTAATTTTGGTCGCCAAATTTGGCGATATACTGCCAAGTTGGCGACAATCTTGGCGGCATTCGGTGACAGAACTGTGTCCCCCCTACGGTAACCCTCTTATAGGTATGAAGATGCATTAGATTAAATGCTCTTCAATAATCGCATAAAAAATTCGCTAAAAATTCAAAAATCGCTGTACGAATTCCGAATGAACTTTTTTGAAAAGAGAACAAAATTTACTGAATTGGGTTGAAAGAAAGAAACCGTATTCTTTTCAATAATGTGGAAAAATAACCTCGAAACTTAAAAAAGCGCTAAAAATTACATAAAAAATTAAATTTAAAAAAATCTAATTAAAAAAATCGAATATTGGGCTTCGAGTTGCAGAACTTCATATATAGACGGACCTTTTCCCTAAATTTTGCAGCTCTACGTGCAGCTGTCTCTTCAGAACATCGTCGACACACTCACACACAAACTTCTTTCCTTATTAGTATAGATTTAATTTACCTGTGTTCCCTTAAATATAATTAATATAACCCCTTAAGTTAATATTAGTTTTTGTTCCATTAAAATGTCTCAATTTGTTGATTTTCTGTAAGCAAGTAATCACTATTGGTTTACAATGGAAGTCTATGGGAATTTGGAGAAATATTAAAGATATCGCCAAGTAGGCGTCACTTTTGGCAACTAACTTTAGTCGCCAAATTTGGCGATATATCGCCAAGTTGGCGATAAACTTGGCGGTATTTCGCGACAGAACTGTGTCCCCCCCTACGGTAACACGCTTATAGGTATGAAGACGCATTAACTGCTGTTCAGTAATCGCATAAAAAATGCGCTAAAAATTCAAAAATCGCTATACGAATTCCGATTAAACTTTTTTGAAAAGAGAACAAAATTTACTATATTGGGTTAAAAGAAAGAAACCGTATTATTTTCACTAATGTGGAAAAATCGCCTCAAAACTTAAAAAAGCACTAAAAATCGCATAAAAAATTAAATTAAAAAAAATCTAATAAAAAAATCGAATATTGGGCTTCGAGTTGCAGAACTACATATATAGACGGACCTTTTCCCCAAATTTTGTAGCTCTACGTGCAGCGGTCCCTTCAGAACACCGTCGACACACTCACTCACACACAAACTTCCTTACTTATTATTATAGATTAATAACAAGGTGAAAATTTCCTTCACGACACTAGTGTTTAATACAGTGTTTTGACTCTATTGTATTATTTCTGTTGTCAACATCCATTTTCTCAACTAAAATGCACCTCACAATGATGAATGATGTATCAGTGGATAGATTTTTGCCCATATCTGACATTGCGTACTGAATTTTCGTTATACTTTTAGGTTAAGTATCATCCTACATATTATTTCTGATGTAGACATCCTTTTTTTCTATGCGCGTACAAAACGCACAACAATGCATGGACAATGGCATGAATACGAAAGGTTTTTGAATAGGCTTTTGACAAAGTACCCCATATTTCGTTAAAACAAGTTGTTTGATCAAAGAAGTTACAGTTAATTATAAATTTAGGGAAAATGTATCAAAAAATAAACTCAACAATTGCAGTGTAAAAGCCTCGCACGGATCTACTGGTACCTTCTACTGGTACTGGTACCTGCTGGTACCTTTAGCCCTGCGCACACTTCCTATCTAGAGGACCTTTTCGAAAAATCCATGTGTATTGTAAGTTTATTTATTAGCACTATTTCAGGATTTCAGAGCTCCTTTGGATTGCAGGGTCTTGCACATGTACCACTAATTATCTACCGTAAATAAATCCACGTCAGTTAACTATTGAATAATACTTGTGCAGGGTTGAAAAAGTAGACATCTGAATTTTAACATTTGGAAATGGTTGTTGTTTTCGGTCGAGGATGGGGTCAAATGATGCTCACATTTTATTTTTTTTAACGAAATTCAACGATGTTCTTTACTTTTAGAAGAATTTTTATTTGAATAGGTAATAGAAAGGCATAAAATCGTTAAAAATTGATTGAATAGGTAATCGAAAGGCATAAAATCGTTAAAAATTGAAAAAGTTACAAAATGGGTAGGCGCAAATTATCAGGTATGGAAAAATCCAAAGCCAGAGAGTGACGCCGAAATGAAAATCGTCTTGCAAAGCAAAAATCAAGGTCTTCAACACATTATGTAGGCCATGAAAATCGAGGTCTCCAACTGATTATGTAGCCCATGAAAATTGAGGTCTTCAACTGATTATGTAGCCCATGAAAATCGATTACAGAATAAAAGACGAACGCGAAAAAGGAACCAATCTAATGTTTAATCGATTGATAGTAAAAGGCCATGTCTCGAGGGGCTCCAATCCACTAGCTATTGCGTTTTACTATCGTTTTATAAAAAAAAAAATTCCAAATGATCGTTGTAATCTATTAAATTACAATTATTTTTTTTTGTTCTTGTTTATATTTATTATGGTTCATAATTCATCAACTACAATAATTATAAAGATTAAATAATGACATGTTTCTAAGGTATTTCTCAAATTTTACGCATAGTAATTTCAAAAGTAGCTGAATTTTCCGTCAATGGATGGTGCTGTGCTGTCTCAAACTATAAGAATGCTCTAAGTAAAGTGTAAAGTTGGATCTAAAATCAGTCAGTTTTTACTCTACTTTCTATTTAACAGTTGAAAAAAAAATTATATACGTTTTAAGTTTTGAACGTAGTTCGAGTATTCTTAAACATTGAGACAGGGCCGCACTACCTATTGAAGAACATTTGAATATCTCTTTATTTATAAAAAAATTATGAGCTATCTTATATACACGTAATTTTTTTCACTCTATTTAAGGTTGGTTGTATTTGTGACGGCCAATTATCAACACGAGGGATATAGACCCTAAGGGGAAGGGAGTGCCCTTCGTGGGGGTCTTTCTAAGCGAACCTAACCCGTATTTACGCTTGGAAATACAAGGTTCGAAGAAAACCACGAAAACTCCTAACGATTAGGCCGACGGGCGCGATTGGGTTCGAACCGAGCACTTCCCGTCTACCAGCTTCGAGAGCAGAACCTCTCGGCCACTGGTGGGGCCGCTATTTAAGGAAGAACTATTTAAGACTGAAACAGGTTTTAAGAACGAAACCGAATATTGGTAATCTTTCTATTTTCGACCGAAAACGAAAGCAAAAACGAAAATGTGAAAAAAAAATTAAGTGATTAATACACACGTAAATATACATAATTATTAATTAATTATACGCATTCATTAAACATACATAATTATTAATTAATTATACGTGTGGCCCAATTCGCCTCTCTGTGCCTCTAACTCAAACATTTTGTTTTCATATAAAATAAAATGTAATTAATTCATCAAAAACACAGAATGATTTTCTAATTATATGAATTTCATTTAATTAAAGAATGTTTTAGATATACGCACCTCCTTTTACCTTTTTAAGTGATTTTTGCATTAGATCATCTGTTATATTAGAACTTTCTCAAAGAGTATTCGAAACACTTCTGCAGTTTCAAACTAAAAGTTTTCTATTACTATTAAGTCTGCAGTTTTAATGAGCACGTGAAAATCGTCTTCAAAGTTTAGTTATCGTTTGCTTTATAATTTGCACTCACGTCTTGTGTCAGTGATGACTGATACTTGCAAACAGCGAAGTTCAGAGCAATAAATAAAGAGTGTCTCATTTGAGCCGATACAGCTCAAATCAAAGAATAATGATGAAAATTTTCGAAGGAAGAAACGATATTTTTGAAATACAAATAGTTTCGGTCTGGCCGAATTTTCGACAGCATTTTCGCCGAAAACTAATTTTCGTCAAAACTTAAATTTTGGGCTAAAAACGAAAACGAAACCGAATTTTCGGCCGATAGCTACACTGCAAAAAAAATACAACCAGTTTTCCTGTAGGAATCGGAAAAATAGTTGCCCTTATCGTGCCGGAAAAATTTCCGACCCAGCTCGGAATAAAATCCGTAAAAAAAAGGAAATGGTCAATAAAACGGTATTTTACGGATTTTATTCCGAGCTGTGTCGAAAAATTTTCCGATACGATAAGACAACTTTTTTTCCGATTCCTACAGGAAAACTGGTCGTATTTTTTTTTTTTTTTACAGTGTAATTATAATTAATAAATTTTGAATTTTTAAATATGAGTGCGCGTTTTGGAAGAATCTATAACATTCAATTGATGTTTTGAAATACGTTTTTCCGCTCTTTACTCTATAATGACAGTATCAAATATTTTTGTTTTTATCGTAAAGTATCGTAAGCGATACGATTATATAATCGTAAAGATTTATATAATCCCACAGTGAAGGATTAAAATATATTTCTGTTTTTCTAGTTAGACTGTAGAAGAAATATATAAACCGTGGTAAATACCCAAGTCTATACAGGATGTTCAAAAATGGACTGAATCTTTTTAAAGTTCAGTAATAAATAAACAGTGACATCTATTGAAAGTAGTATTGCAGGACATTAATGTAATGTGTGAAATCGGAAATTTAATTACTAAGCATTGCTGTTTCAGTTCCAAGTAGTACTGATAGATGACACTGCGCTGTCTGGAATTTTTAGAATGTTCAAATTAACATATACAATTCATTCACTTTTTAATCTTTATTCTACTTAACTCTTGAAATGTAAAGTCGCTTGTGTATTGAAATCACAAGGTTACTTTGAGCAATATTATTATTTGAAGATATAGCTTCATCTACCGGTGATATCTTGAACTAAAACAAGAAAACGTAGTAAAAAATTTCCCCACTCACTCATTACTCTCTTTGTAAGAATAACTTCCATATTTGTTACCGTTTACTTGTCTTTGAATTTTTATAACGTTCAGCTCATTTTATAGCGTACTTTAATTTAATATGTGTAATATCCTTTCACAATCACAAAATTTTTATATTCGCAGATTCACGGAATACTTCGATAAATTGTACGTCAAGCCTTATACGAGAATTGGTCCTTATCTTGTGGGAATACTCGCTGGTTACGCCTACTTCAGGATGAAAGCGAGTAATGCACCTAAACATAGTCTGGTAAGATCATTGTATTACGGACTGGAAATTGTACAAAAAATGATTAAGTGCCAAGAGTTGCTTGTTGCTTTCATTCGTTGGAAAACTATTAATTCATTTATGATAACAGTACCGAAAGAAACCATGCTTATGATAATGGAAGCATCTAAATGTATTTTTGGCTAAACATATGTGTCGGCTAATGTCATGTCTGCTAAATGTAATGTCAGTTGATTGTCTAGTCCGCTAGTTGTCCTGTCGGCTAATTGACCTGTCGTCAAAATGTCCTGTCGGCTAATTGTCCATGTCGACTAATTTTCATGTCGTCAAAATGTCCTGTTGGCTAATTGTCCATGTCGACTAATTTTCATGTCGTCAAAATGTCCTGTCGGCTAATTGTCCATGTCGACTAATTTTGATGTCGTCAAAATGTCCTGTCGGCTAATTGTCCATGTCGACAAAATGTCCTGTCGGCTAATTGTCCATGTCGACTAATTTTCATGTCGGCTAATTGTATTATCGGATAACTGTCACTGTCAGCTAATTGTCCTGTCTGTTAAATGTACGTATCGGCTAAACGTCCTATCGGATCGGCTAATTGCTATCTTCCAAATGTCTTTTCGGGTAAATGTCATAGATCCATATTCCTCTCTATCAATAAACGGAAATGTATTCTAGATCTTTCGTGCTGTCTTGCATAAGATCTATAGAATTTATACACACCAAGTAATAAGCAAAATATCAATTCGATTTAAAAACGCCTACCACAACTTAAAACGCACTTCCAGCAATTGTTTTTAATAAACAATCCATTAACCGAATTGTTTTGTGTGTTCCTGTAAACAAATGATGAATTCTATGCACACCATAGTCTACAGTAAGCTTCTTGTAGTGCAGCTCAGTGTGATATATATCCATTTCAATGTGTTTAAAATAGTACAAAATCATCAAAATACACCGCAAAGAATTTTCTCCATAGACCATAATGTAACGAATTCTTTTGAATGCCCCTGTAAATGAACCATAAATGCTACACACTTTATTTTCATTACCAAACATGATATCCTCATTAACATGTATCATTTGCATGTCAATCCGAGTATATTTATGCGAATTAGAGCAGGAACAGACAGGCAGACAGACAAATCTATTCATAACACTTTTTAACTATGTTGGAAAGTGTTAAAAATTATATGTGTTTTGAAATTTTGAACGTAGTTCAAGCACTTTTATGTATGGAGAGAATTATTGAGATTGGCTTAACAGACTGAGATTAACTGAGACTAAAGAGATTTCTAGGGAACTTTCATCGTTAGATTATTTTTCTGTGAATTTTCAAACACTTAAAACTCCCACACATTAAACATCTTCACAAAATATTTTGTTTTACAGTTACGTCAGTATTTGTGAGACATATCATAGAAAATCATTCAATTAAACTATCAGTAACTATAGGATTTAGGAACGGAGGCAAACGAAAAATAAATACAGGGTGGTTATAATTAAACTTCCCCTATAAACAGCATCCTACAGTGCAAACGGGTGAACGGATGGAACGAAATTTGATATATAGACTATACACGAGATGCGCTCACGGAATTTCGAAAAAAAAATTTAGTTCCAAAATGTCCCCCAGAGGGCGCTTTTTCCGGAAGAAACATTAAATTTAACACAATAAACGGCCAAAACAGAATCCAGAATTGTCAATAAATGTTACTATTGCTTCTGGATTCTGTTTTGGCCGTTTACTGTGTTACATTTAATGTTTTTTCAGGAAAAAGCGCCCTCTGGTGGACATTTTGGAACTGAAAATTTTTTTTTCGAAATTCCGTGAGCGCATCTCGTGTATAGTCTATATACCAAATTTCATTGCATTCCGCTCACCCGTTTGCGCTGTAGGATGCTGTTTATAGAGGAAGTTTAATTATAACCACCCTGTATATTCGTTATTAGACTTACAAATATTTTATTAACTCCCTTGACGGTTCATAAGAATACAGATACTTAATAATTCTTGATTATGAGGATTAGAAAAAATATATACAATAGCAATATTTAAAAAAGAATTAAAGTTATAATACAGATCTCAGCGGTTCCTAGCATAAGTAGAAAAGGGACAACGCCCTTATCATAAAAAGGGCCGTCGGCAGAGACCCTGTCTCTCTGACCAACGCTCAAAGGCCTCTGTCTTGTGTGCCCAGATATCTGGTGCTCATCCTTGAATTTTTTGCTGCGCTTTCAATTCTTTGCCTGGGATTTGGACCTCGACCCGTGAACGCGGTTTCTCCGGGAATCTGGTGTTCGGCAAAAAATGGGTGCTCAAAATTGAGTAAAAAGTACTCAATTTTAAATACGTCACATACTCAAAATAGCTCCGATCCAAATATACTCAAAATTGAGATACACATGTACTCATTTTTGATTCCATGGCTGTGTTCAAATATGAATCTTATGTACTGCCGCCTTAAACCTAAAAATTAAAGTAAAAATGTATTGACATTTATTTCCCGTTCAAAGTCATTGACAAGAAACGTTTAATTGATTATTTATTAAAAAAAATATCAAAAATATTAGCAAGATACCCAAATCGAATATTTTTATGACAGGGATGACAGGGATGACCGCCCCGGGAACCCAGCTTTCGCTTTAGAGTATAAGTGCAATCCCGGGGGGAGAATATTTTTATGACAAGAGCATTATTTCCCAAGCACTTTTAAATTATTTTAATATACTGTGCATATTTTAATATTTAGATTGATAAACATTTTTTATGACGACATAAATTAAATAAATCACAACAGGGTACAAAATTATCGTTTCATTTGAGTTTGATAACATGTGATGTAAAATTGAGAAAGCATAGGTTCATTTTTGATCCAGAAATATTCAATTCGATATGAGTACATCCATTTTCTCATTTTTGAGTATTTCATTTTTTTCAGAGAATCTGTTTTGCCACTACATAACTGGCAATGACAAACGTCAGCTTTAATCATTGTTCTTAAAATCTTTTACTTTGAAGGAGACATATATGTTGCATTCTAGCAACATTGGATTGGCTTTATCGTTGAAAATGCCGTACTGGCTGTCACGATAGTAGTTGTGGATCACATTCAGCGATAATGATGTAAAAGAAGTGGTCAGAACAGATAATTCGAATCTGTTATATTAGTAGAACAAATTGTTGAAATGCAGTTGTCGAGTGAAAACAATGGAATGCATCATTCCGTGAAGTTTCCCCAGAAGAAATTGAAACAACTCATAATATCAGCTAAGCACTTTATTAGAACATCTTGCAAAAAGTGCAGTTTCCACCAAGATAATTAGCCATCGCTCCGTAGTAGTAATTAGGTTTAAACAAAGTTCCAGATAATCGAATAACAGGACGGTGACCAGGGGATGCATGAAAACTGGAAATACGACTCAAATCTGCTGAAACTCAGCGAGTATTAACTTTTTGTTCCTTCAATGTATGGATACAAATATGACGTAGATCGCGTTCTCAACCGATGAATAATTAAGAATGTCACGTCATATAAAGAGTGCGAACAGAGCTAGCGCATGAATTTGAAGGGAAAAGGGTTAACTTCAGAAATGCGCGGGAAAGTAAAAATGGAAGCTAAAAGAATATTCTCGAAAGAAAAAAGCGCGGGAATGGAACATTTAATTTAAGAATACTAAAAGCGTAATATTTAAGCGATTAAGACAAGTGAGACATTAAGGGGTCTCAGGACTCTTAAAATTGGAAAAAAAGAAAAAAAAAAGGACCATTTTCAACATTTAATATCTTAAAATGTATTTGATTTTAAGCCACAATTTTAATTGGAATAAAATATATAAGTATGTTTTTTCATTTCGTGTATTTAAAAAATTATAAGATGCAGAATTAGCATTTACAGGGGCTCCAAACTGTTAGACATTTTTCGGGCAAAAAAGCGGCATAACAGCTTACGCGCACGATTACAAAATAAGTGTTGCAACTAGAATGAAAATTTTGGTACCTACTTATACTTCAGATTGTAATAATTACCCTGAACCTAAATAAATTTGTATTTAAAGCTTTTTATATTTTTAATACAAAGTTGTATTTAGCTAATGCAAAATTAAGAAAATTTCAATAGTATAATCACCTAAAAAAATATTATTTTGAACAATAAAAAGGAAATTTTAGGTTCCGTTTATACAGACTAACATGAAACATATGTTTTGAAAATTTCATGAAAAAATATTCATAAGTTTTTGAGATATCGTGCGCGTTGTGCCCAAAAACGTCATTTGGAGAAAAATGGCTTCAAAATTTCCGAAACGGCGCTTCAGCTATTGAACGTGTATAAATGTAAAAGCGATAACTTCAGTTCTAATAGGAATTTCAAGGAAACAATTATATCAAAATGTTCAGAAAAAATAAGAGTTTAACATCTAAAAAAATTAAAATTTCGAAAATTTTAAAGCTTTAAGAGTCCTGAGACCCCTTAGATTAAAGGGAATTTAACAGAGTTAGCGATAGAGATTATTTAAGGGTAATGATTTAGTGAATATAAAGTAGTAATTTAGAATAAGATAAGGAAATCGCGGAATTAGATCTAATAATGTAACATCTATACCTTTTGTAATGTAGATATGCAGGATGATTATAAATCAATATCTCAACTTTACAAGACTATTAAAAGAAGGAAAAAAAAACTACAATTTTGTTGTTCATCTGAAATGAAAAATAACAGTTGAAAGTTTAAATTCAACACAGTTATAAGTGTTCAATGAGAGATTCTCCAGAAGCATGAACGATATCGAAGCAGTACGATAACCCATCACACTCTCTCCTCCCCTTTCAGCATGTCCTGTGTGACTGTTTGAATGGGTATGCATGTCTTAAGTTATTCAATATCAGTTGGTAGCGGTTGAACAAACACAAACCTCACAACCCCCCCTCCCCCCATGAGACCCTTACAAAACAAAAAAAGAAAAACAAGTAATACAAAAATTTTGTCTGTCAATTCCTACTTGTCAATTCCTACTTAGGTCATCAAAGGAAAATTTAATATAATCCCTTAAGCTAATATTAGTTTTTGTTGAATTAAAATAGCTCAATTTGTTGATTTTCTATAAGCAAGTAGGTTTACAATGGAACTCTATGGGAATTTGGCGAAATATTAAAGATATCGCCAAGTTGCCGTCTCTTTTGGCGACTCGTTTTGGTCGTCAAATTGGGCGATATATCGCCAAGCTGGCGACAAACTTGGCGGTATTGGGCGACAGAACAGGGTCTCCCCTATGGTAACCCCCTTATAGATAGGAAGATGCATCAAATGCTTCAATAACCAATGGCCGCCATTTTGTCTCCCATGTAAAATTAAAATTAATTAATTAAAATTTAATTAATGAATTAATATTTGAAAAACTGTATTAACATCCATTGTCATCCAGTACAAGTTTAAAAAATTTATTTCAACTTGATAGGATGAATAATAAGTATTTTACTAAGGATTGAAAATTTGAACAAGATATATATATAAATAAATAAATAAATATAGGGAGAATGTGAACTAATAGTAGGAATTGAACAAGTTGGAAACTGTTCATCAAGCGTGGCAAATGAGGTGCATTCGTACGATAACTAGTTTTATAATAATTTTTTGCACCGCATATTGTACTGAATGTATATTTTAGTGCACTTCATAAGTGTCTATCCATTTCATTCTGTTCGAAAGGCTGTCACATCATTAAAATGCACTTGAAATAATTATTTCCCATTGGCCTTAATGTAACAGAAAACTTTTGACTGTCCCTGTAGTTAAACTATACATCAGATCTTCATAAAATTTGAAATTACTCGACAAAATTTGGCAACAATTATATATTTAAAATTTCAGACCATTCGGAAGGTTGTAACATCATTAAAAGGCACGTGCAATAATTTTTTTCCTATTGGCCGTAATGTAAAGGAAAATTTTTACTGTCCCTGTCATTAAACTATATATCTGATTTTCATAAAATTTGAAATGAATTGATAAAATTTTGCAACAATTATATATTTAAAATTTCAGGCCATTTGGAAGGCTGTAACTGCATTAAAATGCACTTGCAATCATTTTTTTCCCATTGGCCGTCATGCAACGAAAAACTTTTGACTGTCCCTGTCATTAAAATATACGTCCGATTTTCATGAAATTTGAAACGACTCGAGAAATTTTTGCGACAATTATATTTAAAATTTCAGACCATTCGGTTGGGTAGTTTTTGCTCTGTTATATGCGGACAGACAGACAGGTGGACAGACTGAACGACGACTGTAGGTGCTACGTATTTATATAATTACGAACGCACCTAAAAAAAATATGCTGAGAAAAGTGTGGGATGAGTTATCGTATCGCCTCGATATCGTTCGTGTTTCTGGAGGGTCTCTCATTAGTCATTATACTCACTTATAACTGTGTTGAATTTAAACTTTCAACTGTTATTTTTCATTTCCGATGAACGACAAAGTTGTACTTTTTTTAACTTAAACTTACACTATGTGCAAAACTACTAAGATGAGACAATATTTAAAAAGATGTTAAATTACTTTAATACCTTAGTACTTTCAACTATAAAAACATAGTCTTCATCAGAGAAATATAAGAAATACAATTGTAATTAACGTCTAATTTTCAAAATTCACGTTGATGGTGACGAAAGGAGTGAAAGTGGAAGTCAATTTTTAGATCCGGAAAACATTGGGAAAATAAAACATGAATATAGGGAAGTGGGATGTTACTCGTTTTGTGGTTCTTTAAGAAAACCCAGCCAAATTCTGGGTAGGTTGTAGGATAAAACGTCATTGCAAACAGCAATCTATTAGTAATTCTTTAGCAATAATTTTTATTGATTCGCGGATGATTAAATCATGATAATTGCTTTGAGGAATATATAATTTTTGCGTCTTCGAAATTAACTTGTATGTTCTACTTCTAGTTAAGTCTTGACAGGGCTGTTGTAGGTCGGTTATACTTTAAATCTCTCAAATGTTCTTTAATGTTTTATCTCACAACATACCCAGAATTTGGCTCGGTTTGTTTAAAGAATCATAAAACGAGTAATATTCCACTTCCCTGTATCCATGTTTTATTTTCCCAATGTTTTCCGGATCTAAAAATTGACTTCCACTTTCACTCCTTTCGTCACCATCAACGTGAATTTTGAAAATTAGACGTTATTTACAATTGTATTTCTCTGGCGAAGCCTATGTTTTTAAAGTTGAAAGTGCTAAGGTATTAAAGTAATTTAACAACTTTTTTAAATATTGTCTCATCTTTTAAGTAGTTTTGCACATAGTTTAAGTTTAACTTTTTAAAGATGAATTAAGAATTTCTAGTTATTTATTTACTGATGTTGTACTTTTTTGTTTTCTTTTTAACAGCCCTGTAAAATTTCGATATTCATTTATAATCAACCTGTGTATGGGCATTCTCACAATCTTTTGACTTTCAGGAATAAAAATCTGGTGAAATTAAACTTGCTAAAATAACATTTTAAGATGAATGTCTCAATGATTCAAAATAAAGAAAAACTGGTCAGCAGCGAATTTTTTTTTTTATTTAGCTGTGGTTTAAGCTAAACTTGCGAGTTTAATTTTCCTTACCATTTTACCCCTATAACTCTTTATTGTCTTCTAAATTTTTACTTATAATGAATTTGCATAGTACCCTCAGGACATTCAAATAAGAAATAGTAACAATGTAGTATCTTTAGTACAAAATTTTGGTATAACATTGTCTTAAAGAGGTGTTAAAGAAGGGACGGTAAGGCAAAAAAAGGAGACTGTATAGGAAAAAAGGGACGGTAAGGGGGAAAAGGGAATGGTAAGGATAAGACGGTAAGGAAAATGACCACCTATTTTTAGGCAAATCATATTAAGACTAAGGGATAGCCACAATGTTCATTGACTTTAAGAAACAGTTATTTACATTGGATTAAATAAATAAAAAAAATTAATTTACTTCGAAAAGTGCAGGAATAAACCTTGGGGACGGTAAGACTACCCATAAAGCCACGATGCTTGAAATTGATATTTAAATGCGAATTTAAATTCAGCATTAAATTTCCTGTCAAAGAATTTTAGACATTATCTCTCTAGCATACTTCTGCATGAGAAAAAAGTTTAAAAAAAATTCTGTGGCTGCATCTGAAGTGATTTTCTGTATAAGTTTAGCAAGAGGGATGGTAAGGAATCTAAAATCCAGGGACAGAGTTCAAAAAATAATATCAACCATAAAAATGGGTGCAGGTTTTTTTTCGCTACATATTTATATAAAACAATAGTCCCAGTTTTGGAAAAAAATGACATCGAATTACTTTTATTGAAACAATTTTATACAGACAGCTCCAAACTTAAAAATCGGCATCAGGGATACAGGTCGGTATAGGTGTTTTCCTGGTATTTGGACCCCCAACATCTTCCAAAACTTATTTATCTCATTAATATTGTTATGCAGTCATGCAATGGGATGTTCCCCAGTATATGAAATAAAAAAAAAACCAAGAATATCTACTAAAATAAAAATTTTTATCCGGGGTCTTAAAAGTCAAAAAATTTGAGAATGCCCCATATCTGTGAAGGAAGGTTTTGAAGGACATTTAAAATAAGGGTAATTTTATGCGGTCTCTATATGGCTGTCTGATGAATTTAGCACAAAAATTATTGCTACTAATTACGGAATAAATTTCTCTTCAATAAGTTAAAGGAAAAAGAAAAATCATGATTTAAGCATAGATTATGAAATACTTTCCAACACTTCCAGAAAACTTCAACAAAATTTCGTCGTTTAGTAAGATAAAGAAGAAAGTCGTAAGATTTAGAAAGCTTTCCATAATTACCGCCCATAGTTGGAAAGATACTCCAGTATTTTTTGCGCAGCTCTGCATACGATATATAGATTTGTACAAATTCTACATAATATGCTAAAATTTAGTTTAGTAAGGAAACGTATAACACAGTTGGAAATTCACCTTCTGCAATTTCTACCATTAGACGGAAACTTACATAAACTCTTTTCCACAGCCTGTACATTGCATACAAATTTTTGTACGCGTCACATATTAAGCTGAAATTTAATTCAGGCAGAAACATGCTTAAAACTACTGAAATAGGCTTCCAGGAATTACAATTCATAGGTGGCCATATATCCTGTTCTTTGCATAATCCTGTATATATGATTTTACTTATGCAGACAAATGTTTCGTTAAATCAATACTTATTTTAATGATGTTATATGTAGTAATAAATTTGTGTATAATATTTTACTTATGTTATATACAGGGTGTCCAAGAAGTCCCAGATACATTTTAAAATTCAAAATAAAATCAAGTAATTGTCGTACAGGAGTGCGGTTTGCACTAAAATCCTGACCATGATGAAAAGTTTTCTTCAAGCGAATAATTAAAAAAAATAGTTCCAAACTTCGATCTTATATGTCACCACTTGTCCGTATGTTTGTTTTCAACCATGCGCTTTTCCTGATTTCCAGATTAGTTTTGATGTTGTAACACAGAAATGACACCTCCCAGCAAAAAGGCAAATTGCGTAGTTTGGTCGAAACCAAATCGAAATAAATCGGAAAATCAGAAAAAAGCATGTTTGAATCCAACAATACGGACAAGTGGCGCCAACTATGATCGAAGTTTGGAACTAATTCTTTTATTCACTTGAAGAAAACTTTCCATAGTGAGAAGTATTTTAGTCTAAACCACACTCCTGTACAACAATTACGTGATTTTATATTGAATTTTAAAATGTATCAAGGATTTTTGGGACACTCTGTATAATCCATGTACAGCTTATGCATGGTGCATTTTTTAATTCACGGCTATAATTGACAGTCTAAGAGATTGGTTTTTATTTTTCGAACAGGTGTTCTTGACCATCGGTTGGATCGTCGCAAGCTCAACAGCCTTAGTGACCGTGTATGGCCTGTATCACACTCACCCGAATTTGATCGCTCGCAGTTTCTACAACGCACTCAGCCGTGTCTGCTGGGCTGCTGGACTCTCCTGGGTCATCTATGTTTGCCTGATGGGACAAGGAGGTGATTTCTTCTTTTACATCTTTCTCTTTCGTTTAACTGTCTTATTTACCTAATCCTTATATGAGGCTCTTAACTTTTATAAGAAAAAACTGTTTACGGAAGCTGTTTCTGATTTATGAGATGAGATTTTTTTTGCAAAACAAATCTACTTCAGCGTTACTATCTTAACTCCTTAATTCTCGCTCCCTTCAATATCACGGGCTGAGGTGTTGTTCGTTATTTCTCGTGCCCGTCCTATTTCCGGGCTGGAGATTTAATTGCCGTAAAAATCTTTTGAAACCAGAAAAATTTTACTGGCATTTCCGTGTGAAGTCTTTGGATATTGCCGCTTGGCTTTGGGCGCTGATTGTAATGCTGGGATTTGTATTGCATGTTTCGAAATGTATAACACTAAATAAAATTATTAATAATCAAAATTTAATGTATATATATTGTTTGAAATATTATTTGTAAAAATTTGTGTGATGATGATAAACAAAGATCTAAAATGTGAAAAATAAAGGTATTATTCGTATTAATTTGTATGGTGTAAAACAAATACTGAGACACAGAATTCTCGCATGATGGCTTTTCTACAAATGTGAATTTGTTCTATAATATCTTTTTTTTTCGCCTTAAAAAAAATTAATTGCATATTTTATTCAGAAACCTTATAATTATTCAATTTCTGTAATAAAATAAATAGGTACTTTTTTGGTGGTTTTTCCAAATATTAAGCGACCGTGAAGGGGTTAAGGGGACTCAGTACCCATCATTTGGCGAAAAAGGACGAAAATATTCATTTTCTAATTTTGAACTTAAGGGATCTTGGGATTTTTAAAAGGGGAAAAATGAAAAAAAGAGAGACTATTTTCAACATTTAATATCTTAAAATGTACTTAATTTTAAGACACAATTTTAATTGGGATGAAAGATATAAGTATATTCTTTCATTTCATGCATTTAAAAATTGCACGATGCAGAATTAGCATTTACACGGGGCTTCAAACTGTAAGACATTTGACGAGCAGAAAATTGGCATAATAGATTATGCACACGATTACTAAATAAATTTTGCAACAAGAAGGAACATTTTGGTGCCTACTTATACTTTAGATGATAATAACTACCCTGAACCTCAATAAATTTGTATTTAAAGCATTTTTTATATTTTTAATACAAAGTTGTATTTAGCTAATGCAAAATTTTGAACATTTCGACACTATAATCACTTTAAAAAAATATTTTTTTTTGAACAATAAAAAGGAAATTTTGGGTTCAGTTTATACAAACTAACGTGACACATATGTTTTGCAAATTTCATAAAAAATATTCAGAACTTTTTGAGATATCGTGTGTGTTATGACCAAAAAACATTATTTGGAGAAAAATGACTTTAAAATTTCGGAAACGCCGCTTCAGCTATTGAGCTGGAATAATTCTAAACCATAACTTCTGTTCTAATGGGAATTTCAAGGAAACAATTGTATCAAAATGTTCAGGAAAGACAAGAGTTTAACATTTAAAAAAAATAAATTTCGAAACTTTAAGAGTTCTGAGGTCACTTACTTGTGTCTTGCTTGTCTGATACTTGTATGAGGCTCGTAACTTCAATAAAAAAAACTGTTTACCGAAGCGGTTTTAAGTAGATTTCGTAAGGAATAACTATCTAACTACGTTCTCTCGTACATTGGAATTTTTGAAAAACGTTTGCAGATCTACGCCAAACATGACGCAAAGAATCAAAAATCCCCCCCAGTTCAAAACTTTATATATGTATATCTATTTATATATTTCACTTTTTTATGCACACGATAACTTCCACAATTCTGGACAAATCTCTTTAAACTGATACATAAAATCAAGGGGCAGAAAAACTCGCTCAAGTACGTTAATGGGCAAAATTGGACCAAAGGGGGAGGAAATAGGCAGGGTTTTTGTGAAAACAGAAAAAAACCCATTACTTCTTAATTATAATACATATCAAATCAGTTTAAATTTATTATTACTTCTAGGAAAAGGGCCAAAAATTTATGTATGACAGATTTTTGATATAATTAAAAATGGTCTCAAGAGATGAAAAAATAGGGTTTTAAGAAGAAAAAAATTCATAACTTCCTCAATTTACAATATATCAAATCCATTTAAATTTATTATAAATCTTCTTAATCTTCTATTATTTAAACACAATCAAACTGATTGGTAAAGTTATCATACGAATTGAATATTTCCAACTGAGCGAAAAAATGCCCAGGCTGGGATTCGAACCCAGATCCTTGGCTTACAAGGCCAATGCTTTTCCGTTTAAGCTAACTGGGCCGACAACCAGCCAGCATATTTCGCTCAGATAACCTGGATAGATAACCAGCTTAGGTCAGATAACCAGGTTATCTGAGCGAAATATGCTGGCTGGTTGTCGGCCCAGTTAGCTTAAACGGAAAAGCATTGGCCTTGTAAGCCAAGGATCTGGGTTCGATTCCCAGCCTGGGCATTTTTTCGCTTAGTTGGAAATATTCAATTCGTATGATAGCTTCTTAATCTTATCTACAACTTTTATAAGGACAAATTTTTGATGTGGCAAACTTTTAGCGCAAAAAAGGAAAGAAAAAAAATCCCTGTCGGCTCGGGCCTACAGGCGGAGGTAGATTTCGAAGTTAAGTACTAAATTCACCAACAAAATTTAAATCAAGATTAGAGATAAACCCAGTTCCTTCACTAAGAATGAGCTCTAGGGAGCTATATATTTTATGTCAATTCTAATATACACGAATACATTCACGCATGTATATGAAATAGGTTTAAAAAGTAGTTAAAGCAAATTCACAGAACCTCAAAGTGTTAAAATAAGTTAATATTTCCATAGTCGGGTTTTCATCATGTTTTAATACTTTTCTTCAAACTCACATGACGTTACATATTCACCTGTTGAGGTCCATTTTATTTCCAATATGACGCAATATATATATTTTTTTAATTCGTCAAACTATTTATTTCATTTTGAGTTTTCATGCGAAAATCTTGCTCTAGAAAACTTATGACGTAATATTCAATTTGTTTTCAATTCGTCAAACTATTTATTTAATTTATTTCTTCACGTGAAAAATCTTGCAGTAGAAAAGCAATTCTTGTGGTGAGAGTTTTATTGCTTTTTTTTTTAATTGGCGGCAACTGCTTTAACGAAAAATATTTATTTTTTCCTGTCATTGTTGTGTAAGAGCTGTTTTTATCAGAATCATGTTAAGACGGTATTTAAAATTTTGAACCCTCCCCCATTTCCACTCCCTTGGGCCGATTTTGCCCATTTTCAATCCCCGCCGAGATTTTAGCCATCTCAAAGTTGTTGGCGAGTTTGAAGACGATCCGTGCATAATTGCGACTTTTATCGTGCGGACAAAATTTAGTACATACATACATATATATATATATATATATAAACTTTTTAGGTGGGGTGGTTTTGGGTTCCTGGGGTCCTATAACGAAAAGTTATGAAGGAATTTTTCAAAAGTCGCACCATGGTAACGACTGCAATAGGTAGTATTTCTTACAAAATCTACCTAAATAAGGGGGGGGGGGGCGTTGAAGAAGAAAAAAACTCATAATTTCGTCTCTTCACAAGATGTAAAATCCTCTTGGATACATTATAAATCTTCTTAATGTTATCTACAACGTTTATATTGACAAGTTTTTTATAGGACAAACTCTAACAGCAAAACAGATAAAAAAAATAGGGGTTGAAGAAAAAATTATCGTATTAACATGATTATGATAAAACCAGCTCTTACAAAAAAAAAAAAAAAAAAAAAAAAAAAAAAAAGAAATTAAAAATTCGTCAAAGCGTCCAGATAAAATTGTTAAACTGGGTTTATCTGTAATCTTGATTTAGTTTTTGTTGGTGAAATTAGTACTTAACTTCGAATTCTACCTCCGCCAGTAGGCCGAGCCGGCAGAGATTTTTTTATTAATAAGATGAGATTTTTTGGGAGGCAAATCTACTTTAACAGTATTATTTTAAAACATTATTTTATTTCAGCTATGGCGTATATTTTAGTAATATCCTTTAAATCTTAATCTCTCCAGACTTTCCAGCATACTGCTGATGAAGCTCCACATCCTACTTTGGGATTGGTCGTTGCACACCCAGTCCGCATAAATAGACACTTTTCTTTTTCCCTCTTCTCGTCGTCTTCTGTTTAGTTCTGAAGACTTTTTCCTCACTTGTTAGTTTCGATCTTTAACTTTTTATGATAGGTATTTTTTCACCTCTCCCTAAGATGTGTTAAACTATTATTACAAATAAAAATTTCAAGCGACAAAAATTTTCTTCGACTCGTCAGTTTTCCCGCAACTAACTTTTTTCGTTTTCTAAGCATTTCATTGGCTGTTCAGGAAAAGGTTTTTCCATCGTCAGTTTACCAAGCATTTTATTGGCTGTTCGGGTAAAGGTTTTTCCATCGTCAGTTTTCCAAGCATTTAATCGGCTATTACTGGAGATACTCGCTACGTTTCAGGTGTCAAAATAGCTCCCACACAAAATAATTACTTGCTTTCCGAGCGACTCTCTTAAGGGATATGTTAACATTGAGTCCCTCGAAATTAAAGGTAACTTTGACACCTCGTGTAATAGAACTTTTAGACAATTTATACATCTCTAGTCAGTGCAGTTGCTTGGCAACGATAAACCGTTGAATCTATCATGTTCACTGTGATTAGATATGGCAAAAATTTCTGTACTAAAGCACTGGTGTTCAAATTCAAGAATGTAGTGCATTCTAAACGGCGCATGTGCGTCCCGTTCGTCAAGAAGATGTTAATGAAATAGCTTATAACGTCCAAATTTTAGTATTATATCAGTGTTTCTCAACCTATGCGCCGCGGCACACCTGTGTGCCACAAGAGATTGTCAAATATATCACGAGAGTGTTTGACAAATAATTAAAATTTAATAGTGTCCTGTAAACGATACGATATTTTCTATTTATAATCTGTTATCTTCCTTGTTCGCTGCTTTCCCCGTATTAGCGTTTCCGGCGCGCCCTTGTTTTCGCCCATTGGATTCGGCCTTTCTTTTTCAATTCCTACTATTACTTCACACTGTCCCTATATATATCTTATTCAAATTTTCAATCGTTAATAAAATATTTATTATTCATCCAATCAAGTTCAAATAAATTTTTTTAAGCTTGTAGAAGATGACACTTGATGTTAATACAGTTTTTTGAAATATTAATTCTTTAATTAAATTTAATTAATTAATTTTAGTTTTATATGGGAGACAAAATGGCAACCATTGGTTGTTGAACAGCTTTTAATGCATCTTCATACGTATAAGGGGGGTTACCATAGGAGGGACCCTGTTCTGTCACCAAATACAGCCAAGTTTATCGCCAACTTGGTGATATATCCCCAAATTTGGCGACCAAAATGAGTCGCTAAAAGTGACACTAACTTGGCGATAGCTCTAATATTTCACCAAATTCCCACAGACTTTCATTGTAAACCAACAGGGTTTTAATGCAACAAAAACTAATATTAGCTTAAGAGATTATATTAAAATTTTCTTTGATGAAATAAGTAAGAATTGATTTTAAAAATTAAATTTTTATATTGCTTGTTTCACTATTAGTTTTCCTTCAACTCTTTGAGCAGTCGTTCGCCTTCTAAACTTCGATTGGAATTTTTTTGGCTAGACGCCGCGCATTCTCTTTTCACCTCTGAGTTTTTGGTCGTGAAGGAGGGTGCGTGTTGCTGTTAAAAAAAGGTCAAGGTCTTGATTTCCACTTCTCTGAATTAGTAAATGCAAAAAATAAAAGTAAAGGAAAACATAATAGACGAATATTTAATAAAATCTGGTGCTTCACAAAAGAAAGATAAACAAAAAAACAAACGGATGTATAAAAATGACTACATCAAATTCGAATTCATCTCAATTGAAACGGAGAATCCTCAGATATCATTCTGTGTAGTCTGGAAAAAGAAACAAGTCCACGAAGCGAGAAAGGCATTTAACCCCTTGGGGAGTGGTGGGATGTATTATATCCCACCTAAGTTTAATTAAGTTTTGCACCAGAAACTTTTTATCAAGTTTTACTTTTTAAACTTTGGGAGGAAAGAGTTGAAAAATTGCTTTTCCTTGTTTAGAAATAAATTTTTTCCATATTTCCGGTGGGAACTCAACATCATACAAACGCAATTGTTTGCCCCTCAAAGGGTTAAAAGTTGACGATGAAATGCAAACTTCTCTGGCGACTTTGGACCTTCTTTTGATTTAATTTGTACAAGAAAACAGGCTCACTGAATAAATTTTGTAAATAAATATACATATTTTTTTATCATAAAACTTTTACATTTTTTGTATTCAGGTATGTCGCGAATAATTCCAGATATTTTCAGTGTGCTGTCAACAAAAAAAGTTTGAGAAACACTGATTTAGATAAAAAGCTAAAATCTTAAACAACGATTTTTACGCACAAATAACATACAGAACGATAAAAATACTCATACGATCGTTTCGGGGATACTTCGATCCCCTTCCTGAGTGAAAAAAAAAAGGAATTAAAAAATTAAAATGGGTTCGAAGAATCTCCCGGCTATAGCCCCGGGAACTGGCTTATGGATTGATATTATGGCTTACGGATCAATCCATAAGCCAGTTCCCGGGGCTATAGCCGGGAGGTTCTTCGAACCCATTTTAATTTTTTAATTCCTTTTTTTTGTTTGTTTTTTTTTTCACTGAGGAAGAGGATCGAAGTATCCTCGAAACGATCGTATGAGTATTTTTATCGTTCTGTACGTTATTTGTGCGTAAAAAACGTTGTTTAAGATTTTAGCTTTTTATTATAATTCGCACAAAGTTTATTCTATACTGATTTAGATACTTCGGAAAATTCATCATAAATTTAGTGAAAGCAAGAAAACCAAGACAAATATTATACATATAATATGGATCGCGAAATACGTTTTAGTAGTCTTCTAAACAATCTTATATGATAGTTTTATCAAGTTAATACTATTCTTTTTTTCTTCTCCTAGGTTTCATCAACAGTCTCCTGTCTTTCAAGCTCTTCATCCCCTTGAGTCGTCTGACATACGCTGCCTACCTCATTCACCCATTGGTCATCAGCGGATATTTCTTGAATTTGAAAGCATCCTTGGAGTTCTCTCACCCGACTGTAGTACGTATATAAATGTCAAATTTGTGTTATCAGTGCCATCAAAGCATTTATTTAAGATGATACGGTAGAATCTTCCATATGCGGACTGCTGTAACAACAAAACTGATATTGGTTAAATATTGACTATACATTGATGCTTTACAATGGAAATATTCCAACCAATTTTGGAGAAATGCCGGATTTACAATAGAAATATTGACAATGAAATGGCAAAATATTTCTTTCGAATATTAACACGATGTAAATAATCTAACGTTGAGGATATATTTTAGTCCAATATTGGGAATATTGGTCCCGATATAGACAATATCTACTAAGATAAAGCCAATACGAACAATGCTGGCCAAATATTGTTTTGTTACTAAAATAATGTCATCAAAAGTGGCAGAAATTTGGAAAAATAATATTTAAATAAGAGGATGAAATTTAATTTTTACATAACTTCAGTATCAGTCGAATAAATACCAGAAGACGTCAACTGATCCCTTTTCTTGAACTCATGTAGCTTTTATAAAATGGTAAGTATAACTACATATTTTGCCCACATGGATTAGTAAGTATTGGAGGCAATTGAAAGAAATTAACATTATCTGTCTGTAAAGTGCTTTATTGTGGTGTCTGTGACTTCTGTAAACAAATTATTAAAAGACGCTCAAAAAAGACAAGAGTTTTGTACATTGTTTTATCCTTGTACTGTTGAGAAATTCAAAGAAGATTCTGCACCTGAAACGTTTTCGTAAATATCTCCCACATGTGGGATATATTGTAGTATGAGTGTTTTATTATATCCATTTAACTTTACCAAACAGTAAACAGGGACGATATTTATTGTTGTAATAATACTAGGTTGAGCAAAAAGTTCCGGAAAATTTGTGAAAGTTGCATTGTTACGCGCAAATTAACAACAAAAGCAACAAGGACTATTCTTTAAAGTAGAGACCGTCACAGTCCACGACTTTCTGCCAGATTCCAGATTTGCTGGAAGTACCATGGTGGCTCCTTGGAATTGAAAACCCTTGACATGCTTCTTCAACTTCATTAAAGGATTCAAATCTTGGAAAAACTTGAAAAAGTTTTGCACTGATCGAAAGAGACCAAGGCCATAATCGTATGGAGCCACGTTTGTAATGGAGGCGGGGTGTATAAGTAATCTGGTAACTATTAGATTACTGTTTGGTAACTATTAGATTAAAAATTTCCCAGAACTTTTTGCTCAACCTAATATAATAACGCACCAAATTCTTAGATTAAGTTTTCTTAACATATTATATCAATCCTAACGTTTGAAAACGCCCTCTAAAGATATCTATATCCATATCATTTTTTTCAATGATTTTCTAAGCATGATTACCTTTACTATCCTCTTCATTAATAATTACAAATTTAAAATTTCATGATTTTTATGTTCATGATCACGATCTATTCTTGCATAGAGGCTTATTCTTTTAACACATTATATTAATACTAATATATGACAACGTCCTCTGGAGATATTCATACCAATATTAGTTTTTCTTCAATGATTTCCTAATCATGATCCCCGCTCCTCTTCCTTTAATTTTAGCTTAAAAATTAAAAATATCAGGATTTTTATGTTCAGCATCATGTTCTGTTCTTGGATAAAGTCTTATTTTTTAAACACATTATATCAATCCCAATGTTTGAAAACGTCCTCTGAAGATATTTACATGAATTTTTCTTCAACGATTTTCTAATTACGATCACCGCTGCTCTCCTCTTCGTTTTTACTTACAAATTTAAAATATGAATATTTTGATCTATCTTCCTGAATACTAAAGTTTCTCTCAGATATGTTTTCAGTAGTGTTCGACCGAAACAAGTTTTTAAGACTGAAACCGAATTTCGATTATCTTCCTACTTTCGGCCGAAAACAAAAACGTAAAAAACTAAATTGAAAGTAATTAATACACACATATATGTTAACATATTTGTAACATTTAGACGAAAACTGAGGTCATAACAGTAACACCATTCTTTTTCTCTATTCGACTAGAAAACTCCTCGAAAGACACTCACAAAATTCCATATTCAGGAACTGTAATCAACACCATTCTACCATTTATTTAGTAGACAATTACTGAAATATATAAGCTAGAACAGTTTGTTTGCAGTCGTCATTAACCGTTTTGCAATGGATCGAATTTAGTATAGGGTTTCTACATTTATAAGAGACAGAATTATCCGTTCGGAAGCACTTTTATCATAGATCTGTTGAGTAGAATACAAAATTAAGCATTTGCCACAGTTCCATAGAATATTTTGACATTTTCGCTGCTTAACTTTAGTAGTTAGTCATGTCATGTCATGTCATCATGAATTACATTTTACATTTACATGAATTACATGTTACTATATCGCCTGTTATTCAATAACGAATCTCTTCTAGATGACAGGCACAGATTTTGAAAACAACTGGAAATACGAAAATCTGTGCTCTTTACTCAGGTTTTGGCATTTTAATCTCTAAGCGGAGGGATTTTCATTGCACTGCAGATATTTGGATCAGCCAATAACAGCTCGAATATGCTCAGACTTATATTTTAAGTAAAGTTAAAAAAAAAATGAAGCTAGCCAGTTTTCCCAGAAGAGCGCTCGAAACGACTTTTGGGATAACTAAAATAGAAAATGGTATAAAACAGATAATTTTAATAGAATTCATATCGGCATGGAAATTTTTATGGATTAATTTTAAAGAAGCGCGGAAATTTAATTTACGCAATATATATATATATTTATTTATATATAATTATTAATTATGCGTATAAAGAAACACATTTCTAACAAACACTCATACATATATCTAGCCCTTTTTGGAAACTATATCTCCAAGTTGGCTTTCTGTGCCTATTACCGAAACTTCTAATTTTCGTTTGAAATAAGATTCAATTCATCAGTGACACAAGAACGTTTTCTTAATAATACGAATTTCATCTAGTTAAAAAATGATTTAGGTATACGTACCTTGTTTTACCTTTTGTAATGACTTTTGTAAATGATCATTAGTGGTTTAATTCTGTACTTTTATTCCAACTTAGAGCTCGTTCAAAACACTTCTGCGGTATTCAAACTAAAAATTTTCTATCACTATTAAGCCTGTGAGCACGTCGAAATCGTCTTCAAAAGTTAGTCATATATATTCGTATATTGAGTAATTATAAACAGGGAAGTTCATAGCAATAAATAAATAGGACCTCACCAATCCAATGCAGCTCAAATCGATTAGTGGTGTCGAAAATTCTGAAAGGAAGTAAAGAGATTTTAGGAATACAGATAGATTCGGACAAGTTTCTGTCTTGGCCAAATATTTGATAGCATTTTCGCCAAAACTAAGATTTTGTATCGAAAACAAAACCGAATATTCGGTAGAACTCTAGTTTTTAGTATCTATCAGATAAATAAATCACTGAATCTCGTCAGAATCTTGTGTATGAATATCTGCCAATAATACTTATAAAATTTCCATATGTATTCCTTCTTTTATATCATTAGTCCAGGCAATAGGGAATTTTACCTAGCAAAATTAATGATAGTTCTGGAAATCGGCTTAATTTATGTTTTTTGGGTCGCTGAATCCGAATTTCTAACTTCCCCCCAAAATTTCCCCCAGCAACGCCCCCAAATTTTGGAAAAAAGCCCCCAAAAAAGGTTTTTATTAAAAAAATCAATTTTTTTTATTGTTTTAGGGAAAAAGTATCTAAAAATTCAGAAAGTAGACAAAATTTGCAACAACTTAGATACATGACATTATGACTTAGGATGAAGGGGAAGGGGGGATCTGCCTCGGAACATGCGCGCGGTGCTGCGTGGGCTAAGTTGCGCAATTCCACTTAATCACTCACACGTTTACATTCGCCTTCCCATCTCCCCTCCGAACTTTCCTTATAAGGTTTACTTTAAGTTTTTTGGGTCGCTGAATCCGAATTTTTAACTTACACCCAAAATTTTCTTCCCCGACCCCCCCTCCCACCCCAAAAATAGTTGTTATTAACTTAAATTTCTTATTGTTTTAGGGGAAAAGCATTACAAAATTCAGAAACTAGACAAAATTTGCAACAAATACGATATATGACATTATGACGTAGGATAAACGGGGAGAGAGGGGGCTGCCTCGGAACATTCCCCGCGCGCTTTTCACAAAAACCAAATTTTTTCAAAAAATCAATTTTGGGGGGAGTTGCCGAATGGAATTTTGGTGGGAAGCTACAAATTCGGATTCAGCGATCCAAAAAACATAAAGTGAGTCGAAATCCAGAACTAGTATTAATTTTGCCAGGTAAAATCCCCTATTGCCTGGACTTCATAACTTAGTGCACGTAGCGCCTCAGTGCATGTTCAGAGGCAGCCCTCCCCCTCCCCGTTCATCCTACGTCATAATGTCATGCATCGTATTTCTTGCAAATTTTGTCTAGTTTCTGAATTTCGCAATGCTTTTCCCCTAAAACAATAAGAAATTTAAGTTAAAAACAACTATTTGGTGGGGAGAGTTTGAGGGGAAAATTTTGGGGGAAGTTAAAAATTCGGATTCAGCAACTCAAAAAACTTAAAGTAAACCTTATAGAGAAAGTTCCGTGGGGAGATGGGAGTGAGAATGTAAACGTGTGAGTGGTTAAGTGGAATTGCGCAACTTAGTTCATGCAGCACCGCACGCATGTTCCGAGGCAGATCCCCCTTCCCCTTCATCCTAAATCATAATGTCATCTATATAATTTGTTGCAAATTTTGTCTACTTTTTGAATTCCTAGATACTTTCTCCCTAAAATAATAAAAAAAATTGATTTTTTGAATAAAAACCTTTTTTGGGGGGCATTTTACCAAAATTTGGGAGGGTTGTCGGGGGAAATTTTGGTGGGAAGTTAAAAATCGGATTAAGATTCGAAGTTAAGAATCTTAAGAAGAATCTTAAGAAGTTAAGATTCGGATTCAGCGACCCAAAAAACATATAGTAAGCCTTTTTCCAGAACTACCATGAATTTCGCTAGGTAGAGCCCCTATACGGTCTCTATTGCCTGGACTACATGTGACATTTTTTTTTCGAGAAATATTTTGACAATTAGGGCGAACGAAAAATATCCAAATTTAAAGATTTCTATTTGTCTTCAATCAAAATTACTGTCACTTTCGTAATTTTGTAGATTACAGAGAAATATAAGGAAAAAAACTAATTTCTGTTAGTAGAAAGAAACTGCTAAATTCATCATCGAAGATGTTTATTTCGCATGATGAATTATCTGTATATTTCGTAAAGACGGTTTAGATTATATAAACATTCCTCTAATTTTTAAAATTTTGATATAAAAGGTTATTTCAATATATTTTGTAATGATTCAATATATTTTGTAAATGAAACATTTACGTATTGGTTTATTCTTTGTTCGAATAAGACCTCAAGAAATGTTATTCGATATATACCCAAAGTATTTTTGTATTCAAGGCGTTATTTGTTCCTCAAAACGTGTTTAGAGTAAAGTGACCAAATTTTAAAACAGTATTTTTTTAAAGCTTTCAGGACTTTGAAATTTTACTTTAAGCTTTATTTTTCCCCATTAATTTATCAGCCTCTTAAAAATTAATAGGCGTTTTAAATCAAAAACTGTTGAACAGTGTGAACTACAATATCTGAATTGGAAGACGTCCTCGAATTTTAAGGACGTTTGGACAACTTATTTAAAAGATATGCGAGCATATCCAAACAGATTTTCGCTATTTTGGAAACGATATTTACCTGCATTCTTGAAAAGTTTGCGCTCTTTTCGAAAATTAATTCAAATACAGTTTCCTGATTAGTCAACTGCGTTTTGAAAATACTGAAGTATTTAAATCAATCCTTGCTCTTACCTCCATAGTTATAAGACATATTCTTCGCCTGGTAGATTTTGGATTTGCTAGACCCTATTATATTGCCTAGTTGAAATATATTAAAGACTTTTTTTTTATGTATGCGTGTAATTGTGTTAATTTCTGTTTATTTCAGGTTACTCTGTTCTTGGGTTTTATGCTCGTAACGTATGCTCTGTCTCTTCCCGTCTCCTTAATATTAGAATCTCCCATCGTTGCGTTAGAAAAACTAATACGGAAAAAATTAACGACGGAAAAGAAGAATGAAGCAGTCAACTAACTTTATTCCTAATTTATTTTTGTGAATTTGAGAGATGTATGTAGTATTATTTTTATCTCATTTTAGAGGGGGGGGGGGGGAAGAACAATTGTATATTTATGTACACATGTTTTCAAATAATTTAATAAAACATATACAGAAATTTGTGGTTATTTTTATCATTAAACAATATATTTCGAAGAAATACTATCACAATTCTAAAAAGAAATAAAAATTATTTGTATATTTAGAAAGTAATTTTCGTAGTCGAAGAAGCAATACTGACGACAGGTCATGACCTGGCAAGCGCATGTGGTCTTCTTCCACTACGAAAATCCTTACATCATCGGAATACCGATCTGCGTGACATACACTCTGTGCCATACACATTTTGCATTCAACGATAGATTTCTCTCACACTTACATTTTCAGCTGTTAAAATTTGCACGAGCGCGCGTGACACCGTTTGGAAGCATCCATGATGCAAACGATGCCTTTTAACGTGCTCTCACGCTATCACACACGCATCTGACGGGATGTGGCGATATCGCGTGCATTCCCAGCAGTCTGCGCCCTTTATAGGAGCATGCGCAGTCATCTTTCTCTTCAAATAGCAAAGTTATTGCATCAATGCTACTTTCGTTTAGGCGACCCTTACACACACACACATATATATATGTATATCGGGTGTCCTAAAAAGGACTGACTGATTTTAAAATTCAATAACTTGCAAACGGTGACAGATATTTAAAAAATTCTTGCAGGAGGGTTATGCATGAGGTCAAAAGTTTTTTTACAGGGATTTTCGATTTTAGTTCAAATTACAAACAATAGATGGCGCTGCGATCAATAGACGCTAAATTCAGGCTCAATTTTTGGTCCTTCGGGACCCACTTAATACATTTTCATCTCCTTTTTTCCGCATGGAAGAAGAGATCGACCAAAAAATCGAGTCTGTTTTTAGCGTCTATTGCTTACAGCGCCGTATATTGTTTGTAATTCGAACTAAAATCGAAAATCACTGTAAAAAAACTTTTGACCTTATGCATAACGCTCCCGCAAGAATTTTTTAAATATCTGTCACCGTTTGTAAGTTATTGAATTTTAAAATCAGTCAGTCCTTTTTAGGACACTCGGTATATATGTATTGGAATTTTAGATAACGAGCTTCTTCTCACTTTCTCATCTAATTAATAATTATTTTTTACCATTCATGAGAGTTAAATTTCAAAATTGTGGATAAGATCTTCCATTTTGAATTACATTAAGTTTATATGAAGTGGAAATTTAATTTTGAACACAAATGTTTACCTACGCATAAAACAAGAAAATACCCTCATAACTAAACATAACTCATAACTAACCTCATAACTAAACCTCATAACTTCAAAAGAAGTATTCCAATTTTCATTTTTGCAATGTTAATAACTTAAGAATTCACTTTTACTTTAGAAATTTATATACAGGGTATTCAAAACTCATCGTTCAAATTTCGTCGTAAGGTAGGGAATACGTCAGGAAACCGATTTCACTTAGGAAAGTACTCACGCATGCGTGTGTAGAGGGCGCTGTGCGTACACAACTTTCCATTGCGTCCCAATCATTGTTTTGACTTTCCTAAAGCTAGTATTATTTCTTCTCCTATTTCCACTTCTCATTTAGACTTCCACGAAGCTTTTTGCATCTTTAAAAACTCCAAAAATTTCGTTAATGATATTTAAGAATTCTGATGTGAAACCAAAATTTAAAAATTCATGAACAAAGAAACTTAAAAACAAAGAATAAAATAAACTAACAAATATAAACTAACAATAAATAAATAAAAATGAAAACAAAAAAGTAAAAACAAACCAATTAAAAAACTAGTCGGATGTGGTAATTCCAAAACTTTCTTCTATCGCATACATGTTGATATTTCCTGAACAATAAAGCATATAGTGCCACCAATTAGGTGATTTACACCAAAATCTAATCAGCGGCAATATATGTCAAGTTGTAGTTGAATCTTAGATTTGGTGAAAATCCGTGCATTAGTTTTTGAGGTAGAACTATTGCGGAAATCGGAAAAAAAATCTTGATAGTAGCGCCACCTATTGGTCGATTTACTCCAAAAACTAATCAGGACTAATTTATATGAAGGACTAACTGATTCTGGAGTTCGATAAAAATTTATGCATTAGTCCTTGAGATACAGTTTTGCGGCAGTCGTGATAAATGCAGCCTAGTAGCGCCACCTGTTGGGTGATTTGCACTAAAAACTAAACAGCGCTAATTTATATCAGGGACTAACTGAATCTGAAGTTTTGTGAAAATTCGGGCATTAATTCTTGAGATAAAGCTAATGGGATAATCAAAAATAATGCCGCATAGCAGCGCCATGTGCAGGGCGATTTGCACTAAAAAGTAATCGGCACCACATTATATCAAGGACTAACGGAAATTGAAGTTTTATAAAATTCCGGAAATTAGTTTTTGAGATATAGCTATTGCGGAAATTGTGAAAAATGCAGCATAGCAGCGCCACCTATTGGGCGATTTACACCAAAAAGTAATCAGCCCCAGTTCATATCAGGGGCTAACTGAATCTAAAGATTTATTAAATTCCTTTCGTTAGTTCTTGAGATAGAGCGCCCACAAAATTTGTGCCACACGCACACAGACAGACAGGCAGACAGACATTTTGTAAAAACATGTTTTTCGGTATCTGTGATCTGTAAAACGTGTAATTCTGTCAAAAACCGGAATTCGAAAAATTTCATGAATCCAATACTTTCTTTTTGTAAAGATAGAAGAAAGTAAAAATAAACTAGAAAATAGGATTTCTGCTTTTTCAGATATTAGTGTTGCCCCCGATGAAAAAAAATATATGTATATATAAATGCAAAACATATTTCGATTTTAAGACTTAAAGCACACACTTTTATTTTATGTAAAATGACGTCATTCGCATCCGCTTAAGAATTCTACATTTACGATCCACTCTTAACCATCTACAGTAAAGCATGCATAGGATGTCACTATCGCAAAATAATACACAAATGCAGCAAAAACATGTCATAATTAAAGAAACTCGGCAGAAAAGAACGGCTATTTACTGATTCATAGGCATTCATTTGTTTGTAACATTAATATAGACGATTTCAGTCCTGACGTTTTGGTTGGAAACTGACACCAAACAAACGGTTGCTATGTTGTATTTTCTATTTTGTTTGTGTATTGCAGCTATATCTTATATCTATATCTCACATCTAAGTGTTTTAATACTTGATATGTACTGGTAACATTTTCCATGATTTATATTTAAAAAGAAATGACGCATAGCAACCGTTTGTTTGGAGACACTTTCCAAACAAAACGTTATGAATGACGTCAAACTGAAAACGTCTATAGATACTTCAAATTAAATATAGTTTTATAATAGCTCCATGTTTTAACACAAATTTTTCGTTTATATATTTTTTAAAATAGTACGTATTTTAATTACATTTTCTTTCGGTGGTTATGAGAAAAGGGCAACAAAACGATATAATTGCTATTTTTCAGCTATTTTCCATTTACTTTCTACATAAATGGAGTACTTGAGTTGCCAAAATTAGACAAATGGTGCTGAAAACTACGAAAAAATTAATATTTGAAAAATGAATGGAGATACAGTTTTCAAACAATACTCTCTTTTTTTCACCCGACTGCCAAGAAGGGTTATGTGTTTCACGCGTATCTAGGTATGTGGATTTCTTTATACTCTCGAAACATCCCAACGGCTGGATGGATTTTAATGAATGAGGTCTCTATCGATTCGTCTTAACCGTCCGATGGTTATAGGATAGATTTTGTTATTATAAATTCATAATGACGGCCGTAAAATACAAAATGGCGGTAGAGACGAAAAAAAAACTTTTTATGCACCCTATTGAGTGACATATCATTGGATAGGTCTTTCAAAATGAAGACGATGTTTCATTGACTATTTTACAGTCAGAATCTCCATTTAAATAGTACACAACCCTGAAGTTTTGTAGGTAGGATCTCCAGCTTTACTGCAAATCTAACCTTCATAGACATCTATAGGCCTCACCAAAACAGTGTTTATAGATAGGAACTAGCAATTAAACACAACTTAAAAGTCATCAATACAAGTAAATTAAGAAAAGGTTAAGTAATATAAAAAATAGTTTCACACTGATGAGAAATAATTCATTAGTTCGCTTTTTATGCAGTCGGGTTTTTTGAATTTTTAAATTTATACTTGTTTCTTTGACGCGTGTAGATATGAAAATTTTGCGCCAGTGAAAATAGTATTATATGTAACCCTTGTATCGCCGTGTTGCAGATTTACAACATAACCAAAAGTCAATGTTACTTGCACCGTAAGCTTTAAACCACGATTTTATTTATTGCTCTTTATTTCCCAATGCAGCAGTTAATATAAATTTATTATGGAATTCTCAACAGAGGGATATACTGAGTTCAATTTTCATGAGAAAGCTTTTTTTTTTATTATTATTTGAGTAGTTTTACGTCGATATTGCTAAAATGAACTTCGTAAATTTTGTCGTATTAAAAAAGCTTGAGTAGCCCGAAAATTGATTTTTTTTAACTCTTAAATGCGCGATTTTTTATTTTGTTTCGAAAAAATTATATATGATTCTCTCAAAGGTTTACTACACAGGAAAAATAATGAAAAAAATCAGAGAAATATTTTTCATATAATACGTCAATCTTTTCTTCGGTTGCACAGCTGCAATACAAGTAAAAACTACTGTTTTATGCTAAAATACTATAAATTAGTAAACACTTTAATAAGTATGTCGCAAAATACTTTTTTTTTATAATTATTTATTTTATAAAACTTAACCTTTAACCCTTTAATTCCCATAATAGAATGCGTTCTAGAAATTACGTAGCTCCGAGAATCTGACTTTATACCAGAAAGTTTCAATGGTTCATTTCGCTTTATTTAAATACGAAATGTCTGTTTTTTAATTAAAGCAAATATTGCTTGCTATTTTAATTTTCTGGTGTGATTTAGGTATATGCGAATAAAAAAAATCTATTAAATTCAAAACAGTGTTGCTTGCATATATGCAAAGCTGCGCACTAAAGGGTTAAAAGTAATTTTGTATTTTTATTATTTTGTATTAGAAAATGAAAAATATTTATGACAAGAATTTAATTTTTTGTTTTATTGTAGGCATGAAAAAGATACCTTTCAGTCTTCATGTTTTAAAGTTTTTAAATTATTTTTTTACATGCTTGAAATGATGTATTCTAACGTCGGAGTATATATTTTTGAAATCGGAGTTCTTCAGTCACAAAAGGTTTATAAAATGCATTTTTGTTTATTAATAAAACTGAAATAAAACACAGTAGAGCGCCGATTATCGGAACTCCAATTAACCGAACTTCCAATTATCCGAACAGCCTATTTCTCCCCAAATTTTTTTTAACCGAACTCCCAATTATCCATTGACTTGAAATAAAATTTTAAATAAAGAAAAAATGATCTTGGATCAGAAAATGAGGAATGTAAAACAACAAGTAATATAAAAATTTTGTTTTTAAAGTCAATTCCTACTTAGGTCATCAAAGAAAAATTTAATATAATCCCTTAAGCTAATATTAGTTTTTGTTGCATTAAAATATCTCAGTTTGTTGATTTTCTACAAGCAAGTAGGTTTACAATGGAAGTCTATGGGAATTTGGAGAAATATTAGAGATATCATCAAGTTGGCGTCACTTTTGGCGACTCCTTTCAGTCACCAAATTTGGCGATAAACTTTGCTGTATTGGGTGACAGAACAGGGTCCCTTCTATGGTAACCCCCCTTGATGCATTAAATGCTGTTCAATAACCAATGGCCGCCATTTTTTCTTCCATATAAAATTAAAATTAATTAATTAATTAATATTTGAAAAAACTGTATTAACATCAATTGAACGACCAATTGGAAGAAGGGAATAAACGCCACTTTTTGACACATTCATTTTTCTACACTTTTACATTCTTTAGACTTACATTCTTAGAGCTTAGTTGTGAGTTCGAAGAAAATTAAAAAAAAACATACGAAGCAAATGGTTTTTGTTATTTTCTTCGAACTCACAATTAAGCTTTACACGTCTAAAGAATGTAAAAATGTAGAAAAATGAATGTGTCAAAAAGTGGCGTTTATTCCCTTCTTCCAATTGGTGGTTCAATTGTCATCCAGCAGGGTCGTACTGGCTTAACTGAGAGGGCGGTGGCAAAATGGATAAAAAGGGCGCCGATTGCCTTACAAAAGGGCGCAAATGCTTATATATATACATACACATACACACGCACATACTATATAAATTGTGTATAAAAAATTACTTTAAAAATATATACGAGTATATTGCTATAACGAAAACTTTATTCCTAAAATAATTATGACACCCAAATTAGTATTTTACACTATAGAAATGTAATATGCACAAAAATAGTTACCTGCAAGACATTGCACTTAAAAAAAACCTGATGTTAGACCAGTGTTGCCAATTTAGAGGTATTTTTTTCCACCACACTTTTCTAAGAAAGCTATCTCTATTTTCGAATTTCGCTCACCTTATCTAATGAGTTAATTCAAACTTTACCCCGAATATCCGAATAACAAACTTCATACAATTATCTCCAAATGGAAAATAAAATATTAAAATAAAACAAACAAAAACAATTTCGTTGGGTCAAAACTCAAAAGTGCAAAACATTATTTAATACAATTCAGTAATATTTTATATAATACAATCTCTAGAATACAAATACTAATTATGGTGTATAAAATTTCAGGAAAGTTATTTTTGTTCAGGGAAAGAATGACGTACATTTTACGTGAATTATTTTTAAAATGTTTTATTTCTTTATTTTTTCAACATTCAAAAGATATCATAGAGAAGACCCCCCCTCCCCCCTTTCCGCAAAGTATATTTACAAAGAGAATTTTAACCGAGGTATTTTCTTCTGATGGACTGGTAGCTTCCATTATTATGAAACAGCCGTTATAAATGAAGTGTTAGGTGAAGATGAAAGAGCAGTCGTAAAAAGTTAGAACTCTGATTTTCTGATCAGAATGAGAAGAAAAAAAATGGTCATTTTTTAAAATTATGGCCATTTTTTTCCATTCTGATCAGAAACAAAATTACGGCCATTTTTTTTTTCATCCTGACCAGAAAAAAAAATTATGGCCATTTTTTTTTCCTTTTCTGACCAGAAAATCAGAGTTCTAACTTTTTACGACAGCTCTCATCTTCACCTAACATTTCATTTGTAACGGTTGTTTCATAATAATTGATGACACCAGTCCATCAGAAGAAAATGATCCATTCCAAAGGTATAAGTTCGATTGAAAAAAACTATTTAATACTTTGAGCAGAAAGAAGAGGCTACACCTGCAATTTTTATGACACTAATAGAATCCCATAGCTGCCAATGTTTAGTTACCTCTAAAATTTAACCCAATTTTTTGCCATATTTAATCGTTGACAATTGTTAGACTTTTTAAACTGAAATTCCGGAAGTGACAGCCAATTGTTCCCTTGCGACGACATTTCTGTGGCTTCAACTCGTAAAACGTGGCTAAAAGTGCTATCTTTGACAACATTTTCTGAATGAATCTTTGCCTTTATAAGAAAATGGGAAACTCTTTAATTTCCTGGTATCTGAACAAAATCGGCAAATTTTATATTTTTACGAATATTAATGCAAATTTTTTGTATTTACGAATGAAAATGACTTCGTGAAAGTATCAGAAAAGTAGTTAGTTTGGATTTGGGAATAGCTTTCAATAAACAGTCAAGTGCGAGTATTACTCGCGTACAGAGGGTTCCGTAGAATAAACATATGAATTTGTAATTGTTGTTAAAAGAAGACTTTGTAAAAAACTATACAACGTAGTGTTGGGTATAACTGTATATACTAGTACCATGAAAGTTCAAAGAGATATGGAACCTAAATAATATCAAAAATAGCTATTTTGTGCAACTCATTTTTTAATATTATCCTAATCTGTTTATGATGAGCTTAATTTGGCACTGACAATAAAAGCAGTGCATACTTAAACTTCATTTGGCATTTCATAAAACTGAATTCAGCGTAGTAATAACTTTTCTTTCTACAATGTAGCTAAAACAAAATCTTTGTTCAAAGTTTAAATTTAGCATTGTGCTAAGCGCGCTTCAAAAGGAGGTCGCAAAGTTTCAAGGACACCTTTGTCCGTGCCGCGGTTTTCCAGATAGGTTTTTAATTAACTTTTAAAGTCACTTGAGACATATTGAGAGATGCACTCAATGCAAGCTAGTCGCGAATCCCATAGTACTTATGTGATTCATTCTAATTAAGTGGCCTCAGGACTCTTCAAAATATTTGAAAATTAAATTTTATTAGATGTTAAACTCCTATCTTTACTGAACATTTTTATATAATTGTTTCTTTGAAATTACCATTAGAATAGAAGTTATGGCTTTTAGAATTATACCCGCTCACTAGCTGAAGCGGCGTTTCCGAAACTTTGAAGTCATTTTTCTGCAAAACAAGTTTTTGGGCATAACGCCTTAATTAGGCCCTATACATTTTTACTAAATATATTTATGAATGTTTAATGATCTGAAAATATGTGGGTCAATAGTCTTTATTACTTCCCCGAATTTGAAATTTCCACGTTCCATAGTTTACGAGTAAAATGCCTGTGACAGACAGACAGACAGACGGACAGACACAGGAGTGATCTTATAATGGTTCCTTTTTTACTTTTTAAGTACGGAACCCTAAAAATTCTCATAACGAGGATGTGATCGCCTCCCACCCCAAAAAAGGAAATCCATGACCCCCTCTAAATGATGAGCTGAATCCGCCCTTGGCTTTGTCGAATATTGATTGATTAAAATCTTGGAAACGGAATCGAAAAAGAATCCGCTTTATACAGGATCCTTATGCCATATCATCTATGTTTCGGCCAGATTCTTCTATGTTTCGTCATATGCCAGACAGGATGATTTTAACAATACCGTGCAAAACGCAGATGCAAGAAAAATCGAGAAACAAAATCTTCATTTGGCGCCCGGGGCGCATGCCCCCTCTGCCCCCTTTAATTTCGGCCCTGCTTTCAAATGAGCAAACTTTAAAAGGCTGTGCCCAATAATGGAGTTGTTTCTGTTTTTCAAAGATCTTGTTCTTTTTTACCGCGATTCATGTGTGTACGCAGGGTAGGGGGGCAGAAAATCTTTGGAAAAGTAATGCGTTGAATGTATTATTTTGAAAAGTAGTATTACTTGAATTTTATTGCATGATAGTTTTGTTTTAAAGGTTTTCATTAAATTTCATTATAACTGCTGACTGCTTTATTTGCCTGAAAATACCAGCTATTTTTTATTGCCCACCAGAAACTTTTTAATCGAACTGTCTTTTATATTTTTTGAGAAAAGCAAAAGATCTTTCAGAAAGGCTGTCAAATGTGGCGTTTTGAACCGAATTTCTGGACGCGACAGTGGAGGAAGAGAAAGAAAACTGTTGTCACGAGACACCAATCAATTTTAACTCAAGATGTAATTAATTTAAAGAAAAGAGTCTATTGTATTACAAATCACTTCAATAACCAAGCATGCAAGTCTCATTCTTTTATGTAGAGTTTGGCCGAATATTCGGTTTCATTTTCGTTTTCAGCCAAAAATCCTAGTTTCGGCGAAAATACTGCCGCATATTCGGTATTACTATAACTGCCCCTCCCTAGCCTCCCCCAAACGGCACATACATAGCCGTACATACTATATATTCACATACAAGGGGATAAATCTAAAAGGTATTACTAATATTGATTAAATTCTTTATTTTTAAATTAAATTATTTTTTAATATATTTTTTATGTTTATAGCACCTTATATTTAATTAATTTTATTTCAATCAAATTATTTTTTAATTAATAATTATGTACTGCCGTTTCTACGCAAAACATTATTCAGATAACATGCGTATATGTATGTTTATGTTACTTACTTTGAATTTATTTTTAAAACAGGTTCGCTTTCGTTTTCAGTCGATACTAGGAAGGTAACCGAAATTCGGTTTCTTTCGAACACTATTTTTATGTTTGTAAATGAGCAGAAATTTTCGCATTATTGAACGTTTAAAAATATTTTTTTGAGAACCGCTTTAAGGATTTACACGTAATCTTACTTATAAATTTCGGAAAATCGAGTTTTTATTTTAGCGGCTTTATCAACGGAATTGAGACTTCTTTATGTGGCCAGAATCTGGTATAGACAATTCTATGTAAGTAAAAAAAATAAAAAAATACAATAAGCATTCTATTATAATTATAACATAAAATTGAAACTAGTTTTTTCTCAAAATTGCATTTTTTAATAGATGACCACTGCACGATTACTTTAATAATACTGAATTGTTTCACTTCTAATTTTGTCAGCTTTTTTTCTTATATAATTATGCAGTGCATTAAGGATTTTTTTTTTCAATCATCAAAAATCAGCATTTTTCTACGATAAAAGTTGAAATACCCTCTTCAAATAATCAGCATTAAAAAAAAAAAAGAGAGAGAGAGAGAACTTTTCATAATTTCCACTCTTTGTCTCGTCTAGTCACTAAAATAAGTCATATTTAATTAAAAATTACTGTTTATTTTAATTTCAGATAAGCCAAATTTAAACTACAATGGTCATCGCAACTCACACGCACAAAAAAAAAAAAAACCACCAACAGCGCGTCGTGTCGCGCATGTGTCGTGTGTTAATTAGTATTTCATGGGAAAATACCTCCACATCCGATTTCTATTTTCTCCAGAAAGATAGAGAGCTCCAGAATACGGCATAATAAAAAAAAGTGTCACATCTGGTATTACTACAGAAACCACTGGATATCTATAGAACCGATTTGAAACCCCGCCGAAATGGTAGTTTGTCTTCTTAGGAACTCCCACGTTACTGACTAACAGCATTGAAAACTGAACACAAACACATCTGCACTTCTCTTTACTTATATTTATCCATTCTTTTGTAAAAGGACTTTTACAATTTTAGTGGTTTATCTATTTATTTTAATTACATGTGTATTTTTCAATTTATAAATCGGGGTGGTCTTTGAAGTTTAAATTGGTTAAGCAGATCCGGTTTAAAAAAGAAAAAATGTTTTTAGATATTGGCTTTTTCGGATGCTAAAAATATTATCGAATTTTTAAATAGATATGAAAAATGAACATTTTCTTCTTTCAAAAGCAAAATTTACATAAGTTTCCATTGCAAAATCTTGTGAAGAATTAATCTTGGCGCCCTTGGCGGTCTAACGCTTATATTATCATTAGGAAATTATGGAATACTCCACTTTAGTAGAACTAAGGGCATCAATTTATGTGTGTATTTGTGAGGAGTGTGTGTGTGTGGTGTGGGGGGGGGGGGGGGGGCTTGCTATTACAAAAACACGATACTAGTTTTTTCAAGTTATTTTTGCAAAGGCACTGAAACAGTCTGACCAAGTGACCAAGGGCGCCATGATTACAAAAACACGGTATTAGTTTTTTTAAACTTATTTTTACAGAGGCGCTAAAAAAATCTGTCCAAGGGCGCCATGATTACAAAAACACGATGATATTTTTTGAAAGGGATTTTTACAGAGGCGCTGAAAAATATCTGACCAAGGGCGCCATGAATACAAAAACACGATATTAGTTTTTTAAAACCTATTTTTACAGAGGCGCTGAAAAAATCTGACTAAGGGCGCCGTAATTAAAAAACATGATATTAAGTTTTTGAAATTTATTTTTACAGATGCACTGAAAAAATCTCTCTAAGGGCGCCATGATTAAAAAAACACGATAAAAGTTTTTTTTAAATTATTTTTACAGAGGCGCTGAAAAAATCTGACCAAGGGCGCCATGATTACAAAAGCATGATATTAGTTTTCTGAAAGTTATTTTTACAGGGAGCTGAAAAAATCTCACCAAGAGCGCATGATTACGAAAACACGACATTAGTTTTTTGAAAGTTATTTTTACAGAGGCGCTGAAAATAAATCTGACCAAGGGCGCCATGATTACAAAATTACGATATTAGTTTTTTTAAACTTTTTTTTACGGAGGCGCTAAAAAAATCTGTCCAAGGGCGCCATGATTAGAGAAACACGATGATAGTTTTTTAAAAGGGATTTTTACAGAGGCGCTGCAAAAATATCTGACCAAGGGCGCCATGATTACAAAAACACGATATTAGTTTTTTAAAACTTATTTTTATAGAGGCGCTGAAAAAAAATCTGACCAAGGGCGCCATGATTACAAAAGCATGGTATTAGTTTTCTGAAAGTTATTTTTACAGGGCGCTGAAAAGATCTCACCAAGAGCGCATTGATTACGAAAACACGACATTAGTTTTTTGAAAGTTATTCTTACAGAGGCGCTGAAAATAAATCTGACCAAGGGCGCCATGATTACAAAATTACGATATTAGTTTTTTGAAAGTTATTTTTATAGAGGCGATGAAAAAAATCCCTCGAAGGGCGCCGTGATTACAAAAACACGATATTAGTTTTTTGAAATTTATTTTTACAGAGGTGCTGAAAAAATCTGATCAAGGGTGCCATTATTAAGAAAACACGATACTGTTTTTTTTTAAACTTATTTTTACAGAGGCGCTAAAAAAATCTGTCCAAGGGCGCCATGATTAGAGAAACACGATGATAGTTTTTTTGAAAGGGAATTTTACAGAGGCGCTGAAAAAAAATCTGACTGAGAGCGCCGTGATTAAAAAAATACGATATTAAGTTTTTGAAATTTATTTATACAGAGGCGCTGAAAAAATTCTCTCCAAGGGCGCCATGATTAGAAAAACACGATAATAGTTTTTTGAAAAGCATTTTTACAGAGGCACTGAAAAAATCTGACCAAGGGCGCCATGATTACAAAAACACGATATTAGTTTTTTGAAATTTATTTTTACAGAGGCGTTGAAAAAATTTGACCAAGTGCGCCATTATTGCGAAAACACAATATTAGTTTTTTTTTTTAACTTACTTTTACAGAGGCGCTAAAAAAAATGTCCAAGGGCGCCATGATTAGAGAAACACGATGATAGTTTTTTGAAAGGGATTTTTACAGAGGCACTGAAAAAAATCTGACTAAGGGTGCCGTGATTAAAAAACACGATATTAAGTTTTTGAAAATTATTTTTACAGAGGAAAAAATCTGACCAAGAGCTCCATGATTACAAAAGCACGATATTAGTTTTTGAAAGTTATTTTTAAAAAGCATTACTTTTTAATTTTCCAAATGAAAATCTTTGAAAATTTTATGCCTTTCAAAATGCGTGCTTAAAAAAAAAAAAAAAAAAAAAAAAAAAAAAAAAAAAAAAAAAGTGACGATGGGCGTACCGGGCATTTGCCTCGTTGCCCGGTGGGCCAGTACGACCCTGTCATCCAGTACAAAAAAAAAAAAAAAAAAAAAAAAAAATCAACTTGATAGGATGAATAATGAGTATTGTATTAACGATTGAAAATTTGAACAAGATATATAAATATATAAATAAATATAGGGAGAGTGTGAACTAATAGTAGGAATTGAATAATGCAGATGTGAAGAATCCTAAGCTATGAAGAAAATGAAATTAACGAGTGGCTAAATAGATTTTAAATGATGATGAGATTGTGGATGAGATTCAAGATGAAAAAGAAATTGAAGAAAATGAAAACGAATGCTCTGAAAATAACCCAGGTTCATCACATAACGAAGCCTTTGAATGTTTGGAAACAGTTATGAAATGGCTCGAACGGCAGAAGAACGTTCATCCTATTCAACTAACGTATTTAAGAAGAATTAGAGGTATGGCAGCATGAAAAAGAATGTCTTCGTTGAAGCAAGCAACAATCAAAAGCTTTTTTGCTTAAATTATAATATCTGGAGTTCAGAAAATGATAAAAAGAGAAAAAAAAAATATGATAAAAATGTAAAAAAATTAAAAAAGACAAAAAAAAAAAAAAAAAAACAAAAAACAATTTTTAAATATGTCATCACTAATTTGTTCTGCCAGTCTTAAGCTTAAATAACGCGTGGAGGTTTTAGTATAGTCAGAAACATCCCTTAAATTGTCTGTCCATTTATCCGAACTTTTGCTTATCCGAACTAGGGTCGGTCCCGACTTGTTCGCATAATCGGCGCTCTACTGTACTATGATTGATGATTGTTTCAAAGTGACGTATAACTTTCGCTGATTTTCCATTCTTTATTTAAAATGATTAGAAACCCCAGTATGTTGCTTTAGCCAAAGAAAGATTATATCACCGTGATTGTTTAACGATAACCTTGGAAGCGGGCCTCGATAACGAAATATTAATTCTTTATTTTTATTGCTTATTTTGATAACATTTACCCGATTACTTTATCTTACAGTAAACCCATGAACGAAGTTTAATTTTTCAATAACATTAAAAGTTAAAATCAATAAATACAGTATTTTAAGTAACTATATAGTTCAAAATAATTACCATTTTTGGAGTTAGACAAGCAATTGTAAGGTTGATTTTTTGTTGCAATTTTTTTATAGGTTTATTCTTTGCTTATTTATCAGTTTCTTTTTCATTTTTACTTTCTTCAATATTCAATAGAAGAAAGTATTGTAATCGAAGTTTTTTCGACTTCCGGTTTTCGACGGATTTACACGTTTTAGGGGTCAGAGATCACAAAAAACATGTTTATAGAAAATGTCTGTCTGTCCGTGTGTCCGTATGTCCGTCGCCATTGTACCATCAAAAAGTTTATGAAGTTATGCATAGAATTGAACCAAATTTAAAAAAATAGTTTTTGGCTATAGCAAGCAGGACCTAATTTGGAAAAATTCCGACGGAAGGGGGCGCTGTAATAGCGATTTTTGTACCATTTTCATTATTGAACCACCGAAAAGTGTATGAAGTTATGCATAGAATTGAACCAAATTTTTTGTGTATGTTTTTGGCTATGCCAAGCAGATCCTCCTTGAATTTGGAAATATTCCACCGAAAGGGAGCACTGTAATAGCGATTTTCGTATAATTTTCTTGATTTTTCGTAGTTTTATTGTATACCGGCGGCTCGTAAAGCGACGGGAACTTCGCATCATGATTAACCAGCTATTCGCGAACAGCTGATGTACAGTAGAAGAACGTAAAATTATTCATTTTAATAAATATCATGATCGAGATTAACTCGTTTTTACTCTGATTATTAACTGAAGCAGAAATTTAAATTGAAAGTCAAAGTTGATATAGTATTGAACTAATAAAAATGAAATATTGACATTTGTAACAACATTTTGAAATATTAAAATATATGAGAAAGAAGAAAGTTTTGGGATTGGCGCATCCAACTAGTTTCTTTTTATTCTGTTGAATTTCGACTTGTCCCCTCTTGTTTAAATAATTAGACGAATAATTATAAATTAATATTTATTCAGATTTTAATAGAATTAAAAACTGTGGGATTAAAGAAGTTAAAATGTACATTGAAATCTCGGATTTAAATACATTATTAAAGAAAAACAAGCAAACAAAGAAACGTATGCATTATACAAAATATAAAATTATAAACGAATAGAAATAAATTAACAGAGTTACTCAGATTTTAATATAAAAATATACAATTAAATATATAATTTTATATAATAAAATATGTAATTAAAAGTGTAAACATTTTCCTGAAAATTTTGAAATTGAAGATATTATTAAAGGAAAAGATAAATATTTAAAATTGGTTATTCATTATAAAAAATATAAATAAGTTGGTGAATAACTGTATAAATTGGTAATTCTTTATTCAGCTTTAACAGAGTTATAAAATGTGGGAATAGATAGATTAAAATTTATATTGAAAAAGAAAACAAATAAAGAATGCAGTACTTTATCTTTTCCGGATATTAATCAATACTGTTGTTCTAGCTGATCATAACTGTTATCTTGATAACAGCAATAAACATAAAACATAATGGAGAAATCGGATAGAGTACAATATACAAGGTGGCCATCAGGGGGCTCGCTAAGGGGGTGGGGAGAATATAGTAACAAAAATTCACAGTTTATTAATGTGAAATATGATGTATAAATAAACAGTTTAAAAACTCATAAAGCATTTGAAACCTAATTTCTGCTATTACAATCAATAGTTAAAAAAATATCCTGTTTTTATACAGACCTGTATATAATCTATGGATTTGTATGCATATTATATAGATTGATAAACTTTAGTTCATTGAAAAGAATAGCACAGTTGAAAATTTCCTTTCAGCGATTTCCGTGAATAAACGGAAATGTAGTTGAGAAATTTTGTGTAACCCTGTATATGATCTATCGAATTTATCTACACCAAGTAATATTTAAAGAAATAGTTCAATTTAAAAACGCACTTTAGGCAGTTATTGTTCACAGGCTTAATATGTAGTTAAATTTCTTCTGTAGCTAAATTCTTTGGTGTGTCCATGTAAATGAACGATATATGTCGTTCATTTACAGGGTTAAATTACATTATTAAATTTCATTCATCGTCATACAACGTAAATGACGATGTCTCTGCACAACCTACAATGTTGAATTCAGGGGGTGGCCTGGGAGGGACATTCCCCCCGGAAGATTTGAGATTTTATGCTTTTAATGGTCAAAAAGTGCAATTTGCCCCCTGGAACTCTATAATGTCCCCCAGGAGTCACAGAAATCCCTACCGGAGAAAAATGTCTGAATTCAACACTGACACCATATTCTACAGAAAGCGCAGTGTAGTTCACTTTAATGATGTAGATAAATTTCAGTATGTTTAAAATGTGATGTGATTAAAATGCACCGTAAGCGATATCATTAAAATACACCGTAAGCGATTTCCCCCCATAGAACGTCATTTAATGGAATAATTTTGAGTGTCTCTGTAAACGAACCGTAAATGCTATACACTTCATCTTCAATACCAAACATGCCTTAGTGATACCCAATAACATTTATCAATTTCATACCAAAGGGACTATAGTTACGGGAGTTAGAGCACGGGCGGACAGACGAACAGACAGACAAACCCAATTCATAAATACTTTTCAACTTTGTTGGAAAGTGCTAAAAGCTTTCGAGAGAGTCTCGGTCCACCAGGTCTAAATTAATAGATGAATAACTCTATAAACTAGTAATTATTTATTCAGAATTTAACCGAGTTATGAAATGCGAGATTAAATAGCCTCTTCAGTTCCGAAGCTAAAATAATAATACCAAATGCTTATTCATTGGTTTTTTCCAAACAAAATGACGTCGTAAATGACAGAAAAGATATCTTTTCTGAAATGGATTCTTTAGGCGCTTAGTAATTTAGGGTCAAAAATATGGATCTAAAACTACAAACTCCTTTAAAAACACTAATTTAATAACCATTTACCTAAATTAATGCAATCACAAATTTAAGAGCTTTAAACAAATAAATAATCTACAAATACTCAAAATTTTTTATTGAAAAAGATTTAAGTTAAGGGTACCAGGTAAGCGAAATTTAAGAAAAAAATCAATTTTTACTTTTTTATTTTATTAAATAGTTTAAACTTTTATCTTTCCAACGATGTGTCACACATGTTTATCCTTCTATATATAAAAAAAAGTTTTGATTTGGAAATGGACCAATGAAAATCTGCGTAGATCATCCGGGTATACTCCTACTAGATCGGCATCCATATTTTTTATGACCGGGGATCTTCCTTCGTTAATATTAAGAAAACTATTTCATACAAAAATATGAAAATCAGTGGTATTATAGAGACTTGTTTGATAAACACGCTGATGCAGACAGTTTTAAAATTGAATAATTATTTTAAGAGATATTTAATGTTAAAGATGATCAAAATCTTTCCATTAAAAAAGTTTTATAGGAGAAAAACTATACATAGGAATTTAAACATTTTTAGATCATTTTATACATTGGAAGTTCCCGATGGGCAGACTGCAATCATCTTTTTAATTTAACTCATTTTTTGAGGATATATTTCCATTTTAAATTCAAATTTTCAGCATTTCGAGAGATATTTTTACACATTTTAGAAAATGGAAATTATTTTAAACTGTTGCCAATTTTAAAAATAGTGCAAAAAATAATATTTCCTTCAAATAAAAAAAATATTTATACGTGGCTACTATAAAAAGAAAAAAACTTTCAAATTAGAATTAAGTGATTACGTGTTAAAAATAAGGAAAATATTGAAAATTACATCATAAAAACTACAGTTACACATGAATTTTAAAAGAGAAAGAAAATTTTTAAATACTAAATTCATTATTATGCGTTAAAAGTCACAAATGAAGGAAATTACGTCATATTTAAAAAGGCCAAATAAATAAAAGTTGGCAAAACACTTTAAATTAAAAAATACATTACACGAGACATTTATTTCATATTTTGAGATGAACCTATAAACTATTATCGTGAATTCTATGACTGCGAAAATAATATTTCCTTTCTAACAGCAAAAGTATTTTCATGTAAATATTAAAAAGAAAAAGGAAACTTCGGTGAAAATTACGTCAGACTTAAAACGATACATTTAAAAGAACTTTCTCCTAGCGTTGTTAAAAAGTACCGAGAGACAAAGACTCTGTGTACTTCATTCATTTTACATTAGCTTATTTTCAAATTTTTAACTAATTTTTAACACTTTCCAACAAAGTTGAAACGTGTTATTGATTTCGGTTTGTCTGTTCGCGCTCTAACTCTCGTAAATATAGTCGGATCGCACTGAAATTTTTGGTTATTGACGTTTACCCTAGCACGAACACTATTTCAAATGAAGTTTGTAGCATGTTAGTTCATTTACAGGGACAGTCAAAAGTATTCCGTTACATTACGGCCAATGGGTAAAAATCATTTCAAATGAATTTTAAATATGTTACACCCTTTCAAACATAATAGAAAATATATGCATTTACGAAGTGCACTAAAATATGCAGAATAATCTGTAGCATATGCGGTGCAACGAATTGTTACTATTCATTTACAGGGCTACACAAAAGAATTCCATTACAAATGGTATAGGGGGAAATTGTTTGCGGCGTATTTTAATTATACAAATTCATACATAATAAAATTGATATACGTCGGTGAGGCTTACTTAAGTTATTTCATGTACAATACGAAGTGCATAGCATTTACAGGAACATACAAAACATTTCAGACAAGTATTTTCTATCCGAATTACTGTATATTACCGGCGATGGCAGGGAATGCATTTTTAATTATGATATGCGCTTTTAAGTTTCACTATATTTATGCATACTATATGGTGTGTGTAAATGTTATAGTTGATATACAGGGCTGCGCAAAAGAATTCATAAAGGTTACTGAGCATGACCGTAAATTGCTAAAAGGTGGGTTTAAAATGTGTTATGCTGAACTGCATGTAGTTTTCTATGAAATGTTTGTAGAATATAGACAAAATGATATACAGGGCCACGCAAAGAATTGGATACATGGCTGCCTATAGATGATAAATTCTGGAAATGCGATTTCAGTAGTTTTAAGAGTGATTTAGTTTGAATTAAGTTTAGCTAAATAGTGGCGTGTAATAAAGGTACTAGGTAAAAAACAGGGCTGAACAAAAGTATTCAAGTATGTTTCCCTCTATTAGTATCAATTGCTGAAAGAGAAATTTCAACCTGTTATGCGTTTTCATGCTAAACTAAATTTTTTATTATATAGTATATATATATCAGCCTACAGATCAAATACAGGGCTGTTCGGAAGAATCGGAATAAATATTTGGCTATGGATGGTAACTGCTGAAATCAGTTTTCTTAATGTTTAGTTAGTTATCTTATCTACCTTATTTCCCTAAATAACGAAGTTTTGTTAAAGCTTTCAGGGAGTGTTGGAAAGTGTTTCATAATCTATGCCATACGCATGATTTTTCTTTCTTGTTTTTAATCAAAGACGAATACAGCCATTGTATCTCATAGCAGCGGCTGATTACGTCTAAAAAATTTCCAGTCAAAGGAAAATGAATAAAAACTCGTTTACAGGGAGGCCCTCACTGTTTTTTTTTTTAAATTATAATTCAATCTTTTTAAGGACGATGAAATTAACATGCTTTTAGAATCTGGGTTGTCTGAACGGGGGTTGACGAGCGTAGCTCGTAGGGGGCAGAGCCCCCTAGTTTATTAAAAAAATAAGTGTTGGAATTGTTCATTCTTTCTAAGAGTACTTCACTGCTTAATGGCCATTTAAATCTTTAACTGACTTTTCTCAAAAACGGATTTTTCATGTTTGTGTTCCTTTTTTAAAATACCTATTAAATTTATGAACTCAGATTTTTTTAATACTTATGTTATATTGTACACTTTAGCGCAGGGATTTAATGATTTGTTGAGAATTATTTATTTTAGGCAGTGAAATCTTACCAAAAATGCTAATTTAAAAATGACTTTCAATAAATAAATAATAATTAATTTTCCGTTCCACTTAGAAATAAAATGGCCCGTTAAAATACGTCAAACATATTATTCTAACTACTCTAAAAAATCTAGACCTCTATCTTTAGGGGGACCGGGCTTTCCTGGTCCCCTTAAATATTTATGAAAATTTCTCACTTTCTTGGTCATACTGTCTTTTGGTCATTTTTAGACATTTTTCAAACTCAGATGAAAGTAACATTTATTTTATGTGGGAATCATCTTAGATGCTGCCATTTATTCGCTTGCTTTGAGCGCAAAAAACATTGAGCTGTTAAGAAGTTATGTGAAAGTGAAAAAAAAACTCGGACATTTTAGTTTTTATAAGGAAAAGAACAGAGGTCTCCATATGGGGACTCAGGGACCGAAGAGGTTAAATTAACATTTATATTAATATTTTGGAATATAAAATATTATTCAAGGCAAAGAAAACGAATACAGAATGCAGCACTTTATCTTCCTCCAATATTAATCAGCATGCCTTGAGCAAGTTTATGCTATCTTATCATTTCATTAAAACATGATTAAACGGTAAAAAGTACTATCTTTAATATTTAACATTAACAACGATTGTTTAGAAGTTTTGTTTATCAAGAACACTGTGACAGTAGCCGTCACTCTGTAAAAGAAGGTGGACATAATGAAAAGCGTTTCAAATGCAATTCTTTGAATGTTCTGAAATAAGAGCGCTTAGAAATGCCGTTTCCCTGATTTGTGGCAGTGCGAAAGTGTTTTAATTTAACACCAACGAAACATGTCGTCAGGCTTTAAGATAGCAAAACGCATAGACTGGTGTACGGATTTACCATTAGGTATTCGACCCCGTGAAAGTCCTGTGTTCATGCTGAAAGGTAATGAGTGGTTTTTACGATTCGTTCTTAAGTTCGAGACGGAATGGTCTTATGAGGATGAGATGGAGATATATTTGTCTGGGAATAAGATAGAGCCATATTGGTCTTATGAGTTATATATGGAACAGAAAAATATTAGCACAGATTACGAATCATGCAGAGTTAATTTTATGGTTGGATATGTAAATGAAGAATCTTTTAACTTGGGCAAAGGAGCATTCATTGTATCAGAATATCGTTGTGGAGGTCCCATTCTTGTGTGGTGTCACTCTCGGCTTGATTGTCAAAGGAAAATAAAATTCCGATTTTATTTTGACAATGTAGTTGAACCTCTTCTGAAGAACAGCAACGAAACAGGTGAGCTATTTTGTTAAGGCTTTATAAAAGACCGGGAGCCGGCAGCAAAGACAATCACCTCATCGAGTTCACGGATGAAATTCTAGGATTAGTTAAATCTCGATTCGCATATTAAAACGCAATCGGTTTGCCAAGTCCTATCTTGGTGGAAAACACCCGAAAACTCGATTTTAGCGGCTGACTCGTAAGTTTACCATTGTGTTTTCCTGCTTCCAGTCCTCCATGTTTTCATACCTTTTGGTGCAGGAAAACCCAGTGGTAAACCTACGAGTCAGCCGCTAAAATCGGGTTTTCAGGTGTTTTCCACCAAGATAGGACTTGGCAAACCGATTGCATTTTAATATGAGAATCAAGATTTAACTAATCCTAGAATTTCATCCATAAACTTGATGAGGTGATTGTCTGTGGTACCGGCTTTCGGTCTATAAGTTTACACTATTTACGCGAAACAATCGCAAGCTGAAGTTAAATATATGGGAGCGTTCGCTTGTATTTTGACGTTTAAAAATGCTGTTTTTATTTATTTATTTATTTTTTTTTTTTTGCATAGGATAGTCTGGCTACAGATTTATTTTCTAAAGTTACTTTCAATTTTTGAACCGGTTCCGAAAGTCAAAGTATTTTCAGAAAAGAAAAAAAAAAACCTGCAACCAAAATCGAAAAAGTAAAAACTAACTCAGTTAGCGATCAAGTTCAGTTATCCTATGAAGAAGAAAAATATTAAAATGTAAGCGAGAAGTTTAAAGTCTCCCACAGGTTTATAATTACCCTGGGAGTATTTTCGCGTGACTAGTGTCGGATCTTAATTGGTTTTTAGCATAATGAACTGCCAGAAAGTGCAGATTTATTTGAATTGCACCTACACGAAAAAAAAAATTACCACAGATGTATTTTTTTTTTTTAAATAAATGCATCATTTATGAAATAAGTAAGATAGAAATACAGACTAATAACGTCACAGTAAATATAATAATTACTAGTAGTATAATTAATCAAATAGAAAAATAAACCCGAATAAGGCATATTTTACATACTTACTAACATCTATTAGACGATAATCAAAAGAGGAAAATTACCCCAGTGAACAATTTTAAAATTAATTTACGACTATTTCTCTGTTATTTGAGATTAAAGAAATCATATTACCAAGACCTAATTTGAAATCCCAAAATTTCGATATTGAATAAACAAAATCACGATCCTAGAATTTACGAATACAATTTTATTCAATATTTATATTTTTTCTCTCGGTAATTAAATGAGATGAGCTCACAAAAATGGTAATTTAGATAGAGATATCACAAATATAATTAAAAATATTTACTAAAAGACGTATAATACACTTAAAAGTTAATACTTTCAAAACATTAAAAATAATTCTAAAAGTCTAAACCCTACAAGTTTCAGCTCACCTGTGACCATCATCAGGGTCTTGCTTCAGTTCAAGAGAGAAAAAAGTATGTTTTCTCGCTTAGATAGAGATTTACTTTTAATCTCAAGAAGGATATTCTTTTTCTTACTAATGTCAATTTAAGATATTCTGATTATCGAAATTTCCGCGATGAATTAGTTACACCAGTAAAATTTTATACAAATACAGTTTAACCATTAATTAGCTGATATAAAAGTCACGTAACTATTGACGAGTAAGTTAAATGGTAATAAGGTAAAGTAAAAACAAACAGAACACATTTTTAATTAATCCCTTTAAGATGGGTTTCACAATATACGTTCCGCATAGGATATGCACGATTTTTATTTTTGCGTACCGTTATTTTTTATAGTAAACTTTACCTAGTTTAATAGTAGAATTTCTATGATTAAATGAAATGGAGATTATTTTTCGGATACACTAACACTAAAACTAAAATTTTGTTACACGACACCCGTCCGTAAATGTTAAATTATGTTTTTTTTTTTTTTATCAAATACCTTATGTTACCCTATTTCCCTGCACCATACAGGACTCGTCGAAACCCATACACCAACATGTCATAACAGTTAATATTCAGTCTTGTTCTTTTTTTCTTTTTTGAATTGAAAATTTGATGCTAGAAATAAAAGTGTCCAGTTAAACTGATGGCATTGAGCTCACAGGCTATTCACACTAATTGTATATTATACTCTTATTTCAAAGCATAATGCCCCTCGAAAAATAAATTAAGAGAGGGATTAGATCCCCCATTTCCCCCTCCCTTATACTTAAGCCTTCAGCCTCTAAATGTCATCAGGGAAGCGCCTTATCGAAATAAACCGGTATACAAATTTTAAACAAATCGGATATAAAAACGCATTTATCTAAATTAAGGGGATATTAGCCTCCCGTTTCCCCCTTTAGACTTAAACAATGAACTTTCAAATCTAATCAGCGAAGCTCGTTATCAGAATTAACCGGTATGCCAAAATTTGTTCAAAATCTGATAATTCTGCATGAAAAACCCATTTATCTAAGTTAAGGGGGGGATTAGAGCCTCCCGGTCCCCACTTTATACTTAACCAATGAACCCCCAAAACTAATCAGGGAAGCGCCTTATCAGAATGAACCTAGAAAAAAATTTGAAGCAAATTGGATATTTCTATCAAGAGTTATTGCGTCACGTACATACATACATACATACATACATACAGAACCTGCGGGCACATTAGCTGTCAGGTTTTGATAGCCTGTTATGTAAAAAAGCAGCACCCATGTTTTATTACTTAAATCAATTTCGAAATCCATTTTCATTGAAAACTTATCTTACCTTCAACAAACGTATAAAAAAAATATTAATGACTACAGTTCGTTTTTATCAGTTACCAGCATAGTTGAAAAATGTTTATGATTTAAGGTAGGCTGTCCATCTGTCCGCGACCTACTTTTAAAAAATAAGCTCGGATTTTGATAAAATTAATGTATGTTAAGACCCACCACAGCATATTCTCTATTGTAAATGGTGTAGTGTTTCTTTGTAGTACGGTTCTTAAACAATCTCCGCGACCCACGGGTGACCCGCCGAGAATATTAAAGCCCGCAATGCCATTTTGAATACTAACAAACAGGAGTTTTTGGGCACATCTAAATCGATTTTTGAAGTGCCTTATTAGGTAAAATCTCTTCTTTAGATGGGGAAAAAAATTGATAAACAATGCAGGCGCAAAGCTACTCAGTACAAGAAAATAAATAATTAGCCTACCACCGTGTTAACTCTGCGCAAATCATTGTACACAAATGTGACTGGTACTAATTGATTAGTAATAACGTCCACTGATCAAAATTTTACGTACACTGTTAAAAATTTGCAGCATTCTGGCAGGTCATTTGACCGTGTTTTCCGAAAACGGTTACACAACCGTAATTTTAACACTATTCTGACCATATTATTTGCCATTTTATGGTTAGAATATAGTTAAATTATGGTTATGAATCCGTTTTTTCAAAAAACGGTTGAATGACCTGCCAGAATGCTGAAAAAATTTTAACAGTGTAGTGTGTGCGCGCGTGTGTGTGGAGGGGATGGCCTACATGTATAAATTGAATCAAAATCACAATTGTTAAACACTAACAACTAATTTTGACATCATATTTGGATTTGTGTGTAAATGTACCGTAGGATATCAAAGGGTTGAGTCCATCGGTTAAGTAGTTTAGGAATTATGGAAATGCAGATTTAATGTTTGGAACTCTTAATGTTAAATTCATTTTTAACTGTTGCAAAGCAGATTGCAATGCAGGAAGTTTTTTAAGCATGATACAAAAACTACTATGCGAAATGGTCGGTAATTTTAGATTCACATATTTGAAGCTTCTAGACATAGACTTCTGTTTAAAAAAATATAGATTACAATTCATATTTTTTCGCAAATTATTATTTTTTACAAGTGTACTAATATGGTACTAGGGTTTTTCGCTCTCTTGTGGACCTGTCGGATTAATTTAATTATTTTTATGTGCTACTACTAGTAGTACTAGAAGAGGTAATAGTATAGACTTTATAATGATAAATTTAAATATTAATGCAATTGTAAATAAATAAAATGGTTTTTATGAATGGAGAAAAAAATGAGAATTTTGCAATTCCGCTCCGCCTATATAGAAGCCGCTTTTTGTCTTTGTAACTCAGGTGAATATACATTTTTTGCCTGCGATATTAAATTGATTTATGGATGGCCCACGTAACTTAAAAGAAATCCCTGCCGGCTCGGGCCTACAGGCGGAGGTAGATTTTGATGTTAAGTACTAAATTCTGCAACAAAATTTAAATCAAGATTAGAGATAAAACCCAGTTTCTTCACAAAGAGCGAGCTGTAGGGAGCTAAACTTTTTGTGAAAATTGTAATATACACGAATACACACACACATATATATGGAATAGGTTTAAAAAATGGCTACGAAAAATTCAGAGAACCTTAAAGTGTTAAAATATGTTAATATTTCCATAGTCGGGTTTTTATCATATTTTAATACGTTTCTTCAAACTTACATGGCGTTACATATTCACCTGCTGAGGTCCATTATATTTCCAATATGACGCAATATACATATTTTTTTAATTCGTCAAACTATTTATTTTGAGTTTTCATGCTGAAATCTTGCTCTAGGAAACTTATGACGTAATATTCAATTTGTTTTCAATTTGTCAAACTATTTAATTTTACACGTGAAAATTTTGCAAAAGAAAAGTAATTGTTGTGGTGAGAATTTTATTATTTGTTTTTTTTAATTGTTGGCAACAGCTATAACGAAAAACTTTTATTTTTTTCCTGCCATTGTTGTGTAAGAGCTGGTTTTATCAGAATCATGTTAAGACAGTATTCAAAATTTTTAACCCTCCCCATTTCCACCCTCTTGGGCCGATTTCGCCCATTTTCAATCCCCGCCGAGATATTAGCCATCTCAAAGTTGTTGGCGAGTTTGAAGATGATTCGTGCATAATTGCGACTTTTATCGTGCGGACAAAATTTAGTACATACATACATACATATATATATATATATAAACTTTTTAGGTGGGGGTGGTTTTGAGTTCCTGGGATCCTATAATGAAAAGTTATGAAGGAATTTTTCAAAAGTCGCACCATGGTAACGACTGCAATAGGAAGTATTTCTTACGAAATCTACCTAAAAATTGTTGTTGTGTACCTCGAGCGTGAAAGGTTAAAGATCCCATATTTTATAGGTACATAATTTCGATATATCGTTCACCCGCAAGAAAAAGTGACACATCTCGCAAAAATTTATTTTTTATTTTATTCCGCTAATACGTCTGTCATAGGTGCGTCTCGGTACAGGGAGAGTTTCATAAGTGTAGCTATACGGACAATCGCTGCATTGTACTATATATGTCCATTTGTGTCCGCAGAAGCAGGGGATAATTGTGTGGGGATGTAAAATTTCTCAACTCTTCAAACCACATCTGTGTCTTCATTCTTAAGAGTTTTACGCTTTTATGCACGATTTTACTGCTGCATTAACTGTTTTTACTGCTGCAACTAATTTTGAATATTTAAATTAGTCACATTTCACATGCCGCAGAAAAATGATTAAGTAATTATCAAACTTTAAAAATATTTTTCTTAAAAAGTTTATCGTAGATACAAGGTCTGTTTTTCCTGCATTTTCTAATATACAGTAAACATCCTTTAATCCGGCACGTTCGGGCCTTGAAGCATGCCGGATTACAAAATTTTCCGGATTACAGGATGAATGTCGGGAAAAACGTGTAGAAGTTAGTATTAAACAAAAAATGACAGTAAGACCTGTTTTTTATTCCTTAAACAACTTGAATACGAGTAGAATAAAAAAAAAAATAATGTAAAGTAAAACATGAACACATGTACATAACTATAAAATGAAAACGTGCACTATAGGCCTACACAGTAGGCCTACTTGTGGAAGCTATCTTAAACAAATCTCGAACATCATGTTGTTTTGTAGTAATCTTTTTTCTTCTTTTCTTAGGAAGTGAGTTCGTATGATGTGTAGTAACAGGTGTTGACCCTACACACAGGCAGATATACTATGTCTGGCACGATGCCTATCAATCGCGCATTCCGATGTTTTGTACGTTTTGTTCGATATAAATTTGTATGTACTCCGAAGATTCATCAAAATTATTTTGTTTATCATTTGCAAAAGTAACACAAACATTTGAATCTAATGATCCACATTCATTATTTATTATTTGATGACTGATATCAATTTCCGTTTCTAGTTGAGCTATCTTTTCTAAAACGGAAAAGTGTTTGATTCTGATGATAAAAATTTATTTTTCATTTCAACAGTTAGGCAAATTATCCACAGAAATGTTTATTTCTCACCCCAGTTCCACCAGATTATTATAAGCACCAGGTGCGATTGAGAAAGAATTTTTTTTTTTCGAAAGTCGTGCCGGATTATCCAGTGTGCCGAACCGTAGGATGCCGGATTAGAGGATGTTTACTGTACATTCAAAACTTTGAATTCTTTGATATTTAATTAGATGATCTTCATATCTTTACTTATAATAATATAATTATTTTTTTTAGAAACTAATGCTGGACGTAATGTTCCTCAAGAAACCCAGATTTCAGGTGATTTAAAAGCGAATATTCATCTTATGGCTCTCTCCAGAGATTTTTCTAAAATGTTGGATGAAAGTTCAGATTATGACGTAGAAATCAGATGTGAAGACGAAACTTTTCAAGCTCACAGAAACGTTCTCGGAACGCGTTCTCCAGTGTTTTCAGCCATGCTCAACAGTAACATGGTTGAGGGCGAAACAGGATTAATTAAAGTGAAAGACATCAACGCTTCCATTTTCCGGAGTTTCTTGCGTTACTTGTATTCAGGAACGCTTCCGGAATTGAGCGTACACATTGCAAAGCAACTTTACGAAGTTGGCGACAGGTATGACGTTGAAAAATTGAAAACGGCTTGCTCTGAGTACTTGACAAAGAACTTATCTGAAGGCAACGTATGTGAAATATTAGTTCTGGCGGATCAACATAGCGATGAAGTTTTCCGAAAGAGCGTTATCGCGTACATTGTAGACAAAAATATTCCAAAACAAGCCGAGCTTTTGAGTAACATCGGCAAACATTATCCCTTTTTATCTAACGAGATAATGATTATTAACAATCAGAAGAATCGTTCAAAATAAATTCCGTGAATGAAAAGATCGATAAATCTATACAAATGTTCCCTGTGACATTCGTTTTAAGACTGTTCTGAAATCTAAAGGAGTTACTTTCTGACGTATTTTTGAATTCGTTTTGTTCGGAAACGCATGAAATTGGTAGGTATTCTTATTCAGAAACAATGTCATCGAATGGTGATTTACATTTTTTGGTAAAGACAGATTTCAAAACTAACTTAATATTTGCAAAAAATGATAAAAATACAATTACAAGGCAAATAAATACCTTTATTTATTCAGATCGGCATGTTTCATCGCTCTGACGGCGATATTTTCAAGTTTTATACTGATAGAAATATTTCCGCAAAAAAATTTTAAATTGAAAAACTGGTAAACAAAAATCACGCGATCTCATGCATAATGAAATGAACTGCAATATTACAAATGGATATTTGTGAATGTGAATTATTTTATACTATTGTTTCCTTATTCTGCAGAGCATCTCTTTCCAAATTTTAAGAAGATCCGTGAATGCCAACATGCATTCTCACTGTGTAAAAAGATCTCTATTGATTCTCGGATAATGAATAGCAAATAAAATCTTGATGGATAAATTATTCTACTACTTTTAAAATTAATTTGTAAAGATTCTTTGTTATATAGTCTATCAAGGTTTTAAGTGATTTTCATAAATAGTTTTAAAGACAGATTTTTTAAAAAATATTATAAAAAATCGTCATTTTAAAATTCAATTTACTAACGTGACGGTGCGAGAAAGGATCAGATCTGTCATCATGTGACAACAATCGCTTTTATAGCTTACTAAGTAATTTATTTATCAGAAAACATAAACACTATTCCATTCCAAATAGCTTCAGTAGTCAGGCTTGCCAATTTTATGCCTTTACGTTTAAAAGTGAACCAGAAAACGTGTCAGAAAGTTTCGAGTTACAAGGATATAATTTTTAAAGTTGCAATTTTATTGATCACATGGAAATATTTTTTCACGGAATTGAAGTACCAATTTTATTTTAAAGTTTTATAAATCTTTAGGCTTTTAACATAAACATGTATCAAAATCAAATTGGTATCTTCGTTCACTCAGTTAGTAATTTAATAAATAACATGGTAAAAAAATGTAAAAAATAGCCAAGTTTAGTCACGCAAAACGATTCCAATGAACCTAAAATATTATATGATATTGACTACATATATCTATTTATACCTGCACACTTCTGTTTTTGATTCGAAAAAATATGTCTTTTGAATAATGCACATGCATCATTTTTAACGGCAGAAAATCCGGGAATTTAAAAAAAAAAACCGGCTGAAATCCTGACCTCCCCTCCTCCCCAAACCCCTTGTAGAGATAGTCATTAAAAGTTTCAAAGTGACAGGAATATCAAATAATAATGTAAAGAAATAAGATGATATGATTATATGAACACTGTGCTAGATACTAGCCCCACAGACTGTGCCAGTGGCAATATCTGATATGATTTTGATAGCTTTGATTGATTGCGTATTACAAGTAATTTTAAAACTATGTGTGTTTTTCTTTAAATGCTGTTTTTGACGTGCAATGCTAATGTAATAAAGTTGTATGACATATTGCAAATTGGTAAGATTTTATTTTATTTTTCAGTTATGCTAATTTAAGATAAAATAAAACTTTTGCTTTTACCAAACATTTGGACAGAAATTGTGGAAGTAAGTCGTTACTAGTTATTTGCTCACAATAAACGAAGTACAGAATTTAAAAATACAATTACTTCGCTTATTTTATTTGATACTAGCTGTTTAACCCATTCTATGTTGGGGAGTTCATGAATTTAATTCTAAAACCAAAATAAAAAATAACTATTCGATTTTGTAAAATATTTTTCTACTACTGCGATTTTTTTTAAATGAAACTTAATTTATCATGTTACTATGGCAGCAGGCGATAAAACGATATCTTTGGAATAAGGGAATAAATAGAATAAAAAGTTTTGTTGATGTTTGTGATAAAATGTTTGCCTTTATTTAAAAAAAAATTGTAATAATTAAGCGCAATTAATTATCCTTTAATTATTTGCATGTGAGGTAAGAGAATTATCGTAATATCCGCTGGAGCTTTTTAGTATTGCAGCGTGGCGTATGTAATATGTATATCTCTAATTATTTGCATGCGAGGTAAAAGAATTACCGTAATACCCGCTACAGCTTTTTAGTATTGCAGCGAGGCGTACGTAATATGTATATCTTACATTGGTTAACTCGCGCGATTACGGGTTGAACATTAAAAAAAAGGATTTTATTGTGAATTTTTAATTGTTGGCAGCTGCTATAACGAAAAATGTTTAAATTTGATAGGAAATCACTGTTAAATGGGTGTATTCTTTATTAATTAAAAGTGAACTATAAATTATTTCGATTCCCGATTGCTTTAGTTGCCTCGACCGTGTTTTAATACACATGTACATAACATTTCACAATTCTGGTTTCCAAACTGTGGATTTGTATAGCATTACAGACAGACAAATTTTCATTTTTATATATTCGAATTCTATATTCCCACAATTGTATTACTGCACATATAGAATATTTCTCCTTATATCCCATCAAAAACGATTCAATTCCCTTCAAAAGTGATTTTTAACACTAAAACGTCCGGGAATTTTACTCAAGTGTTATAAAAATATTTTACACCAGAATTCTTATTTAAAACTATTCAATTTATTTATTTAACTTATTTCCGTGGTACATAAATTTATTTATTTATTTATTTATTTTGTTCGAATCGAAATATTTCTATTTAGTACCGGTCAAAATGACCACTATGGCGGTTCTAGTGTTAAATGATTGTCAAACATTTTAAAAATCTTAGGAACTTGTTTCTCTAATAGCAAACATTTTTTTTCTGTTTTAGGTGCGTTCGTAATAATGTAAATACGTAGCACCTATAGTCGTCGTTCTGTCCGTCCGTCCGCATATAACAGAGCAAAAACTACCCAACCGAATGGTCTGAAATTTTAAATATATAATTGTTGCTCTATTTTGTCGAGTCACTATAATTTTATGAAAGTCGGATGCATAGCAAATTACAGGGACAGTCAAACGTTTTCCGTTACATTACGGCCAATGGGAAAAAATTATTACAAGTGCATTTTAATGATGTCACAGCCTTTCGAACAGAATTAAATGGATATGCACTTATGAAATGCACTAAAATGTACATTCAGTACAATATGCGGTACAGAAAATATTTATAAAGCTAGTTATAAAGCACCTCATTTGCCACGTTTGATGTGCAATTTCCAACTTGTTTCAAATTGTGTATAAATAAAATTTTCACTTTGGGGCCCGAGCCCGAGGACTAGTATAAAAATCGAACTCGACCCTGTTTCGAGATCGGGCTTGGGTTCGGCCTGGTACCGTCTCAAAATACCTACGAGTTCCGACAGCGGCTTAGTGGAAACATGTATGATTTCATGCAGTTGTCCGAAATATTCTTTGTATAATAACGCTAAAATTTTGGGGAAAAAGTGCGCATTGTTCAGGAGTGAATACGGTAATAAACTGTTTAAACATTTTTAGAACATTTTTTTATGTTCATCATTAAAAGGGACCAGTTTCATAGTCTTATTGGCCCTATACTTTTTTTTATGTGGATTTGAATTCTGATTTTTTTAGGCCTGTTTTTCATTGTAAATCTGTGATGTTGCAAATTATACTAAATGCGAACATTTAAAGTAATGCTGGGATTATACCAATCTGCGCTTCTGCAATCTTTTGTTTGCGTCGTATGATGAAGTGTACACCAAGATTTTTAAATGTGATTTCCTCAAACTTGTGTTTTTTTTATTTCATGGGCATGTGAGAAGCTTTATAATTGAGTATTGACTTCAAACGTGAAGTGAAGCGATATGAAATATGCACTAATCTAGTATAATTTTAAATTTGACTTCATAAATTTTCTTAGGAGCTACATTTGTCAAGAAAAAGGGAATAAAAGAATTATTCTTTTACTTACATTTTCTTGGCAAATGTGGCTTCAAAGAAAATTTTTTGCATTTTTTATTCCAAAATTTCCCTTTAAAAATTAAAAAAATAATAATAAATATATATTTTTGAAAATGACTGCGTTACCAGATTTCTATATTCAGTTTAACCCTTTAGTGCGCAGTTTTGCATAGATGCAAACAACAGTGTTTTGAGTTTAATAGGTTTTTTTTATTCGTATATACCTAATTTACACAAGAAAATTAAAACAGCAATATTTGGTTTAATTAATAACAGACATTCCGTATTTAAATAAAGCGAAATTAACCGTTGAAACTTTCTGCTGTAAAGTCAGATTCTTTGAACTACGTAATTTCTAGAACATATTCTATCATGGGAATTAAAGGGTTAAATGTTAAGCTTTATAAAATAAATAATTCTATAAAAGAAGGTATATGTAGGCATACTTATTAAAGTATTTACTAATTTGCATTATTTTAGCGTAAAACAGCCACACGACAGTAGCTTTCACTTGTATTGCAGATGTGCAACAGAAGAAAAGATTGACTTATTATATGAAAAATGGATCTCTGATTTTCTTTCATTATTTTTCTAGTGTAATAAACCTTTCTGGGAATCATATATAATTTTTTCAAAGAAAAAAAAAATCATGCACTTAAGGTTTAATACAAACTATATACAGCAGCTAAGGTGCCTCTATATGAGAGTGGCGACATAAGAACAAGGCGCAAGATCAAACTGTGCTTAGACAGGCGCATTTGTCCAAACTGTAGCAAACCTACATTTCAATACTTGGGGATACTTGACTGGACGTGTTCGCATATAGGAGTGAGAAAAGTTAACAAGCATTAGCTTGGTGATAAAGGCAGGCTCGCCAAGATGCTTGGCGAATCGCTTTTGTTCAGAATCGTCTTAACCAATAAAATTTTACATCCGGTAGGTCGCCACTCTCATATCGAAGCACTCTAACAGCAGCTAAAGTTTAAATAAGAGACTGACATTTAACACTACATTGATAAATATTTTATTCTGTTTCATTAATGTGCATTTTTCTGTGTCATATTAGACCGGGAGGTGGCAGCACCGACAATCACCTCATCGAGTTCACGGCTGAAATTCCAGAATTAGTTAAAACTCGATTCGCATATTAAAACGCAATCGGTCTGCCAAGTCATATCTGGGTGGAAAACACTTGAAACCTGATTTTAGCGATTGACTCGTAGGTTTATTATTGTGTTTTCCTGCACCCAAAGATATGAAAACATGAAGGACTGGGAGCAGGAAAACACAATGGCATATCTACGAGTGAACCGTTAAAATCGAGTTTTCAGGTGTTTTCCACCAAGATCGGACTTGGCAGACCGATTGCGTTTTAATATGCGTATACTGTTTTAATTCATTCTGTAATTTTAGCCATGAACTCGATGAGGTGATTGTCTGCGCTCCCCCCCCCCCCCCGATCTATATTGTTAGTTTCACACAGAAAGATTTACAAGAACTAAAATTCGAATAATATTAATAGATTTAAATGCACTGTTTACAGAAGTAGTAAAGAAGTATTTCTTTGTCACCTCTTTTCCATATCATTTTCTTGCTTTCGTCATAATTATTTTATTTTCGACACATTCGGTGATCTCTGAGCTTTTCATGTATTTTAGATAGTGCTTTGTGGGCGAGTAATGGATGTTTTTCGCAAAAATCTCCCCATTCGTTTGAGAGTAAAAATCCCGTTTTAGAAGCTATATGGTTCGCCGCGCTGTCAAAAACTTCCAGATAACCAAGTTCGTTTGCCATCGATAGTGTGTTGCAGATCGTTTTATCTGTCAAAGTACAAATACGCGTTGCACATTTCCATTTCAGGCCGCGCATAGCGTATTTGTCAGCAGCGTCATACAGGTTCATAGCAACACTTAAAATTAATGGGTCGAATAACTCACTAGAATAGATGTATCGCAATAGATGCTGAAGAGAATTCACTTCAATATCTGAAATATGCAATTCACCAGCAAATTTAGTGATGTCAGATGACTTAAAAATCCCTTTGAAAACGCTAGACCTTTCTGAGAGTATATTACGATGGGTGGAGATTCTTCGATTTTGGCATTCTAGAACTACGTCATACTTTTGCTGGTCAATAAATATTTTCTTTAGCGTCGATAAAGCATCATGTGTAGGTGATGGATTGGTTTTACTTCTGCTTGTTGCGTCATCTACCTGCGGTGATAATACCGTCGGAGGTACCTTCGTGGCAAGAGGAGAATTCAAAGTCGCTAGAAAAGGAAATAAACAAATAGTAAGCCTTTTTCTAAATATTGGGTCGTTCGGAAAGTCGTGTCCATTTGGGAAAATCAATTCGTACCGGAAAATTCTGCCCGGTAATTATTAGACATTAGATATCGGAATCGATGTCTAATAGTTAAGTGATAGAATTTTCCGGTACAAATTGATTTTCCCAAACGGACATGACTTTCCGAACGACCCAATAGAAAGCACAAAAAGAATTTTTTTTAAATGCTTTAATGGGACATTTTATCTTTTCAACATTTTTTTCTTATTTTAAAAATTATGGTTCAAATGGTGAACTCTCTGCATTTCAATGTTCAACTAAAAGTACATATTGAAAAAAAAATTGCATATTTAATTAAATTAAAAAAAAAAATTAAAAATTAATTTTTTTAAAATGTCCTTTATTTTTTTAAATATTTTTTTTTTTTTTTGCCCAATGTTTCTTTTTTTTTTTTTTTTTTTTTTTTTTGAGATTTTCAAATGCTTATTGCACAAGACTGCGCATTGGTTTTTAGATACATCTAATATTACATTTAATATAATTTTTTACTGATAGATGTAGTGTAAAACGATGAAATCTAACACATCTTCATATGCTTTTATTTAAAAAAAACCCTGAAGGCTCATTCCATGCGCAGATTTATCACATATATAATAAAGAACATGTACAAAAATGTTTAAATCTTTATCTCAAATACAAAACTAGTATGCTGTGGCCATCACAAAACTTTCTTCTATATAAATCACGTCAATTAAATCATTTAAATAGTACAAGAAATAACAACGATTTAGCACCCATTTATATCAAAGTATATCTGAATTTGAAGTTGGATGAAAATTCGTGCATTAGTTCTTGAGATAGAGCTATAGCGGAAATTCTGAAAAATGTAGCATAACAGCGCCACCTGTTGAGCGATTTACACCAAAAATAAGCAGCACTAAATGATATCAAGGTATACCTGAATCTGAAGTTTGTTGAAATCCAAGTATTAGTTCTTGAGATAAAGCTATTGCGGAAATCGCAAAAAATACAGCATAGCAGCAACACCTGTTGAGCGATTTACACCAAAAATTAAACAGCACTAATTTATACGTCAATTCATGTCAAGGACTAACTAAATCTGAAGTTTGATGAAAATCCGTGTAATAGTTCTTGAGGTACAGCTCTTGCGGGAATCGTGAAAAATGCAGCACAGCAGCGCCACCTGTTGGGCGATTTACACCAAAAATTAAACAGCACTAATTTATATCAGGGACTAACTGAATCTGATGTTTGATGAAAATTCGTGCATTTTTTCTTGAGTTAGAGCTATTGCGATAATCATGAATAATCCAGCATAGCAGCGCCACCTGTTGAGCGATTTTCGCAAAAAAGCAATCAGCACCAAACTATGTCCTGGACTAACTAAATCTGAAGTTTTATCAAAATCCGTGCAGTAGTTCTTGAGATATAGCTATTGCAGAAATCGTGAAAAATGCCACATAGCAGCGCCACCTGTTAGGAGATTTTCACCAAAAACTAATCAAGTCCAGTTTATATGAAGGTCTAACTAAATATAAATTTTTGTGAAATTCTATGCATTAGTTCTTGAGATAGAGCGCCCACAAAATTTTTGTCACATACAGAGTGACAGAGTGACAGACAGACTCACAGACAGACATTTTCTAAAAACCATCAAATCGTGTTCTGGGCGTTCTAAAACGTATAAATCCGTCGAAAACCGGAAGTCGAAATTTTTCACGAATCCAATAATTTCTTCTTGTGAAGATAGAAGAAAGTAAAAAGCCCTAGAATTTTTAAAACGGGAAAGTGAAGAAAATATTAACATGGAGAAAAAGCCGTATAAAGTTTCCATTTGTGTGGGTATTTAATTGCATTGGGTGTATTAAGAAAATTTACAATATATCGCGTATATAATCTCGCGCTCTTTAATTGCCGTATGGGTAAAAATGAGGTGTCAAAATATTCACAATTAAACAGGCTTTCATTGGACGTTTAAAAATAAAAATCGATTTTTTTTTAAATCTATTTTGAGGTGAACTGCCCCTTTAAGGGGAGTTGGATGGCCCTATACCTACCATGTTAAATTAATGTACAGTTGTGGAAAAAAAAGTAAACACCCCCTACGAACTCTTCAACCAATTATAATAGAAGAAAGTACTGGTATCAACGGATTGGAAATAAAGTCTAATTTTAAATGATGTAAATAAAATTTGCTCAGGGGCCATCTGCAAATCAAAACCAGAACAAACTTATTTTTTTCAATGGCAACACCCAATTTTGACAACATGTTTTAAATCTTTGATTCAAACTATAAATAGAAACGAAATTTCAAGTCATTTCGATGATAAGTTTTTGAATTTAAACGTTCAAAATGTAGGACTTCTAATATTAAATTACATTTTCATATACAGCAAAACCTGTGTAAGTTGACCACTTGCGGTGCCGCACTTCAGTGGTCAACTTATAAAGGGTGATAACAAATTTACTTTTTTATACGTAATATTCATACCATATCGTTTTTTTCCCACAAAAATCTTATTTATTGACAGGCTTTAAAATATTATTGTATTACCATGCATATTTCTAACACCTTATAAAAGAAAAGATTAACTACAAGAATCAATTAATAGTTTTGTATCAATTTTAAAATCAATTAGTATTACTACTATTTATTTTTTAAAAAACAGTCAATCAATATACAGCCAATTAGTGATTCTTCAAACTATACTAGTTATTACACATAATTTATAAAATCATTAAAAAAATATATTTCTGCTTACCAAGTAGCACCTGGGGTTATTAAAAGAAGGGGAGGAAGGATAAGAGAATGGGAAATAGAAAAAGAAATCTAGAATCAAAGAATGGAGGGGGAGGGTTGAAAAGCCAAATCCACAAGAGCAACAATGTAAGAATAGATAAGCCTTGAATTATTTACCTACACCTATCACTGCTAAAAGCATTTCCCAGGCTAAGAACTATTTCACCCTTTTAGAAATTCTAGTTAAAAAGAAAAAAAAAAAAAACAGAAAATTTCGTCGAGGGTTACTTTTTTTTATTATTCATGATTTGTTAGCTTTTTGGATGGTTAAGTTATAAAGGGTTTTGATAGGCATTTTATAATAGTTCTAGTCAAATTTGTATAATTTCGGTGGTCAAGATACAAGATAGACAAGTGGTCAAGTTACAAAGGGTTTGTCTTATAGTTTTATATAGGATAAATTTGGTTCCTGACAACAGAGGTCAACATAGACAGGTGGTTAACCTACAACGGTGGTCAACTTTACAGGTTTTACTGTAATATCATAAGACGAAACGCAATTTTTCGCCTTGATTCAACATAAAATATATAATGTGAACATTAAAAAGATCCACAATCTTACTTAAAAGGCGACTAATGTAATGAAAAAGGTGTTACAAGTTTAAAATATACATTTTATTTAAAACTTCTTAGTACTTTCAAGCCTTCCAGGCTCATAATCGGAGAATACAGTCGAGTCTCTCTATAACGAAACTCCATACATCGAATTTCTCTATATAACGAATTTTTAGTAGGAACGGTCCCTTTTTCCCATGATCTCATTAAAAACAGCCTCCATGTAGCGAAATATCTATCTCCATATAACGATTTTTTTCGTAAAATGTTCTTTATTTATTGTTTTAAAAAAGCTTCCAAATCACATGGAATCAATTTTCCATCACTGATTAGTGATTTATCGTTCAGCGCTGAGTTTTTTTATCTTACTTTTCTACCTTGAATCTCCTTGTTTTTTATGCCCGACGAATTCTCCCCCCCCCCCTCCCCCACACCTCCCAACATACTTCTTAAAACCATGTCAATTGGATTGTTACACATATAAGAGGGGGATCAGTGAAGTAATTGAAGTTTAAGGTGCATGAGAATTCAAATGGAGGAAAATGTTCCGATACAATTTTTCATTCCTTGCTAAAGTGTGAACATTTTTGCGAGAGTGTAACAATTTTTAAATTAAAACAGCGAAAAATTACAGATTTCTTCGTCTAAAATTAATGTAAGTTTTCCTGATGTGATTTTTATTATCCTTTCAAATAAATGTCTGTTCTCTTTTTTGAAACTGTTTAAATAGTTCAGAAATACAATATTAGGTTAATATTTATAGTTAAACATTTCAAATTCTTAATTAAACACCTCAAAATTAATTTTTGTTCAAAATTTACACATTAAATAGGAATTTTTACTCATTCTCTATATAACGAATTTCTCTATATAACGAACTTTTTAGTGGAACAATGGATTTCGTTATATAGAGACTCGAGTGTATCTTAATAACTAAATGTTGTTCATTCATACAAATACGTCACTTTGTCTTGAAAATAAGAGAGTCAATAATTACTAGAGTTGAAAGTAGAAGTAGCAGTAGCAATTTCTTGGATTGAATTTAATTAGAGGAAATATTATTATTACTGGAACTGCAATTAATTACTTACTTGGACTTACAATTTTCGATTTGTCCTTTATGGGGAGGGAGGAGAGGAGACGGAAGATATTTTACAGACGGGATAAGGACTTGTTTCCACATTTTGTCCTTAAATCTTGTCACTGTACTGAAAAGTGTTTAAGGGTGTTCTCAAATCCAAAAGGGCAACTTTATGACATAAGTTTAAATTAGTTTTGGTTGGAAACGCATGAAACTAGCAGGTGTTGTTGTTCAGGAACTATGCAATCGAGCTGTTTTTTCCGGGTTTTTTTTTTTTTTTTTTTTGCAAACGCAATAAATCTTTCAGAAAATAGTGTCAAACTTGACGGTATGAACCGAAGCTCCGTAGAAAGCAGAAAAACCAATCAGCGAAGGGAGAAAAAACATCTTTGTCACGTGATCAAAATCGCTTATAACTCAATAGGTAATTTATGGATCAAAAAAAGGAAAACACAGTTCGATTGCAAATCGCTTCCATAATCAGGCCTTCTAATTTTATATCTTTCTGTTAAAAAATGAATTTATAAATATGTCAAAACGTTTTGCGCTTGTTGAGCAGAGCAGTTGAGAACAAGCCTTAAGGATAATTTTAACCATTTCTTTCAATTTTTCCTGACGATTAGGTAGGTATGTCAGATGATGCGTACCTTTATAAATTTATGCATGATGCGATGACCATTTTTAAAATAGAAAATAATACCTTAACACACAAACCCTTGAAATGAGATGATATTACATATTTTTATGGGTTTTAAGACATACAGTAGAGCGCCGATTATCCGAACAAGTCGGGACCGACCCTAGTTCGGATAAATGGACAGGCAATTTAAGGGATATTTCTGACTATACTAAAACCTTCACACGTTATCTAAGCTTAGGGCTGGCAGCACCAGTTAGTGCTGGCATGTTTAAAAATTCTTTTTGTCTTTTCTTTAAAAAAATTATTGTTGTTTACATTTTTATCATTAAATTTTTTTTCTCTCTTTTTATCATTTTCTGAACTACAGAGATTATAATTTAAGGAAAAAAGCTTTTGATTGTTGCTTGGTTCAACGAAGACATTCTTTTCAATTCTGTCCTGTCTCTAATTCTTCTTAAACACCGTTAGTTGAATAGGATCAACGTTCTTCTGCCGTTCGAGCCATTTCATAACTGCTTCCAAATATTCAAAGGCTTCGTTATCGGATGGACCTGCGTTATTTTCAGAACATTCGTTTTCATTGTCTTCAATTTCTTTTTCAGCATGAATCTCATCCACAATCTCATCATCATTTAAAGTATGATATCCAGGGTCATGTATACTATTTAATCACCCGTTCATTTCATTTTGTTCATAGTTTAGGATTCTTTCCATTTCCTTTATTGTTTTTACCTTCCTTGTTTTCTGATCCACTATCAGTTTTTTCTTTATTTAAAATTTTATTTCAAGAAAACAGATAATTGGGAGTTCGGTTAAAAAAAATTTTGGGGAGAAATAGGTTGTTCGGATAATTCGGTTAAGTGGAGTTCGGATAATCGGCGCTCTACTATATTTATATTTATTTTTTGTAAAGTGCTGGTTGTTGCATAAATTCAACTCTAGGCATTTATATGATCGAATTTTGCAATAAAAATATCGCAGTTGTGTTGCATTAATGAAATGGCAGACTAATATATCTTAACGAAAAATTCAAAATCTCGAGTATTTGGAGTATTTTTCGGAATACAAAGAGCATACGGTGGATAAATAGACATACAAACATAGTGTTTTCAGATGTTAGTAAAACTGACCTGGGACCATAGACATTTTTAGACATGAAAATAATTTTTAAAAGAGTCTGTGTGTCCGAATTTATACATAAATATTCACAAAAGAAATGAAAGGGAGAAAAGATAGGGGAAAAAAAACATCAAAAAGAAAATTAAGGATCTCATAGACTCTTAAAATTGGGAAAAATAAAAAAAAAAGAGACCTTTTTCAACATTTAATATCTTAAAATGTATATGATTTTAAGACACAATTTTTATTGAGAGGAAATATATAAGTACGTTCTTTCATTTCAGGTATTTAAAAAATTGCAAGATGCAGAATTAGCATTTACAAGGGGCTCCAAACTGACAGACATTTGACGAGCAGTAAATTTGTATAACAGCTTACGTGCACTATTAGAAAATAAATATTGCAACTAGAATGAAAATTTTAGTGCCTACTTATACTTCAAATTATAATAATTACCCTGAACCTAAATAAATTTGTATTTAAAGCATTTTTATATTTTTAATACAAAGCTCTATTTAGCTAATGTAAAATTTTGAAAATTTCAACAACATAAAAAAAAAATATATTTTTTTTTGAACAATAAAAAGGAAATTTTAGGTTCAGGTTATACAGACTAACATGAAACATGTTTTGAAAATTTCATGAAAAACTATTCAGAAGTTTTTGAGATATCCTGCGCGTTATGCCCAGAAACGTCATTTGGAGAAAAATGACTTAAAAGTTTCGGAAACGCCGCTTCGGCAATTGAGCGGGTAAAATTCTAAAAGCCATAACTTCTGTTCTAATGAATATTTCAATAAAACAGTTATATTAAAATGTTCAGAAAAGATAGAAGTTTAACATCTAAAAAAAATTTATTAAAATTTAGAAAATTTAGAAACTTTAAGAGTCCTGAGATCTCTTAAAATGAATAAAATGCGCAAAAAAAAAAAAAAAAAAAAAAAAAGCATTTGGTGCAAATGCAGCAGCGCACCCAGGTTGAGTAATTGTAATAATTTTCAGTGGGTAAATAAGAAGAAAATTACTATTCGGGAAAATTGGCGCCTCTTGATCCCAATCTAAGTGCACAACAACTGAGAAGAAAGTTTGATGCAGAAATCATTCTATTCTTAACCCTTTCACGACTAAGTATAGGTGCAGATTCCAAAAATCTGTAAGGAGTCAGTGGCTCCTAAAACCAAAAAATCCGATGGCCAAATTGTGAAACAAATGCATAAAAACAATAGCGTTTGTATGGGGATGGGGGGAGGGGGGAGAATAAACTAACAAACGAAGAGTTCAAAGTGAAAAACAATTTATTTAATATATACCCATGTACAACAAAACACAGAAATGTTTTGTTGCACATGTGTCAGGTGAAAAATAATTTATTTAATATATACACATGTACAACAAAACACAGACTAATTTCATCAAATATGTATATTTAATTTAATCATAAATTCTTGAATTTTTAAATATTAATTAAGTATAATATAAATCTTAAACTATGCCCAATCAGAAGACAAAATGGATGAGATACAGTTTTAAAAATATATATAAGCTAAGCTATCATGATAGAGAAGAATATCAGAAAAGCAATATTTCTCATTTTGATTTTGTCATACAAAAGTACATAAAAAAGTGAATGTGTGAGATTTTGCCCTATAAAAATAAAAATACTCTTCAATCGTTTGTTTTTGAAATTTCCTTTATAATAATTTGAGAAGTTAGCAGTTATAACAGAATGATGGCGTAATTTCTTTTAGTAAAGGTTGCGTTTCATTTACAAAATGAAAAATGCATAAAAATCATGAAAACGGCCTTTTAGTCATTATTTTTTAACGGCGCACAAATTAGGAAATGAGATATAACATACAAACAAATTGCACTTACAATTAATTCGTTGCACTTTCATGTTCCCGCACTTGGTAAAAGAAATCGGACAAATAAAAGTAAATTATTGTTCCTGGAAATTGCAACCATTCATATCTAAACAGCACTGAGCTAGACATTCCTTTATTAAGAATGCATCTAACAGTACTTATATGCTGTATCACTGGCCAAAATTTAGTCACTTCCATTGATATCATCATATTTCATTTAAAAAAAATTAATATATATCTCGCTAAAATGTCTTTATTTCTGATGAAGTTGTGAACGAAAAGGTCGCTACGGCTTGTAGTGTAGTAACATACTTTTCATTTTTGATGGAATAAGTGGAATGCTATGTTATTTCTTCAGTATAAGGAAATTCTATTCATTTGCTTGAAATCACAGAAGAAGGCATGGAATTTAAAGTTTGTTAATTAAAAAAGTTTTAAATAATCCTCTTAAATAACAATTCAAAACAATGATTTTTTTTTAGTGCAAAGTTTATTTATAAAAAAAAAAATGTCTTGTTTATCAAAATGGAAGTATCTGTACTAAATATTATGTAAAATTGTTTAAAATTTAGCTTTTTAATGCTGTTAAACTCTGAGATATAAAAGTATTTGACCAGTCGAATATTCGGTATTCCGCCGAATAATTACTATTCAGCTGGCCGAATATTCGGTATTCGGCCTAACAGTTACTAATTCGACTATCCGAATATTCGGTATTCGGTTTACCTGCAGGCCGAATATTTGGCATTCGGTATTTGGCCAAACTCACTATTCTGTGTAACCCTAGTTATATTTTACGCACTGCTACATGAAAGAAAGAAAAAAAAATGGAAATAAGGAAGGACATTTCTTTAAGTATAAATATGGTAGATTTCTGATACATATTAGCAAATATGTAAACGGTCTTTTGTCATTTTTTTCACGATGCACAACTTAAAAATATTTACTTTATCAAAATAAAAGGAAATATAATATCAATAAAAATTGCACTTCCAATTAATTCGTTGCATTTTCATGTTCGCACACTTGGTAAAAGAAATCAGACAAATAAAAGTAAATAATAAGCATTATAAAACTGTTAAATCCTCCTATCCGGGCAAATATCTGTAAACTGAAACACCAGAAACTTTCGAATATAAAAAAAATCATTTATAAATTATATCTGGCTGGCTCTGAATAAAGTGTAAACCAATGAAGGTTATATTTGTTATTTTAGGTCCCAGTATTGTGCCAAAAATTACATTAAAAGAAAATACTTCCAATGAAATAGCATTATTTTTTAGATATTTGCATTTGATATATTTCGAATTATAACAATATTGCAGAAATATTAACCTTAGAATGAAAGTATTGACAATGAATTGGCAAAATATTTGTTGATGATATTGTAATATTGGTAGAAGTCCCAATGTTAGGTCAATATTTCAGACTAACTATGTGAATATTGGCAAAATAAGCTGATATTGGTCAAATATAGATAAGTTATAGCCAATTTTGGCCAAGTTAGAAACAATAAAAAAATATTGGCCCGCTATTGTTTTGTTATTATGGTAAATTGATCAAACATTCCCGAATTTCAAGGGAGCAGTTCTCATTTATAAGATCAAATTCATGTTTCTGTTTTTAGGTGCATTCGTAATTACAGTCGAGCCTCTTTATGTCGACACTCTAATGACCCAAAAAAGGTGTCGTCATAAGCGGAGTGTCGTGGTAACCGGAATTGGAGAAAAATATGTTTATAAAAAGCTGTATTTTTAATTAATGTAAGACGATTTTAAATTCATAACTGTTCTTGCAGTTTTAAGCAATAAAACTATATTATTAAACAAAATAAACACAAAAACAAAATTGAAAAGATTAAAAATCAGATTTAAGATGACTTGTTTTTTTGTTTTGTTTTTTTATTGTTACATGAAATATTGATGAATTAAGGTTTGCTTATCCCTAGATGAGCTTCCTATAATTCTTTTTCCAATATTATACAATGAATTGTAATCAATATTCGTTATTACAGAAATAAATATTAGATCATTTTTGATGGTTTCAATGCAATTTAATGCTTCGGTTTTAGTCGGATGGAAAACTCCGTGTAACCACAAGAAAGCAACTCCTGACCAGAACAAAAAGACCGCGAGTAAACTGATACGTCTATCTGGAGCTTAAGTGGGTCATTTATAGTATGTGAGTTTATTTATTCAGATAAAGGATTGAAGTAAAATTTCTCATTCATCTCAATGGTTATTTTAGACAATTTGTGAAAAGTTTGGCTAAGACATGTATTACCCCTTAATTTCCGTGCTCATAAGATGGTGTTTTAAATAAGTATTTAAATAAGATAATTTTCCTTAATCGTCGGGATATCCGGAGTTGAAAATTATTCAACGACGTAAAATCCGGTGTGTATTTGCATTAAAATCATATACAGAAAATCGGTACTTTGAAAAACTGACGTGATAAGCGGAGTGACGTGAAAACGGGGCGTCGGGATAACGAGGTCCGACTGTATATAAATACGTAGCACCTATAGTCGTCGTTTGGTCCGCCTGCATCTCTGTCGTCCGCATATAACAGAGCAAAAACTACCCAACCCAATGGTCTGAAATTTTAAATATATAATTGTTGTAGATTTGTGTCGAGTCACTTCAAATTTTATGAAAATCGGATGCATAGTTTAATGACAGGAACAGTCAAAAGTTTTCCATTAGAGGACGGACAATGGGAAAAATTATTTCAAGTGCATTTTAATGATGTTACAGCCTTTCTAACAGAATGAAATGGATATGCACTCATGAAGTGCACTAAAATAAACATCCAGTACAATATGTGGCACAAAAAATATTTATAAAACTAGTTATAGTACGAACGTACCATATTTGCCACGTTTGACGTACAATTTCCAACTTGTTTAAAAACTTATTGAGTTTTAAAAAGCTGATAAGTATTTATGAAGTTGAAAAACAGGAAAGCTTAAAAAGCTATAAGCTGTAAAGCTTTTTAAAGATTCAGAGTTTAAACGTTTGTAAAATTTAGTCATCTTATACTAGCGAAATATATAAAAGAAGAACCAAAAATCATGCGTCCATCATAGGTTACGTAGCACTTTCCAACACATTCAGAATACTGTAATAAAACTTTATAATTTATTAAGGTGAAATATGTCTAAATAAACAATTTAGGAAATGTACAATGTAGTTGAAAACTCAATTACTGCAATTTCCATCAATAGCCGGGAAAATATTCAAATATTTTGTGCCCTATGATCTATAGACTTGTATGAAGGGCTTAATTTGCGCCGGAGCCCAGCTCCGATACTTCTCTGTTTTTATTAAATATTTAAATATTGGTCGGAATTCACTGGAGCTCATAAATACAGGGCTCCGGAGCCCAGTGCAATTGCGCTTTTTTTTTGTATCATAAACGCTACCCATTTTAAGGCTCTGCTCTGCACATTTAGAAAGTAACTTTCATTTGTAAGTAGATGTAATTGCCATGTATTGTTATCCTAACAGAAAGCAATCGAGCAATCTTTCTCCTTTTTCTATAAAAGCATCGATTCTTTCAAATAACGGTGTCAAATTTTTAATTTAATCTGATTTTCAAGGACTCACCACAACAGATTGTTAAGCGGAAGGAATCAATTATAGTTTGAGATATTCACCTTTTTATGAGAAATTGAAAAACGTTCCATTTTTCAACATATAAATATTAATTTCTATAAATTTCATTCATTTTTTCGTAAAAATGCATCCTTTTTTGGTGTTAACACTATTTCCGAATCATAATCCTTACCCTATTTAATCCCAGAATTCTGCAATTAATTAACATTAAAATTAGGCAAAGATTTCTATTCGGAAGGAGTGATAACTAAAATGTGGAATAGTTCACAGCTAAGTATATGCTGACAGTTATATTTAAAATTTTTATTTTGCTAAAGAAAAAAAAAATGCTTTAAATTTTCAAATAATGTATGAAATATAAATATGAAGGTTGGAGTGAGGAGAGGGGGGACGCTACGGTTGTTAGTACTGCAGCATATTAGGGTTCCGATACTTTTTTTTATTAGAAATTAAGCCCTGCTTGTATGAATACTACGTGGTGTGCTAAAAGTAACATTAATAAATTGACTTAATAAAATAGTCCAATCTTGAACGGCAGATTCACCTTTGTTTATTATATAAAAACATGAAAACATTTAAAATGCTTCATTTAAACACATTACTACATAGGTGTGATAAAATATATACAATTTTTTTAAAAATTAAAAACACTAGATGTTAAAATGATAAAAAAGTTGCTCAAAGCGCTTAGCAGAAAATAAGTTAGCAGAAAGCGCTTGGAGTAGCTTTTTTATCGTTTTAACATCTAATGTTTTTAGTTTTTAAAAAATTTGTATACATTTTATCACACCTATGTAGTAATGTGTTTAAATGAAGCATTTTAGATGTTTCATGTTTTTATGCTAAAAGTAAGTTCAATAGTTCAATTAGACGTATAGCACAATTGAAAATTTTTATTCAGCAATTTCCGTCAATATTGGAAATGAACGTGCGATCTTTTGTGTAACCCTGTATATGATTTATAGAATTTACACACGCCAAGTAATGTGTAAAAAAAATCAATTTTAAAACTCGTTCCACAGCTGAAAACGCATTTCCAACAATTATCATAGGTACTACTGTAGCCAAATACTTTTGCGTGTATATGCAAATTAACTATAAATTGTGTGCATACCCGATTCCACAGTAAGCGATTTGTAGTACATCTCAGTGATATACATAAATTTCAATATGTTTGAAATAGTGTAACATCATTAAATTGCACTGCAAATAATATTTTCCCATAGGCCGTAATGGTACGGAATTCTTTTGAGCGTCCTTGTAAACGAAGCGTATACGCTCACCACTCCATTTCAATGCCGAACATGTCATGGTGAAACCCTTGGAATAAGGAATACATATATCCTTACTATACTTATCCTTACTATGCCTTACTATACTATATACACTTATATCCTTTATAATTTTGCTTCAATCCTTTATCTGAATAAATAAAACCACACACTATGAAAGACCCACTTAAGCTCCAGATAGACGTATCAATCTAGTTGCGGTCTTTTTGTCAGACGGCGGTTTCTTGTGGCTACACGGTGTTTTTCATCCAACTAAAACCGAAGCATTGCATTGCATTGAAATGATCAAAAATCATCTAACATCCATTTGCGAAACAACGAATATGGATTACAATTCATTGTATAATATTGAAAAAAGAATTGTATTAAGCACATCTAGGGATAAGCAAATCTTAATTCATCAATATTTGATATAACAATTTAAAAAAAAGTCATCATAAATCTGATTTTTATTATTTTCAATTTTGTTTTGGTGTTTATTTTGTTTAATAATAATGTTTTTGCATGAACAGTTATGAATTTAAAATTGTCTTAAACAAATTTAAAATATAGCCTTTTACAAGCATATTTTCTCCAACTCCGGTTACCGCGACACTCCGCTTATGACGACACATTTTTGTGGTCAATAGAGTGTCGGGATTACGAGGTTCGACTGTATATAGAAGAAAAATGGTTTAAAATATATCTGGATCTGAATAAAAGGTAAACAATAAGGGTTATGCAGTAAAATCATTTACAACGAATCTCAGGCGAAAATTGATTACATCCGCTATACTGAAAAATTCGGTAAAATGTTTCGGTGAATGTTTTTATAATCGAATTAGGTAATAGGATACTTTTTAACAATCCAAATAATATTCATTAAACTGGAAAATTCACTAAAGTGACATTCGTTGTAACGAAAATCTGCTATTTTTGTTATTTTAGGCTCCGGTATTGTGCCAAAAATGTTGTGAATCGGAAATAATTCCAGTGAAATAAGAATATTAAATATTATCTTTATATTCGAAATATTTCAAATTACGACAATATTGCAGAAATATTAACTTTAGAATGAAAATACTGGCAATATATTTGCATGTATATAGGCAATATAGTTGGCAAAATATTTGTCGTAATATTGGTAAACATCCCAATATTAAGTTAGGTCAATATTTCAGGCTAATTATGTGAATATTGGTAAGATATGCTAATATTAGCCAAGTATAGGTATAGGTAAGTTATACCCTATTTTGGCCAAGTTACAGAGAGTAAAAAATATTGACCCGCTATTGTTTTGTTACTAGCGTAAATTGACCAAACATCACGAATTTCAGGAGTGCATTTCATGTTTATAGGACCAATCTCATGTTTCTGTTTTGTTTTTTTTTTTTTTTGTCTTTTTACTTATTGAGTTTTAAAAAGCTGATGAATTTATGAAGTTAAAAATTAGAAGAGCTTAAAAAGTTATGAATTTTAAAACTTTTAATACTTCTGAGTTTAAGCATTTGTAAAATTAGTCACCTTATACTAGCGATATATATAAAAAAAATTTGAAGAAAGTTTAATCTTAGAATGATATATTAAAACCAAAATTGTCAAACGCTTACCTAGAGGATAATTGCATTTCTGTCTTTCGGAATTCAAATCCTTCAATTCTGAAAAAACGAAAAGGAATTCCACTTTTCCTTTTGGCAACTCTTTTGAATCGTCTGCCGAAATACTGAATCTGCAAGGATTTGTGATAGGGCATCTGTCGTCAAAGGTTTCCAGGCTCATTATCCAGTTGCTGATGCAAGTCCGCTTCCTCCTTTTTTCTGTAACGTAAATATCCACAAAATATTCCGTCTTGTTGTCCGTTCTCATTGTTTTTAACAATAAAAATTCCCACCATTCTTTGCTGTTTCCAATATCACGCCTTGTTAATTCCAACTGGTATTTTTCATAACATAAAGAAAAAATTGGAGATTGAACTGAACTGTTCTGACTTGGAACGTTAATGTTCCATGTAATTTTGCAATCTTTGTTAAACTTTGATATACTAAACGTGTTCATTTCTTCCACTTTGCGCTACAAATTCACCCGACTGGTTGCCGTAAAAATGGAATGTTTAAGTTATACCGTAGGTCAGAATGCGTTAACATGAGAAATAAAAGTTAATATCAGTATAATCGTCCTGAAATCGACCCAGTAGCTTATCTCACGTGCATTCCTCTGGTTATCTTTATGAGTAACAGTCTTAACATGTCACAAAAGGGAAAACCGAAAGTTTATTGTAGTTAAGATAACAGATACTATATACCGATAACAGTGGTGTAACAATTAAAGAATCAGGGAGATGATTCAGTAGTCATTTTCAAATTTCACAATATATATTACAAACGGAAAAGTCAAAACATATATTAAAATATTTATTTGCTTAACCCTTAAATGCGCGATTTTTTATTTTGTTTCGAAAAAATTATATATGATTCTCTGAAAGGTTTATTACACTGAAAAAATAATGAAAAAAAATCAGAGATACATTTTTCATATAATACGTCAATCTTTTCTTCTGTTGCCCATCTGCAATATAAATAAAAACTACTGTCGTGTGGCTGTTTTACACTAAAATAATGCAAACTAGTTTAAGAAGTACGTCTCCAAATACCTTATTTTATATAATTATTTATTACATAAAACTCAACTTTTAACATTTTAATTCCCATGATAGAATACGTTCTAGAAATTACGTAGTTCAGAGAATCTGACTTTACTCTAGAAACTTTCAATGGTTCATTTCGCTTTATTTAAATACGGAATGTCTGTTATTAATTAAAGCAAATATTGCTATTTTAATTTTCTGGTGTAAATTAGGTATATACGAATAAAAAAATCTATTAAATTCAAAACACTGTTGTTTGCATATGTGCAAAGCTGCGCACTAAAGGGTTAAAAGACGTTACTAAAAACACATTAAAAGCATATTAAAATCCATATTGACATATTTCAATTCCTTGACTGAGTCGTCATCAGAATGTATAACATAAATTACAAATACGATGCATATGAAAACATATGCATTGTTTCATAGTAGTTGAAGTAGTTTTCATATGTATTGTATTTGTAATTTCTGTTATACGTTCTGATGACGACTCAGTCAAGGAATTGAAACATGTCAATACGGATTTTAATATGCTTTTAATGTGTTTTTAGTAACGTCTTTTAAGAAAATAAATATTTTAATATATGTTTTGACTTTCCCGTTTGGAATATATATTATGATATGGTTATTAGTGGACGTAATTAAGACTTATTACTCTTATTTATACTTACATTTTCAAATAGCTTGAACAATTGGGATTAATGATTGACAATAATATGAGAATAGTATCATTTAAATCGGTTTAATATTATTATTACTATTATAGTTGTTGTAGCTGGGTTTTTTTCTTTGCAAACTGAATCACTCAAACTCATTTTAATACCATTTAACCCTTTATGCCACGACGTTACTTTAAATTAGCATTAAAACAACTTGTTATAAAATTCATTAAATACATTGATTAGTAGTAATATCCTTTCGAATGAGTTATAGATACTTTTCTTTATCTTGTTCTGAAAGCATTATTGGTCCCGCAAAACAAAAATGTTTTTTAAGGCTGCTCGTCACTCGGTTTCCGAATTCCCCTCGGTAATGTTAAGTCTGTGGACGTTTGATGCATTCTTATATTTAAAATATCTCCTCAGGATATTAATATTTTTTATTTCTGATTTCTATGTGCTCTTCTTAAAGGACGTCTCTTTTTTTTTTAGTTGTCAAAATATTTCTAAAAATCTATGCTTAATTTAACATTTCGTGTGTTAAGAGCGAACGAACTGCAAGTAAAATTTTAACATTTCGTATAAAATTAAGCATAGATTTTAGAAATATTTTGAAAACGAAGAAAAAACAAGTTGCAAATTGCTCGTCAAATGTGGCAAATGAGGTGCGTTCGTACTATAACTAGTTTTATAAATATTTTTTTGCACCGCATATTGTAATGAATGCATATTTTAGTGCACTTCATAAGTCCATATCCATTTCATTCTGTTCGAAAGGCTGTAACATCATTAAAATGCACTTGAAATCATTTTTTCCCATTGGCCGCAATGTAACGGAAAACTTTTGACTGTCCCTGTCATTAAGGCTGTTCTCAACTGCTCTGCTCAACAAGCGCAAAACGTTTTGACACATTTACAAATTCATTTTTTAACAGAAAGATATAAAATTGGAAAGCCTGACCAAGGAAGCGATTTGGAATCGAACTGTTTTTCCATTTTTTAATCAATAAATTAGCTATTGAGTTATAAGCGATTTTGATCACGTGACACGACATTTTTCTCCCCTTGTTGACTGGATTTTCTTTTTTCGTTCGGAAGTTAAGTTCATAATGCCAACTTCGACAGTATTTTCTGAAAGATCTATTGCGTTTACAAGAAAACGGAAAAAACAGTTCCATGACATAGTTTCTGAATAACAACACCTTCTAGTTTCAGGCGTTTCCGAATAAAAATGAATTAAAACTTATGTCAGAAAGTTGACCCTTTGGATTTGAGAACAGCTTTAAACTAGGCATCAGATTTTCATAAAATCTGAAATGACTCTGCCAAATTTTGCGACAATTATATATTTAAAATATCAGACCATTCGGTTGGGTAGTTTTTGCTCTGTTATATGCGAACGGACAGACAGACAGACGGACTGAACGACGACTATAGGTGCTACGTATTTATATAATTACGAACACCCCTAAAACCTTACTTTAAGACGAGTAAACAGAAAAAAGAAGTAAAAAATGTGAATTTCCCGAGGAGATATTTTAAATATAAGAATGCATCAAAAGCCCATAGACTTAACATTACCGAGAGGAATTCGCGAACGGACAGACAGACAGACGGACTGAACGACGACTATAGGTGCTACGTATTTATATAATTACGAACACCCCTAAAACCTTACTTTAAGACGAGTAAACAGAAAAAAGAAGTAAAAAATGTGAATTTCCCGAGGAGATATTTTAAATATAAGAATGCATCAAAAGCCCATAGACTTAACATTACCGAGAGGAATTCGCGAACGGACAGACAGACAGACGGACTGAACGACGACTATAGGTGCTACGTATTTATATAATTACGAACACCCCTAAAACCTTACTTTAAGACGAGTAAACAGAAAAAAGAAGTAAAAAATGTGAATTTCCCGAGGAGATATTTTAAATATAAGAATGCATCAAAAGCCCATAGACTTAACATTACCGAGAGGAATTCGCGAACGGACAGACAGACAGACGGACTGAACGACGACTATAGGTGCTACGTATTTATATAATTACGAACACCCCTAAAACCTTACTTTAAGACGAGTAAACAGAAAAAAGAAGTAAAAAATGTGAATTTCCCGAGGAGATATTTTAAATATAAGAATGCATCAAAAGCCCATAGACTTAACATTACCGAGAGGAATTCGCGAACGGACAGACAGACAGACGGACTGAACGACGACTATAGGTGCTACGTATTTATATAATTACGAACACCCCTAAAACCTTACTTTAAGACGAGTAAACAGAAAAAAGAAGTAAAAAATGTGAATTTCCCGAGGAGATATTTTAAATATAAGAATGCATCAAAAGCCCATAGACTTAACATTACCGAGAGGAATTCGCGAACGGACAGACAGACGGACTGAACGACGACTATAGGTGATACGTATTTATATAATTACGAACACCCCTAAAACCTTACTTTAAGACGAGTAAACAGAAAAAAGAAGTAAAAAATGTGAATTTCCCGAGGAGATATTTTAAATATAAGAATGCATCAAAAGCCCATAGACTTAACATTACCGAGAGGAATTCGGAAACCGAGTGACGAGCAGCCTTAAGGGATAGTTTATTTTTCATCAGCTTCTTTTCAGCTTTCTTGACGTTGAAAGTTTAGGTTGGGGGGGGGGGGGGGTCAGTTCAGAATAATTCCTTTATTTTTATAGGAGCATTATATGTCTACATTTCCTAATTCTATAAAATACTAAAAAAAATATTTTAAATAAAATATTTTGTGGAGTTATAAATATTGCACAAAATTCCTATAAATTCAGATTTAATTAATTGCTTTTAATTGGCAAAATCCTACTTAAATTTTTTTAATTTTCTCATGTAGTTTCAAAAACTCACGAAAAATGCTTTAGAAGATGAAATTTTCATGAATTCATAATTTGGGACATAAAGAATTAAACAACACTTTCATTCATTAGTAAGATGAAAAAATGTAATATAAATGGGAAAAGCAACTTTAATAACGCCAGAACTTTAAATTTTAAAGCATACCAGTTTCGGTATCATTAAGCGTACCGTGACGGAAATTTGCTAAAATATATACGGAAGAACTGGATTTAAGTGAAAGGTTTATTGATCAATAGGAAAACAGGAGTCATTCTTTCACTGAGGACGGTGTGCTTAATGCTACCGAAACTAGTATGCTTTAAAATTTAAAGTTCTGGCGCTATTAACGTTGTTTTTTTTTTTTTCATTTATAACATTTTACATCACACATTCCATCATTTTAGATAAAGATTTTAATATACTGAAAAGTATAGAGTTTGCAACTATGAATTATAAGAGAATTGAGAAGGTAAAAGGATCAGAGAGACCCTCATATAATAATAATGCTTATAGAACAATTAGAGTATCAATGTTTGTAATCTTATATCGTAATTCATAAGATTTAAATTTTGTAAAACTACTTGAAATATTGCTCTGCAGTAATACTGATGTAAAAGAAATAGTACTGATAGTTGAAGGTTTTAAAATCTATACTAATATATACAAGAACGAAAATTCATGTACGACGCATAGATTATGAAGCCTTTTCCACAAATAACATAATATTAAAAAGAAATTTCCCTTTTTTCATACAATGAAATAAGATATTTAACCCTTTTCGGCGTGGAGTAATTCTGAATTTAAAATGATGAAATAACGGACTGACACCAAAATTTGCAAAAGAATTTATTAGAAAATAAGAACTTGCTTATTACTTTATAAATGGAAAATTTTAATTAGCTATACTGGGTGCTAGTTCTCTCAAAATTAGGTGTCTTTTTTTGAGAACACCGACCACTAAAGGGTTAAATAAGAAACTTAAAAAAACACACAACTCATTAAAAGTCAATTTTTAACAATTACTGCCCCTATCCGGTAATGTGTGTGAACTAATTCGTGTAGTCCTGTATGCGGTCTATATAACATATACTCGTCACCTAATACACTCAAAATTAGATCGGTTTAAAAATGCAAACCACGGTGTTAAACGCATTTCCAGCAATTATCTATCTTAACCAGTCCTCTAATCGAATTCTTTTGTGTGTCTCTGTAAGTGAACGATAAGTGTTATGTACTCAATAATCTATAGAAAACATCTTATAGTGAATTCAGTGATCTTTTTAGGTTCGTTTATAATTATATAAATACGTAGCACCTATAGTCGTCGTCTGTTCCGTCCGTCTATCCACATATAACTATACCAGCGCAAAACGTACCCAACCGAATGGTTTGAAATTTAATATATACTAGAATCTTTGCAGAATTTGGTCGAGTCATTTCAATTTTTACGAAAATTGAACCAAAACTTAAAAAGATATTAATAAAAGTTTTCTTCTTTCTATTAAATCCTATCATACGTAAATAATTCAACGATATCCCATGATAGGAAAGGATTCTAGGTTGCCACGGTGATTATACTATTAAATCCTTTCATACATAATTAATTCAATGATAACCCATGATAAGTAATGATTCTATAGGTTACCATGGTGATGGTGTACTATTTAAGATGGAGCCCTATTATTTCCGTATTACTGAATTCAATACATATGTAATCGTAATAAATTTTGTATTCATACATTTTTGATAAGAGTGCAACAACTATTGCACCAAGATCTGAATATTTATGAAACTAGTTATAGAACTCATTTGATGCGTTTGACGTACAACTTCCGACTTGTTAAACTTCATCATGCTTGAAGTATCATAACACCATTAAAATGCACCGAAAATGATTTTTCTCCCATAGATGAAAATAAATGGAATTATTCTGTGTGTCCCAGTAAAGGAACAACCCGACTTTAGCCGCTGAATCGCAGGTTTAATCATTGCGTTTTCCTGCTTCCAGTCCTACATGTTTTCATACCTTTAAATGCAGGAAAACACAATGGTAAACCTACGAGTCAGCCGCTAAAATCGGGTTTTCACATGTTTTTAACCAAAATAGGATTTGGCAGACCGATTGCGTTTTAATATGCAAATCAAGATTTAACTAATCCTAGAATTTCATCCGCGAACTCGATCAGGTGATTGTCTGTGCTGCTAGTTCCAGGTCTATTTACATCATGTACCAGATATCTGTAGAATTTATACAATATTACCTAATACACTCAAAATTAGATCAGTTTAAAAAATGCAACTAACACAGAAGAAAACGCTCTTCCAGCGGTTATCAGTTTTAGTCAGTCAAGTAACCGGATTTTTTGCGTGTGCAGCGATCTCATATCACATGATCAGTATAAAGCGAGTTACTAGCTTATAATAAATAGCTTCGCCTTTTGCTCGACGTTAACGTTCTCGCCTCCTAATCATGAGATCCGTGGTTCGTATCCCAGCGCCGCCAATTCATCCCTCACTTACCTCATTGGTGACCCGGACAAACACGCAAAAACAACCTTCAGCAACAATCATCTCATCTCATAACCAACAGATGGCAGCACTAAAAAATCCACCCCTGCATCAAGTCAAGTCAACGCGGTGCTTAAGGAGAAACGCTCACAGCACAAAGCCTGTCATCCCACGCATCACACATGCATCCGACAGCAACATTCATGAGTGCATATCGCTCGTCAGACGCCAGCAATACGTCTTTCTCACTGGAAATGGAGTGTGTAGCGATCTCATCTCACATGATCAGTATAAAGCGGGTTACTAGCTTAGAGTAATTGGCTTGGCCTTTTGCTCGACGCTAACGTTCTCGCCTCCTGATCATGAGATCCCTGATTCGTATCCCAGTGCCGCCAATTCATCACTCACTCACCTCACGTGTCTATGTAAATGAACGATAAATGTTATGCAGTTTATAACATATAAAAAACATGTACTGCATTTCAGTGATTTCATTATATTTGAAGTATCATAACATCATTAAAATTCACTGCAAACAATTTTTCCCCCACAGATCACAATATATTGGAATTCTTTTGGGCTACCTTTTATACGAAATGCTACTTATTCATACTTATTCGTAATGCTACTTATTATGTAAGAAAGCAAGTTCCAGTCCATCTCAGTGATGCAAATCTATTTTATTACGTTTCAAATATCGTAACATCAATAAAAGGCACCGCAAACGACTTTTCACCCATAGACAATAATTTTTCAAGCGTGCCTGTAAACGAACTATAAATGCTACGTACTTCATTTTCAATACCAAATATTTTTTAGTTGGAAAATGTTAAAAATTGAAGTGCCTTCTGTGATTTTTAGATAAACACATATTTCTGAGTTTATTTGACTATTTAAACAACTTATTGTCAAAAATAACATTAAAAATTTGTCTCTGTCTATCTGTCTGTTTTTCCGGAGTATGCTCCAAAACTGTTGCATAAGAACTGTACATAATGTTATAAAATTTTTAGTAATTTTGGACTCCCCTTTCTCCCGCTACGATATCATGCGTTATCGTTTCTCGACCCCCCCCCCCCCCCCCACACACACACACCCCTTAATGATAGCGTTATCAGTGTCTAAGAATTATTTTTATTTTTATAATTTTTTTTCTCTCATTTTATTTTTATACGTTTGCAATGATATATAGATAGGGTTATACATTTATCATTCACATACTTTACTGATTTAAATGAAGATAAGAAGTTAATAAAATACATATGAAATTTATTACATATGAAATAACATTATATGATAAAAAAAAAAAAAAAAGCCTTTATATACTGAATTATGAATTCATGAAAATTTTATCTTCTAAAGCATTTTTCGTGAATTTTTGAAACTACATTAGAAGATTTATATAATCATTTAATAAATTTTAGAAGGATTCATTAAATTTGAGTTTATGGCGATTTCGTGGACTATTTATAACCCCACTTAAATCTTTTATTTTAAATAGTTTTCTTAGTATTTTGTAGAATTAGGAAATGTACAAATAGAATGTTCTTACAATAGAAATATTTCCGAATCGAAAAATCCCCCCCCCCCCTTCATCGCCAAGAAAGCTGAAAAGATGCTAAGGCAAAAGAAATCCTACTTTAAAAAATATTTTGTTTTGTGTAACACATAATGCTTTTGGAACAAGATAAAGTAATACATCTGTAACTCATTCTAAACAGTATTACAACTAATCGATGTATTAAATGAATTTTTTAACACATTATTTTAATGGTACTTATAAGTATCGTCAGTAGATAAAGGGAGATACGAAACAGGTGGATAACATTCTTCCCCATTTTTTACAAGTAAATATAACAAATATAATTTCGAACCTGGTTTCTATAACAAAAAATTATACTTACAAATGGTAGAAGAATTGGACTGGATAACATTTGGATATTTCATATTTTGGAATGAAATAATTTCATAATCATTTAATGGTTTTAATAAGAACTTTATTATTATTATTATTTTTTTATTTATTTTTTTTTTTTTTACAAAAATAGAGAGCAAACTAAAAAAAGATAACAGACTATATTATTGCAAGGAAAAAAAGAACTTTTGTTTGGATAAAAAATGATACCGATATCAACCCCCCCACACACACCCCCTCCAGATATATCTTACGATAACTGCCAGATCCCACCTCCCCCTAAAGTGATAACGTTATATATGCACAACCAGGGCTTATTTTCTAACAAAAAAAAAGTACCGGAGCCCTAATAATCTGCGGTATTACCGGTACTAACATCTGTACCGTTCCCCCTCCCCTGTCACTCCAATCTGCATATTTATATTTCATATATTATTTGCAAAATTTAAAGCATTTTTTTTTTTTTTAATTTAGCAAAATAAAAATTTCAGGTGTATCTATCAGCATAGCCTTAGCTATCAAGTATTCTACTTTTTAGTTATTACTCCTTATGAACAGTAAGTAATCTTTGCCTAATTTTAATGTTAATTAATTGCAGAAGGTAGGGATTATGATTCGGAAATAGAGTTAATATAAAAAATGGATAGTTCGCAGCTATGCGTTTTTTAAGAAAAAATGAATGAAATTTACAGAATTTAATATTTATATGCTGCAGAACAATGTTTTTCAATGTCCTATAAAAGGTGCATATCTTAAACTATAATCCATTCCTTCCGCATAATAATCTTTTGTGGTGAGTCCCTGAAAATCAGATTAAATTAAAAATTTCACACCGTTATCGGAAAGAGTAAACACTGATCGATTGCTTTCTATCAGAATAGCAATACATGGTAATGATATCTACTTACAAATGAAAGTGACTTCGTAAATGTGCAGATCAGAGCCTTAGCATAGGGAGCATTCATGATACAAAATAAATAGAAAAATCACTAATGTGATTTTTATACTCGTACTTAATAGAAGACGAAAAAACCCAAACAAACAAAAAATCAAGCTGAAGCTCGTTGGCTAAAAACAAAAAATATTCTTTTCAGGTTAGACATCTAAATGGAAAATAAAATAAACCAGCCAATTAAAGATTATCTTACTGTCACAACTGAAACTCAAACTGAAAGTAAATTATTGTTCACTCAAACTATTGTTCAGTTCTTCAGGAGCCATTTTCAACATGTCGCCGTCGCATCAATCCCCTAAATTTGCAAATATCACTAGAAAAAAAAACGCGATTTCTGTTTTACCTTCATTCTGATCAAAATGGCATTGAAATGGAATAGAATACGCAATTTTTAAGGAAGAAAAGGTTTTTTTTTTTCTATACATGAATAAATACAAGAATTTTGAGTGTAAGACAGATTGAGCTTGAGCCAGCCCAAGTCCAAAAACTGATATAAAAATTGAGTCAGTTTCATCTCCATTTCCTACGTGTGCGACACATTACGTCACATATAAGTGTTTTGACAAAAAAGAATGCATAAGTTTAGAGATGGAAAGGAAAAGAAAGGGTAATTTAGGCTTCGGTTTTTCGGAAGCGCTATTGCAATAGGCTCGGGATCCCTGTATTTATGAGCTCCGGTGAATTACGACCAATATTTAAATATTTACTAAAAACAGAAAAGTACCGGAGCTAGGCTTCGGCGCAAAATAAGCCCTGTGTACAACCCTAACTAACGCTAAACTTTAAGGGTAGATAGGAAATGTTTCTGGCTACAACTTGCAGTTTGTAGTATAGTTTTTGAGAAAACTGGGCGACACAACTAATCCATTAGATTTTCGATACCCAAAAATTTGAGAACTAACTCATCAAATTTTAGAACTCTTAAACAAAATGAGTTCACTGATCATATTTCCTCTCACATTTCATTTCCCCGAATTGTTTTATAGTTCAATTAAATTCATATTAGTATGTGACATTTTTTAAAAATCAAAAATGGGGGGGGGGGGAGGTCCGCCTCTAGAAAGCCGGAAAAAAGGATGTTTTTTAGCTTTTTTTCCTGGAAAAGGAATAATGATTTTATCTATGGGTTTTTTTGCATGTTATTTATTATTATTTGAAGGACATCTCTTTCTCTCTCTCCATATATATATATATTACGCTATCGTATGTGGCACAGAAATCGCGATTATTTGTTAATTGTTTAATGGCAACGCCCGAATGAAACGCATCTCATTGGTAATTGAACAGCTTTTAATGCATCTTCATACCTATAAGGGGGTTACCGTAGGGGAGACCCTTTTCTGTCGCCAAATGCCGTCAAGTTTGTCGCCAACTTGATGATATCTCGCCAAATGTGTCGGCCAAAATGAGTCGCCCAAAGTGACGCCAAGTGGGTGATATCTCTAATATTTCGCAAAATTCACACAGATTTCCACTGTAAACCAATAGGTTATACTTGCTTAGAGAAAATTAACAAATTAAGATATTTTAATGCAACAAAAAGTAATATTAGCTTAAGGGGTTATATTAATTATATTTAAGGAAGTTCAAATAAATTAAATTATGAATAAAAGTAACAGGATACAATGCTTAACATGCTTCCCAAAACATAAATTTTAAGGAAGACCAAACTGGTCGCCGAGGGCAGCTAGTTTCAAATACTTTTTTAAATAAAAAATTGATGATATGACTCGAGTTACGTGGGTGGATGCCTTAGTGTGCGCGTCGTGCACTTCCAGTCGGGCGGGATCCGATCGATCGTCAGAGTCATTTGCCATCAAGTTTCTTTAAGGATTATGAAATTAGATAACAGTGCCTGAAGCTTCAAGTACTTTAGGATCAAAAAGTTGAAAATCAACAAACTGGCAGCCATTTGAAAAAGAGGTCTATCTTTGACACTCTTTTTTTGCCCTTTGGCGTGCTTCTAAAAATATTTATTTTTTATAAAAATGGCTGAAAATGGTCGAAGCTCCAATAAATCATATTACCTTTAATTTAAAAAAAAAATTAGCAAGATCGGTTTAATAGTGTTTGCGTTCAGATACCGCCCAGTTTCAAAAAAGTCATTTTGCGTAAAATGCGTTGATTTGATAGTGCTACGAACGCGTTGCACTAAAGCACTCAAGAACTGCTCAAGAACTTCGAATTCGGCCAAACTGTTTCAGAGGGATAATCTGCAGACCAGGGTTACCAGTTTGGCCTCCATTTTTATTTCGAAATTTCAAATTCACACAGGAAATTTTGAAAGAAGAACCTTTGCTTTATGTAATCACAAAATTTCTGTCATTATAAATAAAGTAAAAAAACTATTTTTAATTTCTGACACGGATTCGGATTTTATGAATAAAAATGGAGCCAAACTGGCAACAACCAGTTGCTACAGACTATAGGGGAGGAAAAAAATCAATTTTTAAACCGAAAAAAAACAAATCCCCCCCCCCTCCCCTTTCCGACCTAAATATTTTAATCAACTTTTAAAAAATAGCTTTTTGTAAATATATACAAATTTATTTATATAACAATTAATTCTTGTATATTTATTTATGTGCATACTAATTTTCGAACGGACGTTCAGATTATAGCATTTAAAAAAAATTTTTTTTAGTTTTTGTTTTTACTGTTTATTTTTTTGTTTTATTCCTTGTGACTCCAAGTAAATTTTGTAGATTATAAAATGGAATGTTTGTTTGTCTTTCTTTTCGTAGTTTAATTTCATAAAAAAAGATGAATCCCCATGAAACATATATGTTATTAATGTAAACAGCAGTATTTTCTTTTTGAAATTTGTTTTATATTATTAATAATAATAAAAATAACATTTTTATTATTGTTATTATTATTATTAGTATTTAGTAATAGTAGTTGAGTAGTAGTATTACAGAAATCAGAACCGTCTTTATGGGTATGCAACAGGTGCGAAGTATTTATTATTTGTTTATAAATTTACTTTATTTCGCACAAGGTGTTTGCCTTTAACGAGATACATACTGTACATTCTATTACAATTACTAAACTTAGCACTGAAAAGGAAATCTGATTCTGCTCATTTTTCAAAACCCAATATACAATCCCATCACTATATCGCGCTACTTGGGAGATAAGGAAATAGCGTGATATACCGAGAGTAGCGATATAACGAAGGGGCCCGAGAAGAGCGTTTATAAATGAAAAATAAAGAACCTTACATTAAACTACGAGGTTTTCGAATGTTTTTGATTTAATACTTGTTCAAAAATGCTACAAGTTCAACACAAAAGAGATGGTAAAACGTTAAAAAAATACAAAACCGTACATACGTAGCATATATTTTAACTTACATTTTATGTATTTTCTGAAAATAAGAATTTAGAGTTGTTTATTTTTTCTTTGATTTGCAACTGGAAATTAAAGATCTAAAATGAGATAATTAGTTATCAGAGGCGTCGCGATGGGGGGGGGGGGGGGAGCCTCTTTCTCCAATATATGTGAACTTGGGAAATTTGAGCTTAGAGTTGGAAAATTCTAGATTTTTGAAACACTTTTTCTTTAAAAAAAAAAAAAAAAAAAAAAAAAAAAGAATTTTTTATTGTTTTGCTGACTACCACCTTTCTGAGTTATGTAGCAGTAAACTACTTAAATTTTTAAAAGAAATACAAAAAGCAGCCAGACACAATTTCTCACTATGTTTCTCTGTGTTACGAAAATATCATACATCTACCAGACCTGAATTTCCCTACTTTTGGGTCATTCCATGAAAAGTGAAACCAAAGTACTATTTTTTTAATTTATAAAACAAATAATATTTAATTTATAAAGTCTCGTAATAGATTTTTTTATAGCTTAGAGTGTGAATTTTCTAAAAACATGCAGTTTAAGTATAAAAAAATTAAATAAAAGTATTAGCACTAAAAAGGTGAGAGTGATGAGATTGAGAACATTTCACTTAAATTATGGTAAAGTTTCACAAGTTATAGTCATTTCAAAAATTATTTGTAAAAGTTGTAATTAGGCTAGCTTTTGTATTTGAATATTCTATTTTAAAAATTTATAAAAGAAATTAGGGAATATATTATAAATGAATTAGAATTCATAAATAAATTTTGGTGTATTGAATTGTTACGTCCGTAACAGGCAAATGTTACATCTGTAATAATTTAATTATCCCATGTATTAATTAATAATTATTTTAATGTTTTCAAAATTGCAGTTTCAAATAGCTAATACCCTAATGATTAATTATTGAAGAAAAAGTTAAATGTTCTTCCTTAAAATTCACAGGATTATGACAATAACTGTAACTGTATGCAATTTTGACTGTTTTATGAATTACGTGCGTAACACCTAGATTTTATTTTTTCAAAAATTATGGAGGAACATTTTTCACATTTCAAAATTTAATATTCTATTTACAATCCTTGGACCGACCTTAAATATAAAATAATCCATGTAATAAGTATTTTTTTTTTACATTATTTATGAAGCTTTAAAGTCTCTGTTTGTTACGTCCGTAACCATGGAATGACCTTTTTGTACATCAACAGTGTCTCTAATCTATTTCCTCCAAAAATTTGTTCCTTTCTCAAAAATCTCGAGGCTATTTTCATATGAAGTACGATTATGACTCGTACGCAACTTTCATTAAATGATCCAATAATTATAATTTTTATGTTTTTGGTTTCAGTATTTTTCTTTGGAAAGAATTCTTTTTTTTTTTTTTTCTTTTTTTTTTTTTTTTTTTTTTTTTTCTTTTACGTATAAGTATCATTATTATTAAACACACATTGCACATATCATTTTAGTTGGAAAATAGAGCAATTTGTTTCAAGTTGGGAAATTTTTGAATTCCCCCTCCCCCCCCCCCCCCCACCACCACAAAATAAAATAAAAAAATAAAAAAATAAAAAATAAAAAATATTTGTAGCTACGCCCCTGTTAGTTATATGCTTAGATTTCGACGCTTCAAAAGTTTTATAATGCTTTTTCGAGAAACTAAACAGCCTCGTTCATCGGAGCTACAAAATCCTCGTCAGATAAGAAATTTATCGAGGGACGATTAAAAAAAGGCCAAATAGCCGAATGCGCGATATAGCGAGGTGAAATATAATGAGGAATTACTGTACTCTATTTAAAAACTATTGTTACAAATCTGGAATTTTTCAGCTGTGAAATTGTGGCTAGTTGATGCCTTTGTATTCCAGATAAGCTATAATGATGCAATCGAAAAATTCTCCTGATACGTTACTGATACTATTGGATATAATCAAAGCTAAAACCTTTGTGATTCACTTTCTATTGTAAAGTTTGAATATGAATTTTTAAGAGGATGTTGCTGTTGCTGATTGTAGATGAGAAACAACTGTTATTTCAATGATTATTTGTAATATAATAATAACACATATATAATTTACTGTTAATGTAACAGTTAATGTTGTGTTACCATTAAGGCACCTGCAGGTCCCTGCAGGCTAAAACACTCGCGAGCTAATGCTAAACCTATGGGGAAGTAATTTCCTAATACAGTAAACTCTGTCTAATGTGGAATCGATCGGGACCAAAAAAATTTTCCGCGGTAGACAATATTCCGCCTTTGACAAATCTTGCTCTATGTTTATGGACTCACAGGGACTTGAAAATCTTTCCGAGTTAGGCAGATTTCCGTCTTACACAGAGTCCGTCTTACAGAGAGTTTACTGTATCTCGTTCGCATTTCGACATTTTTAATTTTTTTTTTCATTGGATAGCTGAGGTCCATCTCTACATCGCTCCTTTTTTACTTTTTCGATTTTGGTTGCAGGTATTTGTTAGAATGCCACTTTCGTTTTCGGAACCGGCTTCGAAAGTGAAAGTAACTGTATAAGAAATATCTGCAACCAAAATTGAAAAAGTAAAAAAGGAGCGATGCAGAGATGGACCTCAGCTATCCAATGCAAAAAAATTATTTAAAAATGTCGAAACACAAACGAGATATTAGGAAACAACCTCCCCATAGGTTTAGCATTAGCTCGCGAGTGTCTTCGCCTGCAGGGGCGAGAAGTTGAAGTTTTGTTGTTTAATCAATTTTCTCTTTTTACATCTGTTCCTGTTCGCACGCAAAGAAAATGTTACGATATGTGGACTGCGGAAAAAAAAAAAACTGGGAGGAAGGGGGATTGATTAATTTGGAATGATAGAGTCTTGCAAAAATGATTGGGAGCCTTGTAAAAATGGGGGGGGGGGGGGATAGATTAGTTTGGAATGATAGGGTATTATAAAAATGATTAGGGGCCTTATAAAAATGATTGGGGGCTTTGTTAAAATGGGAGGTGGAGGTGATGATTAGTTTGGAATGATAGGGCCTTGCAAAATTTATTGAGGCCCTTGCAAAAATGGGGGGGGGGGTGGATTGATTAGCTTGGAATGAAAGGGCCCTGCAAAAATTATTGCATTGGGTCTAGTTTTCGCTAAAAACGGCTCTGAGAAAGATGAAAAAAAATATTTGAATATATAATCATTTATAGTTTTCCATAAAACCAGGGGATCGAACCCGGGCATCATATATATGTTAACATACTGTCCGGTGTATTAACCCTTTAACTGTCGTGCTCGAGTTCCTCTCGGAAAAAAAAAGTGTTTGCTTATCTTCGATACTAAAAGATTTTGAATACCACTTAATTTTAACCATAAAACTACCAATATCTTTGGTTTGTTAAATGGCGTAGCTTTTCCGATTGTACAAAGCCAAATATTTTAGTTTAAAAAAATGGTGTCGGGTACTGATTTTTTAATTTATTGTGTCAAAAAACAAGAAACAGTTAAAGGGTTAAACCCATAGGTCAAAATATATTTTAACTGAAAACTATAATAAATTTTTTACATTTAATATATTTTGTAGATTGCCAATCAACTACACCAAATAGCATTTTTATATGAAAGATATCAATTATGTATTCAAATAACACAGTTTTGAACTTTATTAGAATCAGTACTAAACTGACTTTATTAATAGCCCTTTTGAAACGCCAAATTTCTCTTTGTTTACTATATAAAAAGTATGAAAACATTAAAAACTAGTATGTTGTCGCCATCACAAAATTTGCTTCTATATAAATCACGTCAATTAAATCATTTAAACAGTACAAGAAATTACATCAATTTAGCACCAATTCATATCAAAGTATATCTGAATTTGAAGTTTCATGGAAATCCGTGCATTAGTTCTTGAGATAGAACTATAGCGGAAATTCTGAAAATGTAGCATAGCGGCGCCACTTGTTGAGCGATTTACACTAAAACATAATCAGCACTAATTCATATCAAGGTATACCTGAATCTGAAGTTTGTTGAAAATTCGTGTATAAGTTCTTGAGATAGAGCTATTGCGGAAATCGTAAAAAATGCAGCATAGCAGCGCCACCTGTTGAGCGATTTAAACCAAAATGCATAAAACATCAATTCATGTCAAAGACTAACTGAATCTCAAGTTTGATGAAAATCTGTGCATTAATTCTGGAGATTGGGCTATCATAGAAATTGTGAAAAATGCTGCATAGCAGCACCACCTGTTGAGCGATTTACACCGAAAACGAAACAGCACTAATTCCTATTCAGGGATACCTGAATCCGAAGTTTGTTGAAAACCCAAGCATTAGTTCTTGAGATAGAGCTATTGCGCAAATCACAAAAAAATGCAGCACAGCAGCGCCACCTGTTGAGCGATTCACATAAAAATGTATAAAACATCAATTCATCTCAGGGACTAAATGAATCTGAAGTTTGATGAAAGTCCGTGCATTAGTTCTGGAAATAGAGCTATTGTGGAAATAATGAAAAATGCTACATAGAAGCGCCACCTTTTGAGCAATTTACACCAAAAACTAATCAGCATCAATTTATATCAGGGGCTAACTAAATATTAATTTTTATTAAACTCCGTGCTTTAGTTCTTGAGATAGAGTGCCCACAAAATTTGTGTCACATACATACATACATACAGACAGAGTCACAGACAGACATTTTATAAAAACTTGTTTTCCGGGTTCTCTGACACCTAAAACGTGTAAATCCGTCGAAAACCGGAATTCGAAAATCTTTATGAATCCAATACTTTCTTCTTGTAAAGATAGAAGAAAGTAAAATGTCAAGTTTTTCTCCTTGACAGCGGCTTAGGTTTAGCCGAAAGCACTTAAAGTGCTTTTAACCTCTAGTGTTTTTAATTTTTGAAAACTATTTGTATATTTCATCACACCTATTTTAGCAATGTATTTTAGTGGATCACATTTTTAATGTTTTCACATTAAAAAAAAAAAGAAAAAGTATTTACGCATACTAGCGGTTAATGGTTAGAGAAATTGCGAAAGATTTCACTATCCATAAAAAAAAAAAATTGTATTATGATTATTCCAGTGTTTCAGCTCTTCTTTCGATCACATATCAGCTAAATTTTCGTTAATTTTTTATATATTCATAGCTGCCCTGCCAACCTTTACGCTTTTTTGCTACCACTAAAATTTAATAGATATTTTCATCTTCTCTAATCGTGAGATTTCGATGATTAAATAAGACAACATTTACTATAAAATTTTAGTGCTATGAAGAAAGCGTAAAAGTTAACAGCTATGTATATTCTAGCTGACTCGCCCGACGTTACACGGGCCCTTGATTTTAACTTTGAATATACCTAAAATCAGTGTTGAATGATTTTATATTTTCAGACGAAATATTTTCAAAAAGAACCTAATGTTGGGTCTCCATTGCCTTTGACAGCTAATCCCCGCAAATTTGTCTACAACCGTCTCAAATATTTTATTTAAAAAAAATTACTTTTCTCTCCCTGCAAATACAAAACGTCTGGAAATCAAATTTTCTGCCAATATCTAGTTACTATACTTCAAACATAATTGATAAGATCACAGAGGTTACTACAATATATTTTCTACAGAATATTGAGTGCATAGCATAGGTAAGGTTAGCTGGGTGGAAAAGTTCCACCAGATTCGTCCGGGATAGCTCAGATGGGAGAGCATTGGCGGGTTCAGCCAAGAGTTCCCTGGTTCGAATCCTGGTCCGGACATTTTTCGCCCAGTTGGAAATTTACATCTCATATGATTTATTCATTAGTTTAAAAATTTAAATAGTGAGTAATTTAAAAACGTGTTATTAATTTAACACCAAATTTTGAATATAAGTATTTGAGCTTGCTATTAACAAGTCTCCCAGTTTTCAAATGAATCCACTGAAATCCATTATCAAGTATTTGATATTTATTGCCCACTGCCCCCTTAAGCAATATATAATTGGTGCAAATATAACTTCTTCAATTGCATTTTTAGCAGATTTTTAGAAGTATAAATGCAAATTTGAAAATGCGATCGGATATGAAAATAAAAATTTAGTTACAAATGTTAATTTTATTTAACGCTATTAATCAAGAAAGCTGATAATTATCCTGTTATGAGGCTCATTAATTCAGTAATAATTATTATTAATTACAATAATTTAATTATTATTATTTATAATACAAGATCTTTAACTTTAGATGCTACTAAAACTCAGTTATAGCGAACAAATTTCGATGTACTTTTGTCCTCACTATAATAGAGGTTGATTTCAATCCCTTTTTATTTTCTTCTTTTTAAAAAAGAAAGTCTTGAAATCGAGATTTTTTCGATTTCCGGTTTTCGACAGATTTACGTGTTTTAGGGGTCAGAGATCCCGAAAAGCATGTCTATACAAATGTCTGTCTGTCTATGTGTCCGTATGTCCGCTTTGTAACTATACCATCGAAAAGTGTATGAAGTTATGCATAAGAAATTGAACCAAATTTCGTGTGTATGTTTTTCGCTATGGCAAGATGGTCCTCCTTGAATTTGGAAATATTCCGGCAGAAAGGGGCTCTGTAACAGCGATTTTTGTGCCATTTTCAATATTGTATCATCGAAAAGTGAAGTTATGTACAGGAATTGAACCAAAATGTATGTGGATGTTTTTAGCTGTGCCAAGCAGGCCCTCATTGAATTTGGAAATATTTCGCAGGAAGCGAGCGCTGTAATAACGATTTTAGTTCCATTTTCATTATTGTATCATCGAAAAGTGTATGAAGTTATGCATAGAGCTGAACCAAATTTCATGTGTATGTTTTTGACTATGGCAAACATGTGCACTTTGAATTTGGAAATATTCCGTCGGCAGGGGTCGCTGTAATACCGATTTTAGTTCATTTTCATTATTGTATCGTCGAAAAGTGTATGAAGTTAAACACAGAATCGAACTAAATTTCATGTATATGTTTTTGGCTATGGCCAGCAGGACCTGCTTCAATTTGGAAATATCACTATATAGCAAATACTACTATATAGATAAAAAAAAAAGTACTATCCATCAAATTTATTTTCTAATAGAGTAAAGCATGTTTATAACGGAACCGTACAATAAACTGAAAAACACAGATTTCAGTTTCACTCCCTGAAAAAAAAAATACAATTACGCTTTGATCAATTTAAAGAGTCTGCATAAAACGGAATTTATCACTGGTCGTTTTCGTTTCCGTCTAAGAAGGTTTTATTGTATCTTACTTCTGATGGAGGCTCTGTATTGTAATTATTACCGCAAAGCGCAGACTCTTTGTATGGCCAAATTTGTATCATTTTATATCTTTAGACAGTTTTCTTTTGGCGTCACCTAACGAAGGGTTTTGTCAAAGATTGTCCCTTTCAGGGTCAAGTAATTGTGTTTCTGTAATGTCGAATTCACACAAGAATCTTAATATATATATGTATATATATATATACATAACAAAATACGGGAAAGCAATTTTACGACTTTTTTCGCCAAAGTTAGAAAAGTAAAATTTGATAAAATATGTCTGGTGCAAATCTCCATTAATCGTAGGTGGGGTATAATATATCCCACCGCCCGCAAGGGGTTAAGAAATATATGCGACATTGTAGCACAAATGGGGGTACATATAAAAAGAACTTTTGACTAAGAAAGCGGCATTTAAGATGTTTTAACATAGTTTTAAATGAATTAAAAATATTAGGACAAATTTCGTCTTTGAAAAAACGTAAAACAATAATAAAGTCCTTATTTGTTTAATTTTTGCCACATTGATTTATAAATGCGGCAATTTTTTCAGTTTAATATCCTTAAAAGAAGAATGAAATCCTTAAAATTGCAAAAATGTATATATACAAATTACAGCTTAATCCTACCGAGTTTAGAACACGACACCTTTCGTATAGAAAATCAACGCGTTAGCCGATTACGCCGCAGAGATCACGATGAATTCAGTAAATTAACGTTCTGTTCCCTATCAAAGCATAAACGGTTTCTTTTTTTTTAGGTAGCTTTCTTTACAAAAAAGCTACCTATTGCAGCCGTTCGGAGGAAAGCGATTTCAAAAAATTTTGGTATATTTTCATCGATCATGACCCCCAGACCCCGAAACCACCCTTCGTTCAAAATTGATATATATATATATATATATATATATATATATATATATCTGACCTATGTCACACTGTAACTCCCGTAATTATGAACCGATTTCGATGTAATTCGGTGTGTACATAGTACATACTAATGTCTCGACCGAGTTCGTTGGCCAGCTTCATCCGCCGTTTTGTTTCAAAATGGCGGCCATTTCAAATTTTTAAAAAAATTTAAAACTTGAAATGTGGTACCAAAAAATTAAAAATGGAAAAATATTTTTTTCTTATGTATTTGACCTTTATACAAAGATTCCGGAGCAGTTTTTGTTTCGTCTATATCTTAAAAAATGGCTGAGTTATAGCATTTTGAATTTCTAGCGTGGCTGACATTTTGAAACGTTCTGAATTTTGTCACGCGATAAAAGGCCTATTTATGAACCGATTTGGATGTAATTCGGTGTGTACATAGTACATACCAATCTCTCGACCGAGTTCGTTGGCCAGCTTCATCCGCCATTTTGTTTCAAAATGGCGGCCATTTAAATTTTTTTTTTAATTTAAAATTTGAAATGTGGTACCAAAAAATTGAAAATGGAAAAATATTTTTTTCTTATGTATTTGACCTTTATACAAAGATTTCGGAGCAGTTTTTGTTTCGTCTATATCTTAAAAAATGGCTGAGTTATAGCATTTTGAATTTCTAGCGTGGCTGACATCTTGAAACGTCCTGAATTTTGTCACGCGATAAAAGGCGTATTTATGAACTGATTTGGATGTAACTTCGTATATACATAGTACATACCAATGTCTCGACCGGGTTCGTTGGCCAGCTTCACCCGCCATTTTGTTTAAAAATGGCGGCCATTTAAATTTTTAAGAAAAATTAAAATTTGAAATGTGGTACCAAAAATTGAAAATTGAAAAAATATTTTCTTCTTATGTGTTTGACCTTGATAAAAAGATTCGGGAGCAGTTTTTGTTTCGTCTATATCTTAAGAAATGGCTGAGTTATAGCATTTTGAATTTCTAGCGTGGCTGACATTTTGAAACGTCCTGATTTTTCTCACGTAATAACAGGCGTATTTATGAACCGACTTGGATGTACCTTGGTGTGTACATAGTACATACAAATATCTCGACCGAGTTCGTTGGCCAGCTTCATCCGCCATCTTGTTTCAAAATGGCGGCCATTTAAAAAAATTAAAAAATAAAAAAAATTAAATGAGATACCAAAAAATTGGAAAATGAAAAAGATTTTTTTGTATGTGTTTGGCCTTGATACAAAGATTCCGGAGGAGTTTTTGTTTCTGAAAATTTGTAATTTTGTTGATATCTTAAAAAATGGTTGATTTATAGCACTTTGAATTTCTAGCATGGCTAACGTTTTGAAACGATCTTGTATTTGTCACGCGATAACACACGTATTCGCCTATTTCGATGTAAGAAGGCATGTGAATAGTATACATCAACACCTCGACCAAGTTCGCTGGCCAGATTCATCAGCCATCTTGTTTCAAAATGGCGGCCATTAAATTAAAAAAATATATATATTTAAAGTGAGGTGCAAAAAAATTAGAAATTGAAAAAGGTTTCTTTCTTAAGTATTTGGTCTTGATATAAGGATTCAGGAGCATTTTTTGTTTGTCTTTACCTTAAAAAATGGCTCAGATATAGCAGTTTCAATTTCTATTGTGGGTGACATTTTGAAAAATCTGATTTTTTGCATGCGACAGCACTCCTATATATTAACCGATTCCGATGTGAGTGAGCATGTGCACAGCAATTACTAAGGTCTCGACCAAGTTCACTGCTTAGCCTCATCCACCATGTTGTCTTAAAATGACAGGCACTTTAAAAAATTGCCGAATTTGGCAGCCAAATATAAGTTACTTTAAAGAAAAGCAGCTTGGATAAAGCTGACTAATTTCGCGAAATTCTCATTCAGTATATTGATAAAAATTAGTATTGAATCTCCTATATTCGGTTTCCACTAAATTGAGCTTCGTGTGTTTGCATGATATAAGTTGGCTTTTTTAAAATAAGGATTATGAAAGCTACCTCTTCCTCCCGGCACTGGCCGGAAGGACTTTTTTTTTTTCGCTTCGCTTTCATTACCATAACAACATATATAGTTATTGTTGTCCGAATTATTTGAAATTTTAATGAATCGTAGATATAACTAAAACCAAGCTCCTTTTTAAATTTAATAAAAAAAACCCATGTATATTGAAAAGAGAAAATGTTTAACCGGAATCGAGAGAAACCGCACAGAACGTCGAAGTTTTCACGCATTTTATTTTGTAAAAAATGTTTCTACCCGTCCGTATGTTTTGAAATATTTGTAGGGGATGTAAATCTGATCTACTGAGCTGCTCTAAAAAGATTGCGTTAAAATACGGACATTTAGTTACTTTTAGCATAGAAAAAATATCTTCTTTTATGAGGCGCGAAGTGACCTGCGTTTGACGGTATATTTCAAAGAGTTAAAATTCATATTTTTAAAAACCAATTACACCATCGATTTGAAGAAGGTTTCATCTTTATAAGCATACTTTTGGTTTGTCAGTACCTTTGAAATTGCGTCCTGGAGGGGCTATTGTTTTTCTTATAATGGATGGATAATATTGGTTGGAGGGGAAAAATATTTTACTTTCGTTGAAATTTCCATGGATAATTTCTTCTTGATGTAAATAATCTTGCTGAGGCTTTGGTTTTTCTATGATATTTAATATCAACAACATGCTCCTTTTTTCTGTATTTAAATTTCTTGCTAGTCATCCCAATATAGTAATTCTTTGATTCGTCTGCTCTAATTAAGGGTCCTGTCCCCGCCGGCGAAGTCGTTACTCACGAGCTAATGCTAATCCTTTGGGGAGGGATTTTTCTAATATCTTGTTTGCATCTCGACATTTTTAAATAATTTTTTTTGCATTGGATAGCCGTTGTCCGTCTCTACATCGCATCTTTTTTTACTTTTTCAATTTTGGTTGCAGATATTTTTTAGAATGACGCTTTAATTTTCAGAACCGGTTTTGAAAATGAAAGTAACTTTATTAAAAATATCTGCGACTAAAATCGAAAAAGTAAAAAAGTTGCGCTGTAGAGACGGAGCTCGGCTATCCAATGCAAAAAAAAAAAAAAAAAAAAAAAAAAAAAAAAAATTAAAAATGCCGAAATGCAAACGAGATATTAGTAAAATCCCTCCCCATAGGATACCCTTAATACTATTTCGTATTATTATTGCACCGACATTGCATTGCAATGCCGCCTTCGTTCGTGCCGTGTTTTTCCAGATAGGTTTTTAATTAACTTTCAAAGACACTGGAGGCATATTGTGTCGGAGTTTCCTCTTAGTCCGCACAACTTGGAAGAAAATCCTTATTATTTATATGCTGCCACCACCGATATGATTACGTGATATCGGTCACGCGCTGAGAGGATTGTTTAAATGAAAACCAACGCTTTCAATTAACTAAATTAACAGTTTATTTACACACTATTTACGCAACAACAAACACTATTTACACTTACAAACTCGGATATAGATGATCCGATTCAACATTAAATTGAATACAGTAAATGCTGGCTGTGTACTGTTAAACTAGGTTAAATCACTCTCACTCTACACACGTTAAATTAGTTTTCCGGAGATCAACCTCGATCTCCCAACACATGGGCTCTAAGCCTAAGCTATCCGAGCCTCTCTCAACCCTACGCACTCTCTCAGAGCTATCCAAGGCACGACCCGTCCACCTTTCGCGCTACCCTCCAACTGACTATCCCAGCTAAGAGACTGCCCTCCAGCAACCCCTTGCTCCTTCTCAATCTAACACCTCCGGAGTTTTCTACCTGGCTCCCATTCAAGCCCTTTTCTTCGTTTATGGAATTCTTTTGTCTTCCCATCTTACACAGGCATCTCAAAAGGTTGGGCACACCCCCATCCAACTATCTCTTTTCCCCTTCATACCATCTATACATTTTCACCGGCTTAGATCCAGTTTTAGATAAGGAAAGACTGTTATTTTGAAATTCCAGTACACAGCTCATACAATATATAATATATTAAGACAAAAATAATATAGAACATCAGTTCTAATAGCAGATGTTTCTCGGAACCTGACACCCCCCACCTTAGCGGAAAATATGCCATTTAGGGGCTAATTTTCCCCCAAACATATAGTAACATCACAGAAGAGTTCAATAGTCTCTTTGCAGGTTTCTTCATTATTATTATTACATATATATATCAAGGTGTCTGAACATTCTCTACTGACATCTCTAATGAACCGTGTACTGCTATTATTATTACAGAAAAACTACACATGCTAATACACTATAACACAAATTTCAAATACAATTACACATATACAAAAAAAAAAATAAAACGTGATGACACCCCTTTAAGGTTTGTCCACTATTTAGTCATTGATGCCGATGGGCTAGCAATTGGCTGTTCTTCCCAGCTCTTCCTATGTAGCCTGGAAATTGCATCAGTGTTTAAATGTTGCGCTCCTGGACGATGAGAAATACTCAGGTTCCAGCGTTGTAAGGCAAGAGCCAATCTAGTGAGTTTGGGCGACCTTGGGGTTGTTTCAGTGAGAAATTTTAGTGGATTATGATCCGTTATGATCTCAATTTGAGATCCATATGTCCATTTTTCAAACTTCCGCAACCCGAAGAGAACACTCCAAGCCTCTTTCTCTATACTCGGCCAAGCACGCTGAGCCCCTGATAATTTCTGACTGGCAAAAGCTATCGGTTTAAACTGACCCTTTTCATCTTTTTGAGTAAGACAACATCCTAGTGCCAGGTCTGAAGCATCGGCGTGAAGCTGATATTCCCGGCCTACGATAGGTGTAGCCAAACGCGTCACATTACATAACTCATCCTTAAGGGTATTAAATGCTTCTTCTGCCCTTTCATCCCATGGTACAGTATTTTTAACCTTCCCTTTAGTTAATTCCGTTAAAGGTATAGCGATTTCTGCGTAATTTGGAATATAAGATCGGTAAAATTCCATTAATCCCAAAACAGATCTAACTTCCTTTTTAGTTTTCGGTCTCTTCAAGTCCCTTATTGCTCCTATTTTTTCCTCATCAGGTGCATGCGTTCCACCCCCAATTACATGACCTAAAAACTTAGTCAATTTCTTTCCAAATTTACCTTTATCCAGCCTAATCGTAAAATTTCTATTTTTGAGTTCTTCTATGACAGACCTAACAGGCTCACAATGCTCTTCCGAGGTGTCGGAGAAAATGATGACATCATCAATATATGCTTGTGCATACCTTCGATGACCTTGAAGAACCTCATTCATATCTTTTTGGAATGTAGCAGCCGCCCCTGATAAACCAAAAGGCATAGTACGCCACTGATAAGTCCCATTATGAGTTGTAAAAGCTGTGAAATGTTTACATTCCTCCGCCATTTTAATCTGCCAATAACCCCTCAATAAATCAATCGAAGATAAATATTATGCTGCCCCCGCAGTATACATGATTTCTTGCGAATCTTTCACCGGAAATGTTGGGACCTGCGTTACTGAATTTAAAGCTCTATAATCAATGCAAAGCCTAACAGTTGCGTCTTTTTTCGCCACGTAAACAACTGGATGACTAATTTCCGCATTTGATACTTCGATTAGATTTAACTCTAATAACTCCTGAATCTGTCTATCTACTTTCTCTTTATAAGCACTATATAACTTTGGCTTTTTCCTTGCCACATCCGGTTTCAAATCAATACGGTGCTTCCCTACTTCCGCTGGTCGCACAGGATCCATAAATACCTCTTCATTCTCCCTCAAAATGGACTTTATACCCTTGACTTAACTATTAGATAACCCTTTTATTTCGAACCTTTCTATGTCCCGTTCTACCTCTTGTTCCCCGGTTAAAATAGGAATTTCCCCAACTTCTCCAAATTCCTCATCACCTTCAATAACAATATTCACTATATTACACCTGACAATAAATTCCCCATTATTTTGATATACATACTTTTTGCTACCATCCGCCATCTCAACTAATACTCTATCATGCACTTTCACTTTTCTAGATAATTGACATTCTAGACATGATTTACAAAACTTTTTAGTTTCTTTAGCCATACCTTCCCAATAAAAAGATTGCCTAATTCTCTCTGTTTTCTTTGCCGCGTGATGTTCTCCCTCATTAGAAACATGCGCCGACTTTAAGATTCCTTCTCTTTTGACTTTAGGCACTACTAATTGAGCTATAGCTTCTTCTACAAATTTATCTTTATGATACAATAAGCCCTTTTCAATATAATACCCACCTTTATCAATTTTAGCTAATTCCCAAGCTCTCTCTAACTCTTTACATTCCAATTGGGATTTCTTAAACATATCCGAATTACTAACGATAACTTTATTATTTTCCTCCACTTCCACTTTTTCTGCATTTTGACTTTGTAAATTTTCCGATCTCGCTTCTATTGCGTAAACATTACAATTATCGCTACTCATGTCTTCCCTTTCACTCGAGTTATCAATGCTAATTTCCGAACTTTCTAATTCTTGGGACTCTAGCAATGGCTCCTCGCGATTGACCCCTGACAACTCATTAATCACCTCGGGATGTAAAATTACCTGCTCATTAATATTATCGGTCACTGCGCAAAGTACTTTCTGATGAATTATATTAGTTTGTCCGAATTGCGGAACAGCTAACGGTGATTTAACTGCTTCACCAAATAATCCTTGTAGATAAATACTACCCGCTCCTTTTAATTTCTCTTCCGGTACCAGATCTTTATGAATAACACTAATTTCACATCCAGAATCGACCAATCCTTTTGCTTTTTGCCCATTTACACTAACTTCAATTTTCTCAAGTTTATTTAATTTCTCACCAATAACATTAGTTCTCTGTTCGGCCTTTGCCGATATCCTCGCCACAATAGCTCCCTTAGGTAACTCTTTATTTCCTTTCACGACAATCTTATTTACACCGCTTTCTGTTCACGCCCATCACTAGCATTATTATTTCCCTCATTACTCACTTTATTACAAAAACGTTGGTAATGACCTCTTATACCACATTTGAAGCATCTAGGGCTATATCTCCTAAACTCAGTTTTTCTATCCGAAAAGGAATTAATCTCATTACTCCCGTTTTGCCTCCAATTACCACTAAATTTACTATCCTCCCTCGGTTTCACCTTTTCCACTATTTCCATACCTATCTTTACCCTTAAAACTTTTATACGTAACGGCATAAGACTTATGTTTAGCGTCAAAATAATTGTCACATTCTTTAGCAATTTTAGAAGCTTCCAACCATTTACTCTGCTGAGTTAACCCAATATATGATGCGGTTTCTTCATCTAACGTATTTAATAACTTATCCGTAATTATTAACTGATTGACCTTTTCATAAGAGTCCGAACCCCTAATCTTACAATAATTTTCCCATGTTGCTATTAAACGCGATACCAATAATACATGAGTTTCATTCTGGTTTCTCCTAGCCTTCTTAAAAATTTCCAAACACGCCTTGGGTGTCGGCTCATGTTCCCTTAGAACTAACTCCTTTAATTCCTCATAATTCTCAATTTGTTCCCTAGTGGTATAAATTAACAAATTATCTGCCTTACCTCCTAACATATTTAGTAGAATTTCGGCCTGCTGGTTTTCCGGTACATTTTTAGTTTTGAATGCCCTTTCTAAACTGTTGAAAAATAAATTCCATCCCTCAGTCCCTTCTGGTACTTTGATAGACAGAGTTTTAACACTTTTGATCAATTTTTCTATGTTATTTTCATTATTAGATTCCCTAGACCCATTAGAGTTATTTGTCGAACCTTGTACCCTTAGCCTCTCCATTTCTAATTCATGTTCCATCCTCAATTTTTCAGACCTCTCTTCTCTTTCTAACTTTTCGCGATCTAATTTTTCCTGTTTTTCTAACTTTTCGCGCTCTAATTTTTCCTGTTTTTCTAACTTTTCGAGTTCTAGTCGTTCCGCAACAATAGTGTTAGATAATTCCATAATAGCCCCCTCATCATAGCCATCGCTGTCCATTATCTTTTTCTAAGCTGAATTCTGGTATCATCTTCCGTGAATTCAACCCCCAATTCTTCGGCTATCATCTGAAGATCCACCCTTTCTAGTTTCAATAAGAAAGCCATACATTCACCGATTACTATTACCACTCTACAATAATATTAAAACCTGTCAAATGATATTTCCTAAATTTCTACTTTAGTTCAGTTACCTCCACTTATTATACTAATTCATGCATTTCAGCACCTACTGTTTAATCTTAATTTTCCTTTAAAGTCACTTTGATGATATTCAATACTCAGGCTGTAATACACCGTAATTTGATTCACTGTAGCGATGATAGGGCACAAACACTATTTCGGTTCGCTGCAACAACGATAGGGCACAACACTTTAGTTCGGTTCGCTGTATCGATCATAGGGCACAACACTTTAGTTCGGTTCGCTGTAATTATGATAGGGCAACACACTCTGTATTTCTGCTCGACGCTTGGTTTTTATCTCTCTAAAATTCCGCTCGACGATCCGGTATTTCCACGCAAGAATTCCACTGGGTGCTCCGGCACTAACACACTGCAACACGGCTCGTTGGTCACTGGTCCAAGACGATTCTATCCCGTCGCTGCCATCAATTTGTCGGAGTTTCCTCTTAGTCCGCACAACTTGGAAGAAAATCCTTATTATTTATATGCTGCCACCACCGATATGATTACGTGATATCGGTCACGCGCTGAGAGGATTGTTTAAATGAAAACCAACGCTTTCAATTAACTAAATTAACAGTTTATTTACACACTATTTACACAACAACAAACACTATTTACACTTACAAACTCGGATATAGATGATCCGGTTCAACATTAAATTGAATACAGTAAATGCTGGCTGTGTACTGTTAAACTACGTTAAATCACTCTCACTCTACACACGTTAAATTAGCTTTCCGGAGATCAACCTCGATCTCCCAACACATTGGCTCTAAGCCTAAGCTATCCGAGCCTCTCTCAACCCTACGCACTCTCTCAGAGCTATCCAAGGCACGACCCGTCCACCTTTCGCGCTACCCTCCAACTGACTATCCCAGCCTAAGAGACTGACCTCCGGCAACCCCTTGCACCTTCTCAATGTAACACCTTCGGAGTTTTCTACCTGGCTCCCATTCAAGCCCTTTTCTTCGTTTGTGGAATTCTTTTGTCTTTCCATCTTCCACAGACATCTCAAAAGTTTGGGCATACCCCATCCAACTATCTCTTTTCCCCTTCATACCATCTATACATTTTCACCGGCTTAGATCCAGTTTTAGATAAGGAAAGACTGTTATTTTGAAATTCCAGTACACAGCCCATACAATATATAATATATTAAGATAAAAATAATATAGAACATCAGTTCTAATAGCAGATGTTTCTCGGAACCTGACATATTGAGAGATCTATTCAATGCAAACTAGTCGAGAATCTCATAGTAGTTGTGTGATTAATTCTAATTAAATTAGTTTGTTTTTAACAATTTGACGTTTATTGCTTTTATACTGCTACTGGGGATTACATTACACAAATATATCATTAAAAGCTGTTATCTAGGCTTTAAGAGCCGATGGTACATAGAGTACGCCGCCCCTGTCATTATGCATATCCAAACCGCCCGTGTCTTTAAGAGTTAATATCTCAGCTAATTACCGACGATTTTTTTCGAAAATCATTAGCAACAATGCTTTTATACTTCTGCTACGATAGGTACCTTCAGCGCTCCTCAAGACCTTTGCTGAATGCCCTTAAACTGAAAATTGTGTGTAACGGGAAAATGCGCTTTTCTCAAAAACTATGTGACCTAGGGTAATCGCTATAATTTTCCTGCAAGGTTTTACATTAACGTCTAGTGACTCTAGTTTTTTCATAATATTAGCTTCAGTAGATTCGGAAATAGATGGGGAGGGGGCATATTTTGCACTACATTTTCACGATATCTCTGAAAATATAATACCTAAAATTAAAATAAATGTATTTTTTGAGTTCAGCGTTACGAACGATTTCACACGATATACAAAGAAAAGATTTTTTTTTCCAAGTAACTTAATTAATTACCCTCCTACATTTTTTCTAGATATTTTTGTGAATGTTTAATAATCTGTAAATATGTGGGTCAATAGTCTTTATTAATTCCCCCAATTTGAACTTTCCATGTTCCACAGTTTACGCTTACAATGGCTGTGACAGACGGACAGACAGACACAGGAGTGATCTTATAATGGTTCCGTTTTTACTTTTTAAGTACGGAACCCTAAAAAGTAACGTGCGTTACATGAAAAACTAAATGATGGCGCTTCAGTTCATTACATCATAGACCGTGCAATTTCAGAATATCATTATTTATTTGTTTTGAAAATGACTCTGAATGAGTTAAAACATGTCAACAGTCAAATAAAACTATTTTATTGTGTTTAAAGTTTTAATCTTACACCTTTTTAGCAATTAGAAATAATATATTATTACAAGGAGATAAATTGTTATATATTTACTAAATCAGAGCTATTCATTTCCCTTTAAAATTTCCAATCCTTTCTTTCTCCACCGTCCCCTCCCCATCCAGTACACAAAATTTTGAAACTTTAAACTCTTTAAAGGGGCCGGGAAAGCCCCATCTCCACCATGTTAAATTCACCAACTTTATGTACCTTTTTCTCAGAAATGGTGAGAGATAAAAGTCTATATTTTTTAGAGTAGTTAGAATAACATGATTTACATATTTTAACTGACCATTTTCTTTCTAAGTGAAACTCAAAATTAATTATTAATTATTTATTGAAAGTCATTTTTAAATTAGCATTTTTGGTAAGATTTCACTGCCGAAAATAAATAATTCTCAACAAATCATTAAATCCCTGTGTTAAAGTATACAATATAACATAATATAAGTATTAAAAAAAATCTGAGTTCTTAAGTTTAATAGATATTGAAAAAAAGGAACATAAACATTAAAAATCCAAGTTTTGAGAAAAAGTCAATTAAAGCTGTTCTTAACTACTCTGCTCAACATGCGCAAAACGTTCTGACACATTTACAAATACATTTTTTAACGGAAAGATATAAAAGTGGAAAGCCTGGTCATGGGAGCGATTTGGAATTGAACTGTTTTTTCCATTTTTTGATCAATCAATTACCCATTGAGTTATAAGCAATTTCGATCACGTGGCAAACCCGTTTTTCGCCCGCTTTTGAGTGATTTTTCCTCTTTCGCGCGGAAATTCGGTTCAAAACGTCCACTTTGACATAATGTTCTGAAAGATCTATTGCGTTTGCAAAAAAATGGAAAAAACAGCTCGATGACATAGTTTCTGAATAACAACACCAGCTAGTTTCATGCATTTTCGAACAAAAATAAATTAAAACTTATGTCAGGAAGTTGCTCTTTTGGATTTGAGAACAGCCTTAAAGATTTATATGGCCGTGTGCTGTGAAGTACTCTTAGAAAGAATGAATAATTTCAACATTTATTTATTTTATATATATATATAAACATGTGTGACACATCGTTGGAAAGATAAAAGTTTAAACTATCTAATGATATAAAAAAGTAAAAATCAAGTTTTTGGTTGAATTTTGCTTTCCCGGTCCCCTTAAAAATTTCTTTTTAAATACGAGCCTGTTTGTTATTTTATACAATAAAATCAGTGAAATCGGAATTTTTAGAGGCTGGAAAACTCTCTAAAATTCCATTTTTGAGAGGTTTCCATAGATATAATTTCATTTTATTTTTTTCCGTCTGGATCGCGAAATTTTTCCGTTTAAAATATTGATTCCATGTTTACAAATTATATACTAGTAACAATAAACAAATAATCTCCGTTTTGGAAACTCTTGTGGCAACATTCTCGTCGCCCGGAAAATTCTGCTCATTTTCTCACCCCCCTCCCCACCTCCAAGCAAATGGGCGTAAACTTTCGAAATACAGAGGGTAAGGAATCGCAAAATGTCCCCCTTCTTTTGTAATTTGAATATTCTTCACCGTGCTTTAAAAGCTTTGCCTCAAGTCGACTGCATTTTCCGTTTAATTAGTAAACTCACACCAGAAATTCTACTATAGTACATTTTTCATATAATATTGTACCCTTTTTCTAGATAGTACTTTAATGCTGTTCCTTTTTTGTTCTTGACAATTGACTGACTGCAATATAATATAAGCAGACGTCGATTTGTAATAATAATATTAAGATCTGACTGACTGTTTTGTTTGTGTTTCACAACTTCTCCCTCCTAGAAGATGGAACATTAAGCGATAAAATTAACATCAATTATCCAAATTGATCTGAGAATGTCATATAATGATTCAGAATTTAAATGTTTGAATTAGTTTCAGAAATACATTTTTTTTTTTTTTGTACTTTTTAATAAGATTTTTGTAAAATGCCAACTAAATTTTCACAGTGAAATAGAAAATATAAAGATTATTATATTTTTATTGATGTCATTTTCTCATCAAAATGGAAAAGAGATATATGTAGGACAAAATTTATTTGAATAGATGCTGAAAAAAATTATCTTAATAAAATTACATCTCTGAAAAAAAAAAAAAAAAAAAAGTTCACTTATTTAAGCTGCTTGAGCGAATTTATTTTATAGAACGAAAAAATGTCTGTTTACAAATAGACATTTTAAAAAATGATTATACGTATTTTTTTTTCGTTTTACATCCAACTAAAGAGAAAGGCTCAAACTTCTTGCATTTATCTGGACTGTTGTTGCCTTTTATTCACAGAATTGAATTTAAAGAAAAAGCACATACGATTTCCAATTAATTATTTTTTATAGAAGGCAGATGGCAATTAAAAGTTTCAGAAAGACATAAAAGTAAAGTATATTATGGGTAAAAAGTGACATAAAACAGTGGGATAAAATTGGCATTTATTTTACTTCAAAAGCTTTTTTTTTTTTTTTTTTTTCCTAAATTACGTCATTTTCATTCCACGAGCTCCGAAATTTTACATCAAATCGGAAAAGACCATTATTCTTTTCACAAATAACGTCATTGGAAATGTTATTGGAAAAACTACAATAATTATATGCAACATCATTTCTGATATCAACACATTTTTTCTTTAAAATGTAGCAATAATTTAATTAATATTAAGTGCATAACAAGTAAAACAATGTTTAACATTTTTAGCGTATATGAAAATCTTTTTGAATGTCAATAATGCAAGTCTTTTTGAAAATAGAAAAGTAAAGTTTGTATCACACGTAATAAATACAAAATACATTTCTAAAAAAGGAGAACGATTACCAGATTTCTTTTTCAAATATGAATAATTAATTATGTCATCCTTTTTGCATACATTATCTATATTTTATTTTATATTTGGAAAATATTCAACTTATATAGATAGTCTGCGACAAATCACAATCATATCGCCATTTAGACAGGGTTCGCACGCTATTAAGCCACGCCCCATTTTGTAAGTCCTTACAAAATGGGGCGTGACGTAATAGCGTGCGAACCCTCTTAGAGGGAGGTGGGAGGGCATACTAATCGGCTGTATTTGGATATTTTAATAGGCAGAAAGGCGGCTGAACAAACCACCAGCTCATCGAGCGTACGACTAAAATTATGCGATTAGTTAAAACTCGATTAGCATATTAAAATGCAGCTGGTCTGCCAAGTCATATCTTGGTGGAAACCACTTGTGGACCCAATTTTAGTGATTGATTGATAGGTTTACAATTGTGTTTTCCATGTTTTCATAACTTTAGGTGCAAGAATACACAATCAACTGTTAACAATTATAAACCATTTTAACAAATGAAAAGTTGACCATATATATACATACCGGGTGTCCCAAAAAGGACTGACTGATTTTAAAATTCAATAACTTCCAAACGGTGACAGATATTAAAAAAATTCTTGCAGGAGGGTTATGCATAAAGTCAAAAGTTTTATTACAGTAATTTTCTATTTTAGTTCTAATTACAAACAATAGATGGCGCTGTAAGTTGGTAAATACAGGCTCGATTTTTGGGCCTTTCTGATGTTCCATGCAGAAAAAGGAGATGGAAATGTATTATCCGGGCCACGAAGTACCAAAAATCGAGCCTGAATTTAGCCTCTATTGATCGCAGCGCCATCTATTGTTTGTAATTAGAACTAAAATCGAAAATCACTGTAATAAAACTTTTGGCTTTATGCATAACCCTCCTGCAAGAATTTTTTTAATATCTGTCACCGTTTGGAAGTTATTGAATTTTAAAATCAGTCAGTCCTTTTTGGGACACCCGGTAGATGCCAACATATCTTAATTATTCCGAAGACTGATCCAAGACAAACAAGTTTAAAACTGGAAAGTGTTTATCAGAAAATATGTCAAACACGATATTTATTAGGTTTCATTTTGAAATCGCTTATTAAATAAAATTTCCGGTTGGAAATTTATTTTTTATGGATCACACTATGGAATAATTAAGAGATGTTGACATCTATGTATATACATATATATATACAGGGTGTCCATAATTTAAACGACCCTACTTTAAAGTTGTCTACAGACAAAATTATTGTTCAGAAAGTTGTGAAATTTTGTGAAAAACATAATAAAGGATTTTGTTTAAGCTAAAAAAAAATATAAATAAAAATAGTTAAAATTTTCGCCGTCAGAGGGCGAATTTTAATAAATTGCACGTTTAGCATTATGATAGTTTAGAAATTTTATTTATTAACTAAGACAGCATTTCTCAGAACACACTGTGGTTAACTGTGGCACATGCTATCTTACGATTCCAGATGGCATATGAAAATGATGAAAGTCATGCAGAACATGTTTGGTTATAACAAAATTTGTTAAACTATCGTAAATGCATGCTAAATGTGTCAAGGGCGGATCTGGAGAGTCCTCAAGGGGGGGGGGCGATTTTAGAAATTTAGAGACGCCAATGTGATGCGCGGGTCGGGGTTAATTTTATCACTGCGGGTCGTGTTACCTCTACTTTTTGCTGCGGGTCGGGTTTGTGTCCGGTTGACTTCAATTTTTTTCTGCTGGTCGGGTTAACTTATACTTTTTTCTGTGGGTCACGTTTGTGTCCGGTTGAATTCTACTTTTTACTGTGGGACGGGTTATATCTACTTTTTTCCTGCGGCTCGGGTTTGGGTCAGTGTCGGATTGGGTTTTCACTCTTGCAAGAAGGGTTCGGGCTGACCCGAATTTTGAAAAGAAAGTCTAAATATTTTTGAAGATAAAAACTATATACAATAAAAGCTTCATAACGGGCACGCCCAAAGAATTATTTAATAATACTTTTTAATCTTCAGGATTATGTAAAAAAATATTAATTTGGTATAAGACTGCTTGTCTCTTTATATCTAAGGTCAGTTGTAATTCAGTAAAGAATGCTTTGAAACTTATTAAAAAATATACCGGGTGCCCTAAAGTGGACTGACTGATCTTAAAATTCAGTAACTTGCAAATGGTGACAGCAATTAAAAAATTTTGCAGGACGGTTATGTAAGATGTCAGGAGATTTTTTTACTGCGATTCTTATTTTTACTTTACAATAGCAGCGATAGATGGCACTGCAAACAATAGTAGTTAAATCGGGCAACGATTTAGAGCCTATTGCTTGCAACGCCATCTGTCATTGCTATTTTAAACTAAAATTAAAAATCGCAGTAAAAGAAAAACTCCTGATCAGAGTTGATTCTGAGTAAAAAAAAAAAAAAAAAAAAAAAAAAATCTGATATTCAAAGCAAATTTTCTGAAGTGTTACAGCAGAGGGGGGGGGGGGGGGATCTCCCCTGAAACTAATTATTTTTGTTGCAGGTCCGGTTAGCTGTTTTCGATTCGGGTCGATTTCAGGCTGAGTGTAGATTCCTGTAAGCTGTGTTTTAGTTAACCCGTTTTCTCCAAAAGTTAGTTCAGTATATTATTTGAGATTAAAAACTATGCCTATAATAAGAAACATAGGTGTATGTATGAGTGCTGTTTTCTAAAGAGACAACTTTTTTCTCACGATTCTGTGATAAAATTCGCATTTCTTCCACGACTCTTTGACGAAATTCGCGTTTTTTCGCAACTCTTTGACGAAATTCTCATGTTTTCGCAGCCCTTTGATAAAATTCGTGTTTCCCGTAGCCGTTTGATGAAATTCGCATTTCTTCCATTACCCTTAGACGAAATTTACGTTTCTTCCGCAAACCTTTGACGAAATTAGTGTAATTTTGCAGCCTTTTTATAAAATTCGCTCTTTCCGGTGGCCCTTTGACAAAATTCGTGTTTTTTTCGGGTGCCCTTTGACAAAATTCACGTTTTTTCAGCGATCCTTCGACGAAATTAGCGTTTTTTAGCGCTTCTTTGACGAAATTCGCATTTTTTAAGCGATCCCTTGAGGAAATTTTAGTTTTTTCTCATGACCCTTTGACGAAATTCGCATTTCTTTCGCGATCTTTTGATGTAATTCATGGTTCTTTCGCGATTCTTTAATAAAATTTGCATTTTTTCTCGATCCTTTGACAAAATTCGCGTTTTTTCGCGGTTATTTGATAAAATTCGATTTTTTCTGCAATCCTTTGACGAAATTTGCATTTGCCGTGATTATTTGAAGAGTTTCGCGTTTTTCCCGCGGCCCTTTGACAAAATTCGCGCTTTTTCCGCGATTCTTTGGCGAATTAAAGTTATTTTCTGCGAACGATTGACGAAATAGATTTTTTATGGGGCCATTTGTCAAAATTTGCGATTATTTTTATGTCCGAATTTTCGGATTGATAATTTTTTTTAATTATCGGAACCGAACGCCTTAACCATCTCGCTGCGTATATATGTACATATTTTTTTATGAAAATAGATTAAAAATTGCGCCTTTATTTTATTACATATTTCAAATCTGCATATATTTTAGAGTTCAAATATGTCCAAAATCTTTGTGAAAAAATTTCTTTTTTAAATAGAATTAGATCATAAAAAAAAGATTTTCTGCGGAAACTGCGTGTTGCGCAAATTTTGTCACTTTTACATTGGCCGTGGAAATCGCGGGATGCGCGGCGAGAGGGTTAAAGTTTCGGAAAATTCGGAAGAGAAGAATCCCTGCTCCTGAGATCTTACATAATCTTCCTTCAAGTAATTTTTTTTAATAGCTGTCGCCATTTGCAAGATACTGGATTGTATTTAAAATCAGTCAGTCCATATTAGGACACCCGGTATATTCAGTAGTTATGGGATGTTGGCTGAAAGAAGAATTTAAAAAAAATTAAAGTTGGCTTCGATATGTCAGTTAGAGGTTTACCCGGGTTGAAATTTCCAGGTCGAACACACTCACACACAAAAATTATTGGCCCGGCCCGATATAAAAGCTAAAAAATCGCCTGCAGCCCAGAATGCATTTTGCAATTAAAATTATTCATAAAGAACACTTACTTATACTCATATTTTATTTTAGATTATGTTCGAAATTCATGAATACAGAAAAACAATAATATTAATGACTATTCAGGCAATACATAAGCACTACGTAAAAATCATTACTTCGACAAATACATTCAAAGGAAAATCCAGTAAGAAAATCAGTTTAGAATGAAAGGAACGGATGATAAAAGAAAATCACAATTTTAAAGCTCTACAAAGAAAAAAGTAGTTTTTTAAAAATGCATCTCTGTAACTTATCAAATTAAATTAAATTTTTAAAGATTTCGCTAAACAAATGTAAACCATAAATATAATTTTTACGAAATACAAATAAGTAAAATGCCAGACCAACTTTCGCTCGGGTAGACGAATTTAGAGAAGGGCACGGGTCGCGGTCGGTCCAATACTGCTTATCATACGGGCTGACACGGACCGAACGTTTAGCTTTTATTCCGGGACAAGCTCCGACCTGGAAATTTTGGTAAGTGCAGACCTATAGGAAGAATGATGTCCAGGCCAGGCTCGACCTGGAAGAAAATGAAGTCTGGCGTGGCTCGAATTTGCAGAAAAATTTAAGATCAGGGCACGGCCCGGCTCTAAAAGAGAGAAGACCTTACTCAGGTCGAGTCACGTGGATTAAACTTGCGCGACCCGGGTTGGGTAGCGCCGGGCTCGAGTTTCGCCCAAGTCATTTCCCGTGAGGATGCATAATGCCGTTTTGCAAACCCTTTATTTGACCAGGGGAGGGACTGCCCCCTCGCCGCCCCCCCTTTTGATGCGCGATTGAAATGTGTAATACGTCAAAAAACGGCTTCCTAATTTTGTTTTCGCTCAAACAAATTTCGCATACTTTTATTATGTCCTCCAAAAAATTTCACAACATTCTGAACAATAGTTTCGTCTGTAGACTTTAAAATAGGCTCCATTAATTATGAACATCCTGTAAATAAGATTTCTAAACTATCGTAATGCTAAATATTAATATTCGCCCTCTGGTGGCAAAATTTTGAACTATTTTTTATAATTTTTTTTAGCTTAAACAAATTCCCATCCCTTTATTATGACTTTCACAAAATTTCACAACTTTATGAACAATAATTTTGTCTGTAGACAACTTTAATGTAGGGTCATTTAATTATGGACACCCTGTATATGCATATCAGGTCATCAAGTATGAAACTTGCGATTACAGCAGGGTCAGATTACCAACGGGGCAATCTTCCACCAGTAAATTTTAATAGAAATTTTCATCTAACATAAACGTCATATTCATGAAAAATTACTATCATGAATAACACAAAAATTTCCATTCTTTTTTACTGGTGGAAGTTTGCCTTCTTGGTAATCTGGCCCTGTTGTAATCGTAAGGTTGATATTTGATGGCCTAATATATATGGGACATTCTCACAATCTTTTAACTTTCATGTCCCTGAATAATAATTTTTTATTTAATACACTTTTTTGTGATTTTTTTATTTCATATACTTGGGAATATCCCATTGCATGATTGCACAGCAATATTAACGAGATAAATAAGTTTTGGACAATGTTGGGGGTCCAAACACATGGAAAACTCATCTACCGTCCCGTGTCCCTGATGCTGATTTTGAAGTTTGGAGCTGTCTGGATAAAATTGTTTCAATAAAAATAATTCAATTTTTTTTTCTGAAACTGGAGCTATTGTTTTATATAAAAATGTAGCTAAAAATTAACCTGCACACATTTTTAGGGTTGATATTATTTTTTTAACTCTGTCCCTGGATTTTAGATTTTTTACCATCCCTCTTCTAAAATTATACAGAAAATCACTTCAGATGCAGCGACAGAATTTTTTTCAAGTTTTTGCTAATGCAGAAGTATGCTAGAGAAAGAATATCTAAAATTCTTTGGCAGGAAATTTACTACAGAATATAAATCAGCATTTAAATATCAATTTCAAGCACCGTGGCTTTATTGGTAGTCTTACCGTCCCCAAGGTTTATTCCTGCACTTTTCGAGGTAAATTAAAAAAAAAAAAATTAATTTAATCCAGTGTTAACAACTGTTTCGAAAAATCAATGAACATTGCGGCTATCACTTAGTCTTAACATGATTTTCCTAAAAATAGGTGGTAATTTTCCTTACCGTTCCATCCTTACCGTCTCTTTTTTTACCATTTCGTCCTTTTTTTTACCTTACCGTCCTTTCTTGAACACCCCTTTAAGACAATGTTATACAAAAATTCTGTATAAAAAGTACTACATTTGTATTATTTCTTATTTGAATGTTCTGTGGGTACTATGCAAATTCATTATAAGTAAACATTTAGAAGAAAATAAAAAGTTATAGTTGTAAAATGGTAAGGAAAATTAAACTCGCAAGGTTAACATAAACCTCAGTTAAATAAAAAAATTTTCGCTGCTGACCATTCTTTCTTTATTTTGAATCATTAAGGCATTCGTCTATCAGATTAAAATGTTATTTTAGCAAGTTTAATTTCGCCAGATTTTTTTCCCCAAAAATCAAAAGATTGTGAGAATGCCCCATATACCAGGTGTTCTAAAATGGACTGACTGATTTTGAAATTCAATAACTTGCAAATAGTGACAGCTATTAAAAAAAATTCTTGCAGGAGGGTTTTGTAAAATGTCTGGGTTATTTACTGCAATTTCCAGTTTTAGCTCCAAATAGCAGCTATAGATGGCGCTGCAAACAATAAGCGATAAATCTAGGCCCAATATTTCGGCCTCTTTCTTGTCCTGATTTTTCTTTTATTATTATTTTGTCTATTACTATTTCACAACAATAATCATTGTGATCGCTTTTTAGTAATGTCCTAGGTAGAATATTTTCATTAAAAAATATTAGTAGGAAAAAATATAAAATATAAAATCAAGCAAAGATTTTATAAATATTTTGAGTACTAAGAAAAAAATCCTTGCCGGCCCGGCCTACAGTCGGAGGTAGATTTCGAAGTTAAGTATACTAATCTCACCAACAAAAACTAAATCATGATTAGAGATAAACCCACTTTAACAATTTTATCTGGCTGCTTTTGACGAGTTTTTATTTCATTTTTAAATAAGAGCTGGTTTTATCAAAATCAGCTGAGGGGGTATTAAAAAAAAAATACTTTTCCATGCTCAACAACTCGAAATTTTCTGGCACACTTTCAGATTCATTTTTAATAGAAAAAATATGAAACTTGCCGACGTGATTTTTAAAGAGATTTATAAGCGACATGCGTTTTTATTTTTCGTTCAATTAATTAAAACTTGATTCATAAACAATTATTTTCTTAGTAGGATAATATTTTTTGTTTCTAACACAATCACTTCGGGAAATTCGGTTCAAAATGTCCACTTCGATATCATTTTTTGAAATATATTCTGCCCCTATCAGAAAATCGACCATTACGGTACATTATATAGTTTCTGAATAAGAGAATCTACCAATTGGTACGTTTGAGAGCAAAATTGAATTTAAAAAGGACTCAGAAAATAAGCAGTTTGGATTTGAATACACCCTTAATACGATGATTTTTTTTCTTCAACCGCTATGTATTTTTAATTTGTTTTTGCTATGAGAATTGGTCCTATCAAAAACTTGTCAATATAAATCTAGTAGATAATATTAAGACGATATATAATAAATTGATGCGGATTTTATATCTTGTGAATTGACGAAGTTACGGATTTTTTTTTCTTCAGCTCCCCCCCCCCTTTTATTTATTTATTTATTTATTTTTTGCGGTACGAATTGGTCCTATCAAAAACTTGTCAGCATAAAAGTTGTAGATAATATTAAGAAGATTTATAATAAATTTAATTGGATTTGATATCTTGAGAACTGACGAAGTTATGATTTTTTTCTCCCTAAAACCCTTTTTTTGCGCTCCTTGAGCGCATTTTTAATTTTATCAAAAGTCTATGATACATAAATTTTTGGCTCTATTTTTAGAAGTAATAAAAACTTTAAACTGATTTGACATGTACAAAAATTAAGAAGTTATGGGGTTTTTTCGATTTTAACAAAACCCCTTCCTATTTCCATCCCGTTGGTCCGATTTTGCCCATTAACGAACTTGACCGAGATTTTATGCCCCTTGATTTTATGTATCAGTTTGGAAGAGATTTGTGCAGAATTGCGGAAGTTATCGTGTCCAGAAGAAAGTGATATATATATATATATATATATATATAACCATTAATTAAACATTATCGACCATCATCAAAAACCGCATTATTGTGAATGAATTGACAATAAAAATGGATGCCACAAACCAATAATACAGAACTGTATGTATAAAATAAAATACCTTATACTTAATTACAAGAATTAATAAGGCAGAATAAAAAAAGAAAAATATGGATTCCGAAAAAATTGAAAAACTTGTATATTGAATTACGTTTTCAAGAGTACAGAATTCAATGATATAAGCAAATCGGTTGTTTTCTGTGAGAAAAAAGCTATAAGCTGAATTTTTTTTTCTCTCCTGTACTCGAACAAACAATAGAACCAAAAGAATAGTCTCAAGATGAAAACAGAACATTATCAAATGGCATGAAATGGAAAAAAACACTACAACCCATTAAATATTTAATTTATAGCAATAGAAATCTTACACAACTTACCGAATAAATTCCCAGTAGATTTTCAAAATAGATTCCCGCACATGGAATCCATAAGCATGATAAGATTAAGGTGAATAAAACAGTTAAGTTAACACAGAAATTAAAACCTATGGATTCAGTTAATTCATTTTGAAATACCGTGATAAATACAATTAATATAATATAAATAGAAAATAATTACATTATTTAAAATACCTAAAAACAATTTTAAATTGTTTAATATCAATTTTACAATATTGTCAATATTCAGCGTTGAAAACCACCTGGTGTAAAAAATTAAAATTATTACTTTAATAGAAGCTTTAAAAAGACAAAATTTTTGGTGCTGCCATCTATTATTTTATTTTAAAACTATTATTAGTATTCAAATGTCACAAAAATAAGAACCTAATAAAAACTAAAGAAATAAAAACAAATCAACTGCATTACTACACAAATCCTAATATAAAAATACCATACTATATATCATTATTAAAAAAAAAATTAAATAAATTAAATGTTAATAAAATGCTTTCAATATATTCTATTACCAAACCCATTTAATCTACACTGAGAAATTAAAAAAAATAACATTTATAATATATAGAATATAGCTATATGCTATAAAATAAAATAAATTGTGTATAATAATATAAAAAACCTTAATAATTACCTTTACATTTAAAAAATGAACAGGAAAGAAAATAAATAAATAAAAAATGGATGTTTATAGAAGATTGTCAGATTCTAATATATGTATATATATATATATATATATATATATATATATATATATATATTATTTATTTATTTATATATATATATATATATATACAAAGTTTTTTACTGAGGGTGGTTTTGGGTTCTAGGGGTCATGATCGGTGTAGATCTGCAAAAACTTTTCGGAAATTCCAACATAAGAGAGAATGTAATAGGTAGTATTTCAAAAGGCCTAAAAAAGGACACATACCTAAAAAAAGGACATCCTTTAAGAAGAGAACACTGAAAGAAGAAGTTAAAAATATTAATTTCCTGAGGAGATATTTTAAATATACGAATGCTTCAAACGCCCATAGACTTCACATTACGGAGGGGAATTCGGAAGCTGTGTGACCAGCACCCTTAAAGGTTTAATATCATATACAGAGTCGCAAAAGAGTCTATGTGCCCCGGTAATGATTTGGAGGCGGACCCTTAGGTATCGCATTAAAAAAAAAATAAACTTATCTAATAATTGCTTCGTTTTTAATAGAATAATGCACATTTGCTTAAAATTTAAATATCACTGACAGTAAGTTTTAGGAAGTCATTCTCTTTGAAAACTGAAATAATCGTAATCGATTTGAAATTGATAACTACTTTTATTGAATGTTGAAACGTATATCCATTTTTAGAAAGAAAACTTTAAAATAATAATTAAATTAATACTTGTTAAAAAGCATTGAATGGAGAAAATTACGTCCTATTAAATAATAATAATAATAATAAAAATCTTGCCTAACAGTTTCAATTTTTACTTTTTTCTATCTTTACATGAAGAAAGTATTGTATTCGTGAAAAATTTTGACTTCGGGTTTTCGATGGAGTTATACGTTTTAGAAGGTCCTGAACACGTTTTGATGGTTTTCAGAAAATGTCTGTCTGTCACTCTGTCTGTGAGTCTGTATGTGACAAAAAAATTTGTGGGTGCTCTATCTCAATAACTTATACACGGAATTTTACAAAATTTTAGATTCAGTTAGACCTTGATATAAACTGGTACTGATTAGTTTTTGGTGTATATCGCCAAAGAAGTGGCTATGATTTCCGCAATAGCTCTATCTCAAGAACTAATGCACGGATTTACATAAAACTTCAGATTCAGTTAGTACTTCATAAAAATTGGTGCTGATTACGTTTCGATATAAATCGTCCGACAGATGGCGTTGCTATGCTGCATTCTTTACGATAACCGAAATAGCTCTGTCTTAAGAACTAATGCACGAATTTTCATCTAACTTCAGATTAAGTGAGAGCTGACACAAGTTGTTGTTGATTAGGTTTCCGTGCCAATTGCCCAACAGGTGGCGGTGCTATGCTGAATTTTTCACGATTTTTGCAATAGCTCTATCCCAAACACTAATGCACGGATTTTCATCAAACTTCAGATTGAGTTAGACGTTGACATAAGTTGTTGATGACAGGTTTTGGTGTAAATCACCAACAGCTGGCGCTGCTATGCTACATTTTGCATGAGTTACACGATTTTAGAGATAGTCATATCTCAAGATTTAATGCACGGAATTTCATATCTTTAGAATCCTCATGATGGGTATAGATTGCCATTTAATTTTGACTCTGTGCCAGCGAATTTTGAAGTATTAACATGTATGAGATGGAAGAAAGTTTGGGATTGGCACATACGACTAGTTAATATATATTTACGTGAGATATTTATTTCACATTTTTAAAATGTCATTTTTTCCTTGTTGTAGGCAAATTTTAAAACATCGTAGATAATAATATTCTCTTTCAGCTAACACATGTACTCGTGGATATAAAAAAGAGAAAAAAACTTTGGTGAAATTTACGTCATATTTAAATGATAAATTCAAAACAATTTTCTCATAGCATCGGTATAAAATTTCGAGATACAGCGACATTGTGTATTTAGCCATTTTATACTAGCAGATTTTCAAATGTCTCATTCATCTTATTTAATCAATCACGAAAACGGTTGTTAGCTGTCACGACAGCAATTGATTCGGACTTAAGAACCAAAAACATCCATCCCAAAAATGGAAATTAAAACGTAACCGATTACAGAAGTCTTTAAATTGCAAGTCAATTTCTCATAATATTTTAAACATGGAGCAAATTAGCGTGTTTTTAGAGCCTCCGGTGTCCGAACAAGATTGGGCAAGCATAGCTCGTAGGAGGCGGAGTCACTTAATTTTTAAAAAAGAAACACAAAGCATTTTATTGTTTAAGACAGTGTTTCTCAACCATTTTTGGTTGACAGCACACTGAAAATGTCAGGATTTATTTTCGGCACACCTGAATATAAAAAATGTAAAAGTTGTACGATACAAAGAAATTATATATTTATTTACAAAATGTATTCAATGGGAGGACTCAACGTGTTTTCTTCAACAAATTAAATCAATTTACAAAGTCGTCAGACGAGTTCGCATTTCATCGTCAACTTTTAAAAGTCTTCTCGTTTTTTGGGCTTGATTTCTGTCAATGCTGAAAATCCAAATTCGCAGAACCATGAAGATGCAAAAAGCAGAAGAATTTTAATTGCTTTTAAGCTGATTGTGGGGTACATATTTCCGGCAGAAAGCCAAAACTCATCCAAATTTTTCTCGAAGATAAAACTTATCGTTTTTCAAAACAATGAGCAGTTCTTTTTCTGTCGTCAAATTTGGTGATTACAAATGGGTTCATTCATCTTTCATATTCGTCAACTGAAAACGATGGGAAGTAGTTTTTAAGTGTTAAGCACAAGATAAATAGAAAATGTAGTATTGTTGATACGACATCCTACATTTTTAATTATTTGTCAAAAACCTCGTGGCACATTTGACATTCTCTCGTGGCACACTGGTGTGCCGCGGCGTACAGGTTGAGAATCACTGGTTTAACACTAGAACCACCAAGGCGGTCATTTTCACCGTTTCGAAACTTTCATTGCGTACCAGTTTTTTTTCTATTTAGAGTATAATTTTCAAATTCCGTGACTTTTCCTATAATTCGAAAAGCTATGATATGCCAATGATAAATTTTCCAGTCAGCCAAAATTTGTGAAGTATTGCAGTAGTATACCTAGAACCGCCGAAACGGTCAAAATGACCGCCGTCAACTTTAATGCACATTTTATCTAGTAGATGTCGCAACAGTCCATACTTTATACAACCACACTTCAACAAAGGTTACAACATTACCACAGATAACTTCTTTACTTCACTGCCCCTTGCAGAAAAGCTGAAGTCACTAAAAACAAGCATTGTTGGCACAGTCAATTGCGGACGAAAAACAAGATTCTACAGGCCATAAAATCTGAAAAAAAAGTCCTTGTACTGTAGCCAAATTCTTGCCAAAGATGATATTACGTTGAGTTTATCAAGGGAAGAAAAATAAATATGTTTTAATTCTAAGTTCCTGACAACCATCAGTTACATTTGCATTTGGTGACAAACACTTACCAGAAACTGTAAAATTCTACAATTCTACAAAATTTGGCGTCGACGTGCTCGATCAAATGGCACGGAAGTATTCTACAAAAGCTAGTTCTAGACGATGACCTCTACAGTGTTTTATAATTTTCCCAATCTAGCGGGTATCTATTCTGAAAAAGACAGTCAAAAAAAATTTTAGTCCCGTTATATTATTCATAGCATTTTCTAGAAGAAAATACTGGTAGTACCCATTTTTTTTTTTGACAGTGTTTTTCCCTGACCACTGGCCACCCTGAATATTGAATTGCTCAGGGGATAAATATAAATTTTTGTTTTCACTAAGTTTATTCTTGTTTTTAGCAATTTCATTTTCGCATGAAAAATATTTTTTACTGTAAAAATATTCATAAAATAAAAAAATATAAGTTATATATATATATATATATCTCAATATAATATAACTTAATAAAATATAAAAATAAAAATTTTGAAATATATATTACTATACGGGCAATGGTGTTAAAAATGGTAATAAACGATACTAAGAGTACAAAACGGCAAGTAAACAATATTTGAGCATGGTAATCCACATCGGTCAAAAAGACCGCTTTGGCGGTTATAGGTATACGTTTTTACCGGCGGTTCTAGTGTTAAGGGAAGACACGCCTGGGACGCCACGCCCACTCACATTAATTTTACGCTAACATTTTATACTCATACATTATATAAACTAAATGTTGTCCAAGTGTTTATATATACTTTAATTTACGTGTTTGATAAAATTGTGCAAGAACTTCACACAAGTTAGAAATATCTAAGTTTTTTTGTTTTCCGAAAAATTGTACGTTTTAGCTAAAAACCATATGAAGGGGTCTCATGACTCTTAAAACCGGAAAAAAGAGAAAAAAGCTTATTTTCATCATTGAATATCTTAAAATGTATATGATTTTTAAAAACAATCTGTATTGGGAGGAAAGATGCAATTACTGTTCTTTCACTTCATGTATTTAAAAGAATTGAAAGATGCAAAATTAGCATTGATAGGCTAGCCTCCAAACTGTCAGACATTGGTCGAGCAGAAAATTGGTATAACAGCTTACGCGCAGGATTACAAAATAAATTTTACAACTAGAATGAAATTTTTTGTGCTTAATTATACTTCAGGTTATAATAAATACCCTGAATCTAAATAAACTTGTATTTAAAGCGTTTTTATATTTTTAATACAAAGTTGTATTTATCTAGTGAAAAATTTAGAAAATTTCAACAGTATAATCACGTAAAAAATATTTTTTTGAACAATAAAAAGGAAATTTTAGATTCAGTTTATACAGACTAACATGAAACACATGGTGTGAAAATATCATGAAAAATATTTAGAAGTTTTTGAGATATCGTGCGCGTTTTGCCAAAAAACGTCATTTGGAGAAAAATGACTTCAAAGTTTCGGAAACGCAGCTTTAGCTATTGAGCGGGTATAATTCTAAAAGTCATAAATTCTGTTCTAATGGGAATTTCAAGGAAGCAATTATATCAAAATGCTCAGACAAGGTAGGAGTTTAACATCTAAAAAAATTGAAATTTCGAAAATTTTAAAGCTTTAAGAGTCTTGAGACTCCTTAACTCCTTAAGTACTAGAGCGATTTCGATAAAAAAAAATTGTGGTAGAGTATAAATATAAGATCATATGTGGGAGACAGTTTTAAAATTTTTTAATTAGTTTCAGAAAGAAACAGTTCTGAAAATAGAAAAGGTTTGAAAAATTGCCATCGCTCTAGAATAAAACATTTTAGTGGACAAATCTTGGTGAAAACAAATCTTGAATTAAAGGATATATATTTGAAAAATTACCATAGCTCTAAAATAAAACCTTTTAGTGGACAAATCTTGGTGAAAACAAATCTTGAATTAAAGAAAATATATCGGGGAATTTGATCTTCCATTTTAAAGCAATATGTATCTTTATCTCAAACGTCCTTCCGTATGGCTGAAAACGATACGATCATCACTGCGCTATTATATTTTCTAATGTGTAAGACAAAATTTTGGCTGTCAAGGACCAAATTTTTTAATTGATCATTTACAGTAGGATTTGGTCTAAGAATGATAGACGGATATGCAATATACTAAAACTATTTCTCAAAAATTATTTAACTTTTTTAAAAAGGCTAATCATTCAGAATTGGTTTCACCTGATTATAGAACATTTCAGCTAATTCTATAATAAAGCATGTACAACATAATATTATATACTAAAACTATTCCAGAAATTTGGGTACAAAGTAACAGGGAAAATCTCATCAAAATCTGTCCAGTAGAACTGCTAAAAAAGGCTAATCTTTTATAATCGGGCTCACCTGGCTGTTGAACTTTCTTCCATAATTTTATAACAAAGCGACGCAAAACTATATACAATATTTTAAAACCATCCGTGTAAAATTATCTAACAATCAATGCAAGTTCCTATGAAATCCATTCAGAATTTTTAAAAAGACTAATCTTTCATAATCGGGTTCCACATGATTATGGAATTTTCCCCTTTGATTCAATAACTAATCAGCGTATAATAATGTTACGCACCAAAACCTTAGCTAAAAAACTAATAATGCAAGTTGACAGAGTTCGCACAGTCTTACCACTAAATTTTAACAGTATTTTCAAAGTATTTCACTGCAGAAAAATATTGCTAAATCTGTGAATAAAGGTGGTGATTGCGAATTCTGTGTTCTAAAAATTAAATGTAAATTTTCTTATCATTAATAGTGGTGTCAGAGTCTTTGGAAATTCCAAGGAGTGTGCGAACCTTGAGTTGAATTAAAAGTATTTCAGAAGAACCCAAGTTATAAGCAGCCGGAATGAGATTCCCACACGAAAACAAACAAATACTGAAATTTGCCCATTAAGTTATGTAAAATTACACGAAAACAAACAAATACTGAATTATTTACAATGCTTTTGAGTAATTAAGTTAATCTTTTGTAACTGTGTTGCAGGCATATTTAAAAAAAAAACAAAAAAAAAAATCAAGCTTGAAAATTACTTTAAAAAAAACATAAAAAATCTGTAAATTGAGATAAACTTTTCAAACAAATTACTAAAAGTGTTTTTTGTTTTCTGTTAGACGTTGAAATAATCGGATGTATGATATTATTGCAGTAAAAGTGTAATTTATGGTACGGTTAGGTTGTTGCCACCAACAATATGATGCTAGGCGTTACTCATAGATTTCTTATACTTTTCTTCATAATATTGCATTAATAGCAAACGGATATATCTTTCTTAATTGGGTTGTAGGTATATTTAAAAATATCTCCGTGATTGAAAATTAATTTAAAATGCATAAACAATCTGTAAATTGAGGTAAGCTTTTCAAACAAATACCGTATTTACTCGTGTATACCGCGCATGCGTGTATAACGCGCACCCCGCATTTTCGTCGATCCCACCGAAGCTAGCATAGGGAACAAAATACGGCCTTCTGATTGGCTGAATAATTTAAAGAGCATTTTGTTTTGTTTCATTTTTGAGTTAACGTTTATTATCTTTGTTTATTATCATCAGTTTATGTTTGAATATCTTTTGGAAGATGGATTTTGATAAACTTCCTTCTGATTTCACATATTTATTAATAGATAAGAAAAAAGATTAATTCCTGAAATTTCGAATTAAAGAAGTTAATGATGATGTTTCTGCTAAGGTAAGTTAAAAAGAATTAATCAATATCTTTCTTTTGTGATTAAATCTTGAAGGGGGAAAAACGTTATCTACTTATTTTATTCATGTTATAGTTTATCGTTTCTTTTCATATATTAGTCTTCTTTATATTATTCCTCCAGATAATGTATTCCTATAGTACTAAATGTTTTATTTATTTCAGAAGGTCGAGAAATTTATAAGCAAACTTAATTCATAAATTTAGTAATAATAATAATAAAATAATCCGACAGAGTGACAAACAAAAGATTTTTTTACCGAGTAGTACTTTGCTTGAGTGAATAGTTAAGATAATTGATTGTATATATTTACTTCAAAGTACATATTTTTTTTTCTTTTAAGATTTTTGAAGATTGTATAAAAGGAGGGGGGGGGGGTGGACATTTCAGGGATCGAAAATGTTTCTGCTTTATGACAAATAGGACAAAAAGGTAAAAATTTTCACACTTGTGTGAAGAGGAAAACATAATTCTCCTAGAAGGGAGGAGTAAGTGATTAGTTATCTCTTTGTTGTTATTTAAATTAATAAATAGATCCAATTTTTTTTTTTTTTTTTTTTTTAATGAAAGAGCTTTAATTATACGCTGGGAGAAGAAAAGAAGTAATCAGAAATTGCATTGGGAAATAGAGAGTTTAGATGGTTAATTATGTATTTATTAATACTTCAAAATAACAAATAAAATAATTAATAATCATTTTTTAAAAAATGGACTTTCTTCATCATAGGTTTTCCTCTTAAAAATATAATTTGCTTGCCAAATGAGAAAAATCTTTGTCATTCTGAAATAGTGTCAATGATGTCATATGTCTATCACAGGTTATATCCTCAATTATGTATCCTGAGTTTTTTTTTTTTTAATTACTTTTTAATTACTTTAATTACTTTCTTTGAATTTTACGTAAGTTACATGCTACTGCAACATTGTTATTAATTGTTGTCTAATGCATTTTAAATACAAATAAGTAGTTAAAAATAAAAATGTATGCAAAATTATATATATTTTTTAATTGTTATATAGGTACTATGATACTTGTGAATGTATTAAATATGTAAACAAATTTTACTCATAATTTTATTCATTTTTGGTCTAACAGAACTGGATTACCAGAATGAGTGAGGAGAGTAAAACTACTTGGCGAATTGAAAGAACACATCCAGAGACTAAGGGGAAGTACAATGTGTTTAAATTAGATATGCGCTGCCAGCATCGTACAGATAGCAGAGCTAAGGGCATTAGCCATTCAAAAAATACAAATTGTCCAGCAAGCTTTCCAATACCTGTTAAAAGGTATGTTTGACTAATTATCTGTTTTTTATTAATAAAAACAATTTTTTAAATTTAATAAACAACTTTTATATTTAATATTTATTCTAAAACTATTTAATCAATGTTTATTCAAGTAGGATAATTATGCGATTTTGTCACTGTTTATTCAAGTAAAGTAATTAATCATTGTAAAAATTAGTGCTAAATAATTTTTTTAAGAAACATTTCTCTTCTAACAGCATGCTTTTTAAAAACATGTTTGTAACAAAATGTAAAGTTAATATATTTTTACAGTATGAAGGGATGGAAAATCGCTTTCTGTTAAGCTATCACTCACCTAAATTAATCCAAATTGTTGCACTTTTGAATAAGCCTAGACTTCTCTCAGAGTCACAGGAAAGGGGCCAGAATTATCTCACTGTTCAAAATTTACTTATATTAATATGAATTTGTATTATAAGTCACTAATAGTACATCTGCTCTGTGTTGCCCATGAAACAAATTATTGAATGACCTCACTGATCCTAGAAAAACCTTTTTCTTGGGAGTGGGCTACGACCACTACTTGCTTCACTTGACAACCCCTCGTGGAACCATGATTCTGCTGCAATTGAAAATACTTTGGGGGGGGGGGGGGTTGCCCTCTCCTGTGTAACAGCTTATTAGATGACCTCACTGATCCCGGAAACCCTTTTTTGAGGGGGGGGGGCTAGATCCTGCTTGCTTTGCTTGACAAGCCCCTGTGGAATCGATGAGTAGATCAAGACAGCAGATTTTGGAGCATTGCTTAATTTTACTTTCTAAAAGTCGTTTTGGCGCTATCTGTTGGCAATTAATGTAAACAAAGACCCTGTAATTAATGTAAACAAAGAAAAATTGTACTAAGTTATGCATTTTAACAGTTGTAAAAACATTTCGAATAAAATTAATATTTCTTATCAAATGTAATATTAAAGAATAAATATCACCATGTATTCCATATATTAATTTTAACAATGATAAAATTTTGGAATTAATTTGTAGTGAAAATAAATTTGTAGTTATAAGGGGATGTAAAAAAAAAAGAAAAAAAAAACACATATTCACCCATATTAATAGATTTAATAGTTGCAATTTACTTATAGAATAAAAGAAAAGATAATTTCTAATGTTCAAAATTTATTACAGTTTTCTGTGGACATGTTTAAAGAGGGGACGGGGGAAGCTTTTTTGATGAAATTGTGGTTTGTTAGGTAATCATTTTATAAATTTTATTTGCACTGCAAATAACATGAATATTTCTTATGAAATGTAATTAAAATTTAAAGAATATAGATTACCATGGTACTACATAATTATATTAATTCTCAAAATTAATTTAAATAAAATTTTGAATTTTAACATAGTAACTTAATTGTTAATAATTAAAATTTACTTGTAGAATAAATGGATAGATGATGGTTTTTTAAATGATCAAAATTTATTACAGTTTTCTGTATACATGTTTTTTTGTAAAAAAAAAGCAAGATATTTAAGATAAACTTTTATAAGTTATATAAATTTACATAATTAGATAGAAGAGAAATAATTATTATTTTATTTATTTATTTATTAACCATGAAAACATCCATGTGTGATAATTTATTTTTTATAAATTTTTAGGAGCTTAACTTTTTTCCATTTTTATTATAATTATTATTTTCTTGCATTATAAATTAAATGAGTATTTTTTTAATATAAAGAATCTATAATGCAATTTCCTTATTTTTTAATATAGATAACTTTTTTATTTTTCATATAATATTTGAACTCTAATTTTTCGGAAAGGATTTTTAATTTAATAGGAAAAAATAATTTTCGGTGCTACTAATACAATTAAAAGAAAAAAATCGTATATCTTATAAATGGAAAGGTGATTTATAATCCATAAAAGATATTCTTATCTGAAATCCTATATTGATCAGCACAACTTTGGTATATGATTTGACTGATTTACATGGAAAGAAGAATTGGAGATTTAAAACTATTTTATTTAATAAACATATACGTTCAGTTTATTTACATTTTTAAAATAATCCTATTTTAATTTTATTAAAATTTTTTGCAATATGATTGGTCAAAATCTGTGCTAATATTCACTGTTGGACCACCATCTCACTTTTAAGTCACAAGAAATATTTTTAAGCACAAAGTAAAAAATATAAAATATGAAATCCAGAAAAATTAAATTTAAACTAAGTTTTAAACTAGCTATTAAATTATTGAATTATGCAGAGGGCATTAATAGATTTTTATTTCCAACCCACAGAATTGAATACACAAAATCAATTTAGTTATTTTCTCCACATTTTTATTTTCGTTTTTGAAAGTAATACAAAGACAATAATTATAAAGATTCACGTTGTAATTAAATCTTTTCCCTGTAACACTAATAAAATATTATTTAAAATTAAATTTTGTTATACACTTATATGTAAATATGGAGCTTTTCACACATAACAAAAATGAGAATGTTTTAGGTCACAGGCTATCAAAGCCCAAGAGCTAATGTGTCCGCCGGTTCTGTATGTATGTACGTAAGGTGATAACTCTTGATAGAAACAACCAATTTGTTTAAAAAAAAATTTCTAGGTTCATTCTGATAAAGGCGCTTCCCCAATTGGTTTCAGGGGTTCATTGGTTAAATATAAAGGATCAAAGGGATATTAAGGGGGGGCTAGTCCCCCCCATCATCTTAATTTAGATAAATCGGTGGTTTTCATGCAGAATTATTCGATTTGCTTCAAATTTGGTATACCGGCTTATTATGTATTCTCTGATTGGTTTCGGGGGTTCATTGGTTAAGTATAAAGGATCAAGGGGATATTAAGGGGGGCTAGTCCCTCCACCACCTTAATTTAGATAAATCGGTGGTTTTCATGCAGAATTATTCGATTTGCTCCAAATTTCATATACCGGTTCATTATGTTAAGGAGCTTTCCTGATGCGATTTGGAGGTTCATTAGTTAAGTATAAAGGAGGAAAGGGGGCTACCCCCCACCCCCTAAATTTAGATATTCGATTTGCTCCAAATTTGGTATACCGTTTCATTATGTTAAGGAGCTTTCCTGATTAGATTTGGAGGTTCATTAGTTAAGTATAAAGGGGGTTAGCCCCCCATTAAATTAGATAAATGGGTTTTCATGCAGAATTATTCGATTTGCTCCAAATTTGGTATACCGGTTTATTATGATTTCCCTGATTGGTTTCGGGGATTCAATGGTTAAGTATAAAGGATCAAGGGGATATTAAGGGGGGTTAGTCCCCCCACCACCTTAATTTAGATAAATCGGTGGTTTTCATGCAGAATTATTCGATTTGCTCCAAATTTGGTATACCGGTTTATTATGTTGTCTCTGATTGGTTTCGGGAGTTCATTGGTTAAGTATAAAGGAGTAAGGGGATATTAAGGGGGGGGCTAGTCCCCCCACCACCTTAATTTAGATAAATCTGTTGTTTTCATGCAGAATTATTCGATTTGCTCCAAATTTGGCATACCGGTTTATTATGTTTCTCTGATTGGTTTCGGGGGTTCATTGGTTAAGAAAAGGGATCAAGGGGATATTAAGGGGGGCTAGTCCCCCCACCACCTTAATTTAGATAAATCGGTGGTTTTCATGCAGAATTATTCGATTTGCTCCAAATTTGGTATACCGGTTTATTATGTTTTCTCTGATTGGTTTCGGGGATTCATTGGTTAAGAAAAAGAATCAAGGGGATATTAAGGGGGGCTAGTCCCCCCACCACCTTAATTTAGATAAATCGGTGGTTTTCATGCAGAATTAATCAATTTGCTCCAAATTTAGTTTACCGGTTCATTATGTTAAGTAGCTTTCCTGATGAGATTTGGAGGTTCATTAGTTAAGTATAAAGGAGGAAAGGGGGCTACCCCCCCCCTTAATTCAGATAAATCGGTTTTCCGTGCAGAATTATTCGATTTGCTCCAAATTTGGTATACCAGATCATTATGTTAAGGAGCTTTCCTGATTCGATTTTGAGGTTCATTAGTTAAGTATAAAGGGGGTTAGCCCCCCCCCCCTTAATTTAGATAAATCGTATTTTCATGCAGAATTATTCGATTTGCTCCAAATTTGGTATACCGGATCATTATGTTAAGGAGCTTTCTTGAATAAATTTGAAGGTTTATTGGTTAGTACAAAGGGGGGGGGCAGGGGCTAGCCCCCCTTAATTCATATATATGTGTTTTTCGTACAGAATTATTTGATTTGCTTCAAATTTGATGTGTCAGTTTATTCCGATATGGCGCTTCCTTCATTAGATTTTGAGGTTCGTTGGTTAAGTATAAAAAGGAGAAAGGAGGGCAAGTGCCCACCCCTTAATTTAGATAAATGGATTTTCAAACAGAATTATCCAATTTAGTTCAATTTTTTTTTCTATGTTCATTCTGAGAAGGAGCTTTCCTGGTTAGATTTGGAGGTTCATTAGTTAAATACAAAGAGGGGAAGGGGCGTTACCCCCCCCCCTTAATTTAAAGAAATCGTTTTTTCATGCAGAATTATCTGATTTGCTTCAAATTTGGTATACCTGTTTATTATGTTAAGGAGCTTCTCAGATTAGATTTGGAGATCTATTGGTTAAGTATAAAGGGGGGAAACGGGGGCTAATCCCCCTTCATTTTTTTTTTAAATAAGAGTATAATATAAAATTAATGTGAAAGCCTGTGAGCTGAATGCCATCAGTTTAACTGGGTGCTTTTCTTTTTACTTAAATGTCTGATTTTCATCCTTTAGAGTTATGGCAACTCTGTGTGAAATTATAATGATGCTATTGTAATTTAAAAAAAAAATCTTTCTTATACTATTCAATGTTACTGAATCTTTTAAAAATAAATTTACTACAGATGAATGGAAAATCAGATGATCATGAATTATCACTAAATCTTTTTGAGCTCGTGCAAGTATCATATGCTCTTTTAATTATAGTCACTGAAAGTTAGGTTTATTTTATCGAGACGGCATAAGTTTGATATCAGTAATGTTTGACTGATAATATATGAATTAGTTATTTATCAAATATTTTTTATTTATTTATTTTCAGATATATCCCGAAATCACGAAGCAAAAGCCCAGATCTTTTAACTAAAGATTGGCCTACAGTATGCACTTTTAAGAAGGATCACAATCATGGGATTGAAACTGCTGCTGTCCTGAAACGTCGTGACCTTAGTGAAACATCCAAAGAAACACTCAAATTGCTTTTCCGTAAAGGTCACAATCCCTCTTCAGCTCTGCACTGTTTAAAAACAGACTTATTGCTTGAGCATGGAGAGGAATTTTACAAAATTGATACTGATGGTTATGTGCCAAGTTTATCTGTGGTTTCAAAATTGTTTCAAAAAGAGTTTTCAGACATCTATGGTGGGATGACAGGTCCTGAAATGTTTAAAGGTTTAAAAAAACTACTTTCAGATTATACATCTGCTAGTTCTGGAAAAGCCGAGTTTCACAGAATTGAAGATGGGCAGTATTATTTCGTTGTTATATTAACACCAATTATGCTCAGAGTACATGAACATATAGTTCAATCAAAAGAATTGATTCTAATAGATGCTTCTGGAAGCGTGGATAAACAACGTCACAGAATTAATTTTTTTGTTTGTCCTACTTCAGCTGGAGGTCTTCCAGTAGGTGTAATTATTAGTGACACTGAAAAAGAAAGTGTTTTTTATGAAGCACTTGTGTGTTATAAAAGTATGCTTGGAAATGTAGCATTTTTTGGAGAAACTTTTCCAAAGGTTTTTCTTACAGACAATGACCTGAAAGAACGCAAACCACTGGCCAAATTGTTCCCACAGTCTAAGTTGCTGTTATGCCAATTTCACTTCTTAAATTCAGTCTGGTCATGGCTATGTAACAAACATAATTCTGTTAAGGACACAGAGCGCCAACAATTATATTTTTTTGTGAAAAATATGGTATATGCAAGCAATGAGGAGGAGTTTTTTAAGTGTAGAAAAGAGATGGTGTCATCTGGCGAGTTTAAAAATAATAAGAATTTTTGGCAGTACTTTGATTTCTTATGGAGCCAGAAATCAGTATGGGCATTATGTTACCGAAAAAACTTGCCAGTTCGAGGGAACAATACCACAAATTATGTTGAGGTTGTTTTCCGAATAATAAAAGTTGACATACTAAACTGAGTAATGGCTTTCAATATCAATCAACTTGTGGACTTTATTTTGACTAGGTATGAGATGTACATGCAGAAAAGGCTGATTGATTTTGTTAATGGAAGATTATCAAAATATTATACAAGATGCAACTAGTTGAAAATGATATACATAATGAAGACATTCATCCAAATGGTAATTATTTATTTACTGTCAGAGATCAAAATAAAGATCATTTAGTTGATCTATTGAATGGAGTGTGTTCTTGCTCCACTGGGTAAAGTGGGAAAATATGCAAACATGCTTCTGCTGTAATAATGCATTCAACAAATGAAATAACTACTGCATATAATTTAGCATGCTCTTCAATGAAGCAAAAAATTTTTTTGGTGGTTACAGGAAACTCTGTGTCACCTGACTGGCTGATGCCATTAAATCAACAACCAGCAGTTGATACCATGGAGTTTTCTGAAACAAAAAAAATCTACAACCATCAAGAAACAGCAACATGGAAGAAATGAGTATTGCTAGCACCAGTGATGCATTAAATTATTCACCCGAAAATGAAACATCCAGTGCTGATGATCTCGTAGAATTTGATGCACTCATAGCAAGAATGAAAGAAGGGTATCAAAATGAACCTGATGTATTTGTTCCGGCTATGAAAAAAAATGTTAAAAAATGCAAGAACTACCGCAACCACTCAGACTGGTCTCGTATCGGCCATGCATACATTTGGCTTATACAGTGGTGCTGGTCGGAGAATTAATAGAGAGAGACACCATGGACAACGTATCGGTGTACAACCTACATCCATCAATAGAAGAAAGATTCTCTTGGCAGGCAAAAGAAAGCTCTCTGCTGGTCGCCCTGTTCAGAGTGCAAAAGTGTCAAAAGAATTGCAGTCGCATGATTATACATCATTTGGCCGCCTCCCGTCGCGTAAATTAAAGGCTACACATAATTTACAAGATTGTGTATACAATAACAAATCCTTAGGAGGAAGGAAGTAGTTTTTGTAATTTATATTTTGTACCATATGTTGGTGTTACTTGCATCTAAAACATATAAATATTTTAAATCAGCTCTGAATCTACTGTGTTGAGTGCACAAATGTGTTTACCAATACATGGTGAATCATGTCAGTGCTGTAACCATAGTAAATCCAGGACTAATTTAAAACATTTTTGTTTTGGATCCAAATAACCCCAACTTATTCTTCCTATGGTATCTACTTGTGTTGGCAACATTTTTGGTTATATTAACTGTATGTAAAATTTCTTATTTATAATTCATTCATATTATAATGTCTGTCACATTGTCTGTATATTTATATACTTTTATTCTTTAAAAGCAACATGTTTGGGTGTTTTTATTATTAATTTTTTGGGGAAATTACATTTTCACCTGTGTAATTTTATGATATTGATAATTTCAAGTTATGTGCTCATAATTTTTTTTTCGTATTTATCCAGGAAAATTATTTATGTAGTTCTGTCGTTTTTATTATTTTAATGTTGAAAATATACTGTAGAAGATCTTTAGAACCAGGGTCCGACAAACCCCGGACGACTAAAAAATTCCTTTTGGCGACTAAATTTTTTACCTACTTATGATTTTTTTTTCCTTTAACCAAAAAAATTCCATGTGCGAAAATATTAATTTTTTTAAATGCGATTATTTGCAGTGAAAGAAAATACTCCATACCGGCGTAACAACTTCCCATAATTTTTCAGAAATCAGAGTTTTTACAAAGCCAAACTAAAGTGCAAGTTGAAAGAGCACTGCTTTGATTAGAAAACCTTAAAAATATTCCAGCAGAAAATGGAAAAAAAATGAAATGATGTTTCATTAAGTAGAATGTACCAAAATGTGCGTTTGTCCAGATATATCTCACAAAAATGACAAATGAACAAATGGTATTTCAAATCAAAATCTCAAAGGCATTGTTAATTTATGTATATAATTTCTTGTTGGGAATTAAAGGTAAGAATATTAATTTGTCTACGTTTTTAATGTTTAACTTCATTGTTTCTATTTAATTTTTACTATGTAAAAGTGGTATTATCTTAAAATTATTAATCAGTTTGATTTTTTTATTGAATAGTTAACTTGTTCACTGCAAAATGATACATTTCACTCAAAAATAGCCGAATACGATTATGAGTTGCCAGTGTTCCATTTTGCAGTGAATGCGTTAATGTCAGAGAAATGATTTTTCAAGCTGTCTCCTAAGATATTTTCCTGGCGCCTAAGAATTAAAACTTTTGTCAGTCCCTGTTTATAACACAATTCTCCACATAGCACACAACTTATGCGTAAACAACGAATTTTGCTGTTAAGAAGCAACTGCATTCTCACATTGTAAAAAATTGCTACTCTCTAGAAGACTAAATTTGATACATTTGTTCAACTTTATCTCCTTAATTCAGAGCTTTTTAATGGAATAATTGCTATTATTACAATACAAATTTTTGAAAATGAGTAATATAATGAATGACTGGGTCCAGGTATATTTGGATCAAGCTAATAAAGTAAATTTAACAATGTAGAATGATCTATATAATGCAAAAAATTTTAATTTGGATAACTCCTGGTGACAAGGAAGGCAGTATAAAGCTACTCTAATGTATTTCGAAATGTTTCAGACATATTTGCCATGTTTACAAGGTTAATTTAATGATGTGTAAAATGTGATCCATATAATGCACAACCTTGCGTTTGTAGGTTTGTGTTATAAAGATCTTCTACTGTACGTATATTTGTTTAACCAAATATGATTTTTTTAAACTTTATTTTTGATCATTAAATGAATAAAGCATAAAGTTTGGGAACTTTTTTTCTGGTTACCAAGAAATCAGCCCCCCCCCCCCCTCCCCATACTAAATATGTTTCCTTTTTATAACAGCTTTGTTGTAATTTGTGATTTGAAAAAAAGATTGTTGCCAAACTTTATAAACAGTCATAAAAATTAAACTTGTGATGTTTGTATTGTTTATGTAAATAATTGTTTGTTTCTGCATACTTATTGCATAGATTAAACAAACTATATAAATATTGAAGAAATTGCATTTCAAAATTTTTCTTCTCTTTTTAAGTTTGGTTGCTTTATGTTTATGCATGTATCTTTCTTATTATAAAGGCATAATTTATTTAGACTGGTAGGAATGCAGTTGGAAGTAGTGAAATATGTTGCAGTTGGAAAAAATGTTTATTGAAAATTAATACTAATTTTTGGAATAATGTGTGAATAAATAAAGTCTGAATTAACCATATTTTGTAAGTTTTCTTATCTTTCTTTCTTTCAGATTTTCCTGTGTGTTATAAAGAAATTTTAAATAAAATTCTTATTTTCGGAGCTAAAAATTAAGATGCATCTTAAGATTCAAGTAAATGTAATATTTTAAACAAAAAAGCATGGAATTGGTAGGCATGATAAGTGAAGTGATTTGAAATTGAACATCATTTTTTTCCTTTTGATATGTTTTATAGGTATTTTTTGGTTAGCCGGGCGCCAGTGTTATATATACATACATATATATACACATATATTTACATATATATATGTATATACACACACATATATAGATACATACATATGTATATATATATGCATATATAATACTGGCACCCGGCTAACCGAAAAGTACCGTTTTATATTTTTACATTTAAAAGTTATAAACAATTATTGTCTCGTGATGGTTTTTCTCAAGCTGTTAGGGCTGAGAATTTGGTAAAACAAAATTTGATAACATTTCCTGAAAAATATTTTGCCTTCATCAAAAAATAGGGAACTATATGCTTTTTTAGATAGGAATATGCTTTTTTTTTAATTTCATAGTTTCCAAATAAAAAAACCGAATGTTATGCATTTACAAATAAAAATGAAGAGAGCAGGCATGTATTTAGAGGGGCATTTGGGGGGATCTGGACCAACAAATGATAATGTTTATGAAATTTCGACTACCTAAAAATCTTTGCAACTTTGGGGAAAGGATATGAAAAAATCCTCAACACTGAAATATGCTTGCTTACTTTATATATGTATTGCAGGCTTACTTGGGTCATTTCAAGAATTGTTTACTGGTCTCGTTTGACATGTGGATGGTAGTAATTTCTGGACAAAAGTGCTCCAGTCAGAAATTTGCATTTATACTTTTATACCAGCCTAAAACAAAAACAAAAAAAAATGTCCCATTAGCCTTTACTTTTACCTATATATTTTATTTAATATTGCTCAATGAATACACAATCACTCTGAATCTGAGTTTACATTTATATAAGTAGGAGTATTCAGAGTTCTAAATAAACGATAAAAGGATATATATATGTCGTAGGCTCATTGAGAAATCAGGCTTTTTGCAAAGAGCCGGGTTAATTGGAGAATCATCTCCTTTTTTTCCAATTAGCCTGATATTTTTCAGGCTTATTGCAAAGAGCCTAGAAAGGGTTAGGCTAATTGAAAAATGACCACTTATTATCCAATCAGAGTAATTTTTTTTTGGACTTATTAACCCATAACCCGAAAAATAAATTATAACAGACCGCGCCCCGATCCGAGCAGGACAAAATAATTTCAGTCTGCAAGCAACCCGACACGAACGTGAAAGTTCCATTAGAAAAAACCCGAAATCTGACATGAAACGAATCTGAACCTGACAAAAATATTCCAAAGGAACAAAACCCAATCCCAGCAAGACAAATTAATTTCTATGGACACACAACCCGATCCCAACCTAAAAATTTCATTTGAAAAAAACTTGAAATCTGACATGAACCAAATCTGAACCCGACAAAAATATTCCAAAGATCCATATCGGATCCGAACAAGACAAATTACTTCCGTGGACACGCAACTTGACCAGAACCTAAAAATTCCATTTGAAGTCAACCTGAAACCCGATCCGAACCAAATCTTAACCTGACAAAAATATTCCAAATAACTATAACCCGAAGCGAGCATGACAAAATAATTTCTGTCGACCGGCAACCCGATCCAAACCTGAAAGTTCTAACTGAACTCAATCCGAAACCTGGTTGTGGTCGGTTTTCGGGTTGACTTAAAATGGAACCTTTAAGTTCAGATCCGGTTGCATGTCTACGGAAATAACTTTGTCTTGCTCGGATCGGGTTACGGTTCGTTAAAATAATTTTGTAATTTTCAGATCGGGTTCTGGTCGGGTTTCAGGTTGACTTCAAATGGAATTTTCAGATTCTGGTCGTATTGCGTGTAAATGGAAATTAATTTGCTTTGCTCGTATCAGGGTACGGCCTGATGTATTTTTATTTCGGGTACTGTTCTGGTTAACTTAAAGTAGAACTTTCAGGTTCAGATCGAGTTGCACGCCGATGGAAATTATTTTGTCTTGCTCAGATCCGTTTATGGATCTTTGGAATATTTTTGTGATTTAGATTTGATGAGATTTAAGTTTTCTTTCAAATGGAATTTTTAGGTTCGGGTCGGGTTGCGTGTCAACGGAAATTATTTTGTCTTCCTCGGATCGGGTTATGGTTTTTTAGACTATTTTTGTCGGTTATCATATTTGGTTCGGATCATATTTCGGAATTTTCAAACAAATATTTTAGGTTCGGATCGGGTTGCTTGTTCACGGAAATTATTTTGTCTTACTCGGACCGGGTTATGGTGCTTTAGAATATTTTTGTCGGCTATCAGATTTGGTTTGGGTCAGATTTCGGGTTTTTTCAATTGAAACTTTCAGGTTCGGGTCGGGTTGCATGTAGACTGAAATTATTTTGTCTTGCTCGAATCGGGGTACGGTCTGTTGTAATTTATTTTTTGGGTTCAGATCGAATTATGGGTTAATAAGCCTAAAAGTATCATCCTGATTGGATAATAAGTGGTCATTTTTCATTTAGCCTAACGCCTTCTAGGCTCTTTGCAAAAAGCCTGAAAAATATCAGGCTAATTGTAAAAAGGGAGATGGTTCTCCAATTAGCCCGACTCTTTGCAAAGAGCCTGATTTCTCAATTAGCCTACGACATATACATTCACTCTTGTGCAAAATTGAGAGAATTTGCGAATTATGTCTTATTAATTATTATTATTGTCTATAATATTGTCTATTTTTACAAAAAGTATTGAATCGAATGTACTAATTATGCTTACGCAGAAATTTGCAAATTTTCAAGAATCGGATGTGTATGTATACACAGGGCCCGACTTATGTAGGGGCATGCGGGGCAGTTGCCCCGCTCCCCCCCCCCTTTTCAGGAGACCCCCATAACAGCAACCAGGATTTTCATTAAAGGTGCCAAATGATTGAAATTAGAGAAAAGTGACCAAAATTCATGCATTTTCAAACATATAGGAAGGGAGTGCGCTCCCCTTTCCCCTTTCTGCTTCCAGTACACCCTCCACCCATGCAAAAAACAAGCTATATCAATAGAAAACTAATGATTAAAATCTCATGACAACTTAGTATTCTATGGTTTTCAAAAGAAATTCTTTATTAATGCCTTTCTCGTAACGTGGCAAGTTAAAGCCACTAATTATGACCAGTTTGGGGCATTTTCTTTTAGGCATCTTATAACGTACACGTAAATAAAGAAAGAAAAGTTTGCAAAGAAATACTCGTGTCAACCAATCTATCATTTTTTCTACTTATTATCCTACTAGTATTTTTTCTTAAAGTTGTGACCATCTTTTTGCGATATCCTGTATACAGATGTGAAAGTACCGGTTACAGAATTTATGCATACATACAATATGTATGAAATTTAGTACTAGCCACTTCCACATCATTCACAAAAAATTCTGTAGGTAGATAGAAGCCCCCCCCCCCCAGAATGATCCTTGCCCCGGGGCCCCCCATAGCCTAAGTTGGGCCCTGCGTATACATTGCATATGGCTGCGGAGTGCGGAGCTGTGACTATGGAGAGGCTATAAGTACACGAGGGATTTTCACTGATTTGTATGCTCATACTCCTCCACAACATTTGCTGTGTTTCCTAGAGATTGGTAAATTTTATAAGCTGTTAGATAAAATGAGTAACCATGAACATATGGACGATGGAATAAGATGGAAAATTGTCAATAGATTGGAGGCAGAACAATCATAAGCATTGTTTAGGTGGCTATAGAGCTCAATTTGTAACGTCCTCTGTCATATGCAGTTTGTGGCCAATTGTTAAATAATGTCAAATAAAAATTAACTTAATTTTAAATTTTATTAATCCTCTTAATTTAACTTTTTAGTAAATGGCACTATTAAATAAATTGATTTTAACTCCTTATGCTAATTACTTATATTGATTTTCTTATTAAGGGGGAAAAAATTCATAAGGATATATATATAAACCTTTACAAGGTATTTTTAAGAAATTGTGTTCAATAAAGGTACTGATCTATTTAGAAGAAATTAGCTAAAGGGATATATGCTTCGCTAAATTGAAAGAAACAATATAAAATCTTGAAACAATTTAAGCATGTAACATGAAATAATTTTAAATATTATATTTCTATAACAAATATTGATTCTGATAATTTTTTTTCATAGGAGAAAATTCTGTAACTTCAGGGGATGACATTATAGTTTTCTAGGGCGAGAATTTTAATATCATTAATTAATGTAATATTTCAAATGAATTAAACATTTTCCGTAACCTCCCCCTCCCCAATCCCCATAAAAAAATTTAAGTATGAAATAATTATAGAAATAAAAGATATTTGCTAAAAAATTACATCAAAAGCTGATACTCAAGAGAGAAAAAAAAAGGAATAAAATAAGAGAGAGTCCTTTCATTATATCAGGATATAGGGTAGATGTGCCAGTAATGGACACCCTTCCAGTAATGGACACCCCTTGATGTTTTTCGTTCATAAAAAAATAACTAATAAATATTTAGCTTTAATTATTTTTTTTACAATTCCCCCTTGCATGTTTTATAAAACTGTTATTGTTGACACTTTTAATCAAACCAGTCAGGAAGCAGAAAATAATGTTTCAAAGTTTTGCTGTTTTTCTGTGAAAATCTTAATGAAGAGGTTAAGAGCTGGCTTCGTTTAATTAATTTATATATTATTTATTTTATTTTAAAATTCGAATGTTTTTGTTTGAGTAGCAATAGAAAACTTGGAATTTTATATACTAATGGCTATTTACAAAATTTAATTTCTTTTTAAGGTTTTAAGATGGGGTGTCCATTACTGGGATGGTTAATTAGTCATTTTCCAGTAATGGACACCCCATGTAGGCATTGCTAAAAATGCAATTTTAGTAATGTTTATAGTGCATAAAATACTTTGGCTGAACTGCAAACCTAAATGATCAAATTTAATTTTTAAATTATACTTACCAAAATGTAATAACACCAAAACTTTTATAAATAGCTGCTTTTAAGTTATTTTATGTGATTAGTAAAATCTCGATATTTTATTTATTATTTTTTTTACGTAGTACATATATATACCTCATATATTTTATAATCTGGCAATCAAACCAGCCAGGAAGCAGAAAATACTGTTTAAGAGCACAGTCAAAGAGGGGCTCATAGGGCGTAATCCCTCTTCGTTTAAATAAAAGCAATTAAGTTACAGAAGCTATTAAAAATCCATTTTCTGTCTTAAATGTTTCCTTATTTAAAAAAAGAAAAATGTAATACTATTAATGAAAGTTATAGGTAATACTCATGAAACTAGTAAATCTGCAGATCCGTGGCCTCAAACATCAGTTCTACAGTTTTATTTTGAAATTATTTTATTTAGTATTTAAAATATTCAACTCACAATATCATTTCTTTCATATTCGTAATAATTATTATAAATGATATATCAAGTAATCTCTGGAAGATTGTTAAAAATAGTGACACAAAACTAAACATTAATGTTCCAAAACTTTTTTTTATTATTATTATACCTTTTAAATCCACCACTGTTTCAATATTTTATAGCTGTAACTGTCTGATATTTAGTATTTTAAACTACCCATCTAAAATAATTAAAACATCGATCTCCTGATAATTACAATAATTGATGTAAACAGTAAATGATTATCACAAATATTTTAATAATTACTGGTATCCAAATTGTTAAATCTATTTAAAAATAACTATTTTGTTTCATTAGTATGTATTCATTACCTTCTGGTTCTAAATACAGTCATAAAAACAATTATATTTATTACTTTTTATGGGGTGTCCATTACTGGAACAGAGGGTGTCCACTACTGGGCTTTTGGGTGTTTTGATATATTTCTGTTATTTAAAATTAAATTTCTATTCATATGGGGAAATGACGCTATAAGAATGGTTAAATATTGTTGATAGATTAATATAATATTGAAAAAACTGGGATATAATAATTATAACTATTAATAAAAAAATAATTTTTAAAGAAATTCCTTAAGGGTGTCCATTACTGGCACATCTACCCTATATTTATTATACCGATGTTTATAGCTTTTAAAATTTCAGCACGATTTGTATACTTATATAAACACAATAATCACATTTCCTGTTTATGACGTCAATTAAGCGATATTTACAAACCCAATTGTTCCTATATTACTTTTAAAAAAATAATATTAATAACATTGCCATTTCTTCTTATTAATATTACTTTAACACAATATGAACATATACGTCCCTAATACGTACATCCACATTCAGAACGATTTATTTACAAACAAAATGCTCTTTAAATTATTCAGCCAATCAAAAGGCCGTATTTTGTTCCCTATGCTAGCTTCGGTGGGATCGGCGAAAATGCGCGCACCCCATACTTTACAAGAAAAATGGCGAAACTTTTAATCTTCTATATAACGCGCACCATGAAAGATTGGATTAACGTTGTGTGGGAACGTCGGCAAGGTGCTTTACGCCCGCCATCGATGCTGGTCCTGGAAAGCTTCCGTGGACACACGAAACCTGGAGTAAAAGCGAAAAATTCGTCGCTCAAGTGATTTGGTTGTGATACTAGCTGGGATGACTAAAGTGCTGCCGCCCTTAGATGTTGTCATCGACCGAGCATTTAAGGTTGCATTTCAGCATGCCTACAATCGGTGGATGACAACAACAGATCACAACTTTACTCCAAGTGAAAGAATGAAGCGTGCCGCTTTCTCAACTGTATGTGAGTGGATATTTGAAGCTTGGAAATCCATTTCAGCCGAGATGATAATAAAGAGCTTCAAAGTGACTGGAATTTCCACTCATATGGATGGAACTGATGTAATTTACGAGGATACTGACTGTGCCAGTGAAGACGAGGATAACAGTGGTAGCGCCAACGATAATTGCTAATTAGCATTTAAATAATGTTACTAGCGCGGTAGTACAAAAAATTGCAAGGAGTGAAATAAAGATGCAGCAATACTTTTATCAAATAGTATTTTTCTTGTTTGTAATGTAAATCGTTTAATTATATACAGCAGTAAAAAATTATTCCGTGTATAACACGCACCCGGGGTTTTTGCAATAAATTTTTGAAAATAAAGTGCGCGTTATACGAGAGTAATTACGGTATTACTGAAAATACTTTTTTGTATTCTATTAGACGTTGGAACAATCAAATGTGCGATGTTTAAAGGTCAAACTGCAGCAAAATTTAAATTTATGGTTGGGTTAGGCTGTTGCCACCAACAATATGATGCTAGAGTTACTCATAGCAATGTCTTTTCTTTATAATATTGCATTAAGAGCAAACAGGTATATCTTTCGTAATTGGGCTGCGTGCAAATTTAAAAATATCCGTGATTGAAAATTACTTTAAAATCCATTCAAATGAGAAAATTGAGATACAATTTTCAAATAAATTTCATTTGAAAAAACTTTTTTTTATTCGACAGTGTGAAAAACGAAATTGTATGATGTTCAGAAGTTAAGAGAAAATTCAGTAAAGGCACAATTTATGGGTCAGGTCGTTGCCATCATCAGCATAATGTGACAATTGGCATTGTGCTTGTATTATTTTGTATATTCTGAAGATGACTCAATGAAAGTGTCGAAACATGTATATTTTTAGTATTTTTAATGGTTTTTTTTTTTCTGAAATGACGTATTTTAAGAAAAAATTTGTATTTTAATATATGTTTTGAAATTTGTTTTGAATATATATTATTATGCTATAGTTAATAGTAGACGTAATTAAGACTATTTTGCTTATATTTATATTTCTTATTAGACTTTTTCACGATTCGTGGCCGGAAATGCACCAATCTTAGTTATTGTCATTGCCGTATTATTTCATTTTAATGTATTTTACCCGGGAAGACGCTTATTATTGACACGAGCGAAACCGGGTAGTTCTGCTAGCGCTAGATAAAAGGGGTAAATATAATAATACAAATAAATATAGAATTTTTTTATTTAGAAATCATGTTCAGATTTTAAAAAAAAAATCGGTATGGTATGTTTTTACGTTTCTAACATTAATCGCAATATAGCGGATTGAATCATTGCAGATTAAAAGATATAAATAAATAAACATACATGTAACAGTTAGCTGCATTAAAAATAAACATTTCCCTGACTAGAACACGCCCCTAATTTTCACCTTCCAGCAGTAGTTTTACATTTAAAAGTTAGATTCTTTAGTATTGTCTTAATTTATTTTTAAAAACTTGAAAAAAAGAAAGATTATCATGTTTGATTATCTAAAAGATGGCAGCTTCTAGTAAGAAAGAAAAGTTTATCTCCATCATTTTTACACCACTGTTTAGCCAGCGAAACTTATAATTTTCATTGATTGTTTACTTTTCATTAAAAATACAAGGATGCGCTCTCAGGTGGTTGCTGTGGGTTAGAAAGTCCCAATATCCCCATTACCGAATGGTAATAGTTACCTTATTTTATCCCAGAAACTCTTATTGCTAAACACTGAATCTATGTTGTCTATGTTGCAATTTTAATTACGACATATAAAAACAGCGGATTTCATTAAATAAATATGCATATTCTAATTCTAAGAGCTCCAAATTAACAGAAAATTAAAATCCCGATACAGAAATATAAGACTAAAATAAATCAAATAATTTTTCATTTAATAATTTAAATCATTATGATAACTATCTCCATTTCGATTTGATGTTGGGAAGATAATCTACACCAGCAGTTTTTGGATCAATTTATTTAAAAATTAAATATATTTTATATACTTATCATTAAATAATAAAGATTAGCTGAAAACTTATTTTACATAGGATATTTTTTAAACTATAGCTATTTCCATGCAGAAGTTTTCTGGTTTTATCGTTTGCAAAGTATACCTTCTAGGAATTAGTTTTAAATGCTCTGTCCATATACAGGGTGTCCCAAAACTCTGGAAATGGTCGAATAACTCGAGAAATACATATCAGATTGAAAAACGAAAAAATACATGATAAATATTTTTTAAAAAGCTACTCAGTAATACCAAAGTTGACACCCCACCACGAGTACCTGGTGGTCGGAGGGGGTCCAATTTAGAAATCTTGAATGATACCCCACCCCGCTTTTTTTTTTATTGCAGATTCGGATTCTCGGACAAAAATGCGTAACATTTGTTTTTAACATTTTTTTTTTTTTCCGGATCCTCGTTGATCACGGCGTAATCGGACAAATTTGACAGATTTTACATATTTTGCTTTTCCCAATCAGGTTTTGTCCTCTCGAAATCTGATTGGACAGAACTTAAGTCGTCAAAGTGGTCGTCTGCGGGAATAGTGTTTCTCGAAAACCGCCTGTGGCGGTTGTTTTGATGGCGCTTTATGTTTTCCCCGTAAAAATTAATAGAAATCTATTAAATTAGTTTTCTATTTGCATTTTTTTTTAAATCTAGTTAATCATTTGTAAATAATAACCTGCGTATTTTGACCTTATCTTTTAACGTGTGAATATGCACCTCCCCTCCCAAACAGAAAAAGAATGATCTTCATTATTTGGGCGTGGGGTGTGTGGATGTTCTGCGTTTTGATGGCTTCTGCTGTTTTTTTTTTTTTTTTTTTTTTTTTTTTTTTTTTAAATCATCTAATTCGGGGGCTGATGCGAGTGTATGGTATTTTTTAAAATCATTACTATAGAATAACATATTGATCAAATAAATACAAACAAATATATAAAATCTTTTTGTGCTGGCTGAACAAAGGATGGGGAAGTAGCGTAAATTTCAGGTGGGGTGGGATTATAGGTTTTGATGATTGATTAGTTAATGCAACTACAAAATAACAAGTAGAGCAGAAAATTTTTCAATAATTCTAATAAATGCAATATTTTTTTTGTAAATTAATATATTTTTTCGTAATTTTAAACAATAGAAAAAATTTGATATTTTAAATTTTTTAATTAAAAAAATATTTTAACCCTTATCCCTTTCGGGATTTGCAACGCATATATTTATCATCAAAAGGTGCATGGTATATTTGCTTTTGGCACCATTAATAAATAAATAATAATATTTGACTTTTTTAATTAGAGCATTTTTTGGTATTTCACAAATAAAGGGAACTGTTTAAAAGAATGGTGCATTGCAAATAAAATTTGTGTAAGCGATGCGGTCTCAAAAGTGTTAAGCTGTAATGATTATTTGCGGGTATTTGCGGGTAGGCGACGTTTTAATTTTCATTATGGAAAGATAATCTAGAAAATTATTTATTTTTTTATTTATTATTAAAGTAAAATAACAAATGGGACAAAATATATAAACAAAACGTAATTGGCAGAACAAATTAAAAACAAATCAATTTATTTCCTACATTTTTTAAGCCCGAGAATAGGCATTTATTAATATATTTCATTCAGTTAGTTCTGCGTTTAATGTTAATTTTTTGTAACAAATAAGTTAAATCAATTGAACATTAAAAAATAAAAAATATTTCAAACAATATGATACTTAAAACATATTAAAAACTTAGGTTCCTTTCAAAAGAAATCGAAATAAATTTTAGACTTTTTTCATTTTTAAGTTGCAAATATTTGTATTGCAGATTTTGTATTATGCTTATGATGAGTGTGTGCAAAATGATTTGTACACACTCATGATGAAAAATGTCACATATAAAATAAGAAAAAACATTTAAAAACCTTTTAAAATGGCCAAGATTTATTTCGAGTTAATTTGAAGGAAATCTAAGTTTTTGGAGTATTTTAATTATCATATTGTTTGAATTTTGAATTTATTTTTTAATGGTATATATAAATATTATACAGACATAACCACAATAAATACAATAAACCCAACTGGAATGAAAAATTAGCCAGAGCCAGGAATCGAACCCGGGACCACAGTATTCAAGACTGCTGGTCAAACCACTGAGCTAGACGTTTATAACGCTCTGGCTAATTTTTCACTCCAGTTGGGTTTATTGTATTTATTGTGTGTATGTCTGTATAATATTTATATATCCCTTTAACTGTTGAATGCAGGCGTTATTTATGTGTGTTTTAATATATATTGTAGTATGTGTGTTTTATTTTATTTTTTAATGTTCAATTGGTTTAACTTATTTGTTACAAAAATTTAACATTAAACGTAGATCTAACTGAATGAAATATATTAAAAAATTTCCCTTCTCAGGCTTAAAAAATGTTGGAAATAAATTGATTTCTTTTTTATTTGTTCAACAAATTACGTTTTTGTTTATATATTTCGTCACGTTGATTACTTTATTGTAATAAAAAATAAATAATTAAACATTATCCTTCCTCTATGAAATTAAAACATCTTTTCCCCCAGGTGTAAATCGATAGAGCTTAAAGAGTTAAATTATTTTTTAAATGAAAAAGTTTAAAAAATCAAAATTTATCTATTGCTTAAAATTATTAAATTTAAAATTATGAAAATAAAATGTTAAAATGAAAAAAATATTTTAAATTACAAAAAAATATTACATTTATTAGAATAGATCAGTTTCAACCACGTGACCACATGCACCCCAAGTTTCCACCAACCAATCAAAACCACCGATTTTTTAACGCTCAGCCAATGAAAGTGGAGAAACCGGGGACATTTGGGAGGCAAACAAAAAACATGCATGCGGTCGCCAAGCTGGTTGCTAGGGTGTGACGTCAGTTGAAATTGATCTATTATTGAAATTTTTTTGTCCTACTTGTTATTTTGTAGTTGCAGTAACTAATCAATCATCAAAATCTATAATCCCTCCCACACTTGAAATGTACGCTACTTCCCCATCCTTTCCTCAGCCAGCACAAAAAGATTTTATATGTTATTTATATGTCCTACATGTTATTCTATAGTAATAATTAAAAACACCCATACACCCTCATCCGCCCCCTGAATTAAATGATTTTTAAAAACAAACAGCAGAAGCTATCGAAACATAGAATATCTACAAATCCCGCCCCCAAATAACGAAGATTATCCTTTTTTCTGTTCGGGAGGGGAGGTGCATATTTACACGTTAAAAGATCAAAATACGCAGGTTATTAAATAGAAATGACTGACTGGATAAAAAAAATTTAATAATTTTTAATATATTTCTATTAAATTTTACGGCAAAAGCATATAAAGCGCAATTGAAAAAACCGCCATTGACGGTTTTCGAAAAGCACTATTCCCACAGAAGACCGCCACTTTGACAACATAAGTTCTGGCCAATGAGACTTCGAGATGACAAAACCTGGTTGGGAAAACTAAAATATGTATCTGTCGAATTTGCTCGCTTACACCGTGATCAACGAGAATCCGAAAAAAAAATGTGAAATACAAAAGTTGCGTATTTTTGTCCGTAGAATCCGAATCTTCAATAAAAATGGGGTTTATCATTCAAGATTTCAAAGTTTGATCCCCTCCGAGCCCCCGGGGGTTCGTGGTGAGGATCAACTTTGGTATCACTGAGTAGCTTTTTTTTTAAAAAAAATTAACACTTATTTTTTCGTTTTTCAATCTGATGTTGTATTTCTCCAGTTATTCAACAGTTTCCAGGCTTTTCGGACACCCTGTATATGTGTAATGTCAATGTACTATATTTAAATTTAAACTTTACACGGGAAATTTTTAATTAGTTTTTTATATTTATAATTAAATGATGCATGGCGCATCGAGCGTTCGTTTAGTTATAAATGCCAACAACTCTTAATTATTCTGAATTATGATACAAAATAAACATATTTTCAACCATAATAGTCCAAGAGCCGGCAACACAAAAACCGATGCTATCAAGCACAAGAAAAAAACCTTTATTTTATGGAAGAGTAGAAGTAGGGGAATCTGGTGATCCATGTCTGTCAGAATTCAAGTGGTGCATAAGCCAAAAATTAATACCACTAGTGGTTCACTCGTAGGTTTATCATTGTGTTTGTCCTACAAACAAAGGAATGAAAACATGGAGGACTGGGAGCAGAAAAACATAATGATAAACCTACGAGTGAACCACTGGTGGTATCAATTTTTGGTTTATGCACCACTTCACTTCCAGCCGACATGGATCATTAGATTCCCCTACTTCTACTCTTCCATAAAATAAAGGTTTTTTTCTTGTGCTTGATAACATAGGTTTTTGTGCTATCGGTTCTTGGACTATAAATTTTATATAGACAAAACTTTTAAAATGAAATGTAATAAAGACTGTATAGAAAGACGGCCTATTTCCTTACATACAGTTTTTGGTTACTTTTTTTTTTTTTTTTTTTTTTTTTTTTTTTTGTCTTTAATCAGACTTCGGAATAATTTAAGAGATGTTGGCATCTATAGTTTAATTTAGAGAAGCGTTTAGGTTGACGACGAGCGTTTTGGGATAGACCAACTTAAAACTACGGAGAAGTGAGAAAAGCAGTGCTGTGTTCTTTCCTCAACTTTGTGTACATTTTTCTTTTTGATCGGATTTATTATTAGATTATGGAAATCATTACACAGGGTTCGTACGGGTGCCGTTATATTCAAGGACAAATATCAGTATTTTCTTACAGAAAAATAAATCTAGTTTAAACACATGAAATTTCGCCTTATTTAACCCTCCGTCTACCAGACGGGTCCATTGGACCCGAGAGGTACATACAAAATATTCATTCAAACCAGAAATTTCTTTAAAATAAACTAAGTATATGAACCAGACAAAAATAAGGTAAATAAATAAGTTAAATAGTTTTAAATAAAAATTCTGGTGTAGAACGTTTTATTAAAACTTGAATAAAATTCCCGGTAGATCTAGGGTTAAGGAGAGATTTTCCAAAAGAAAATACTGGTACCGAAGAATTTCTTAGTCTGGAAATTCAAGGACCTGTACGAACCCTATTACAATTATGAATAAACAGCGAAGAATGATGTATTTTATAACTTGAACAGAGAAAACTTGGAAATTCCAAAAAATTAAATGTTTTCAAATGTATTTTTATATATAAATATAAATATATATATATATATATAAAGAATTTTATAACGGTCGTTATTTATCTAAAAACCTTTTTCTAAATAAATTTGTTAAAAATTATTTTTAGAACTTTATATTTTATTATTATTCTATTTCAATATATATTTTTGTAACACACTTTCAAAATAAGTAGATTTGTCAATTTTGCAGCATTTCTATAGGTAATGTCATTAAAATTAAAGCTTAACTGAAAAGTTATTTTTCAGTGGAAATTTTTAAAACTATAGCCATTAATTCCCATGGCGAAATTTTCTGGACTTATTATTGACAAAGAATACCTTCTAGGAATCAGTTTTAAATAAATTCTCTACCCGCATGTATAAAATCAACCTACTACATTTAAATGTAAAACTTATACCGGAAATATTTTAAGAAATATTTATATTTAAAATTGAATTTCATCGCTGTACAGTTTTAATAGCTGAATGTTTGGTACGCCCAGCGTTCTCTTAATATATGAATAAACATGTAGGTTATACGGGCGTCTAGGACTAGCGTCTAAATCGCGCCCCTGACAACGGCTCATATCACAAATGCACTAGAGAAGTTCCCTATCACGGCGCGCTGGCTCATACGATGCTTTGTTTACTTTCAGCTTAAAGGCGGAGCGTTGCGTATCGTCTTCATAGTTAAAAAAAAAAAAAAAAAAAAAAAAAAAAAAAAAATCAGAAAACAGCTTACAAATATTATTCATGTATAAGTTAAATGAGCTTTATTTAAAACCGGATTTAAATTGCTTAATATATATATTTTTTTTTTTAAATCAGCTGAATAAAATCAGCTTATTTTTTCTTTTGGATTGATTTTTACTGGATTTGATTTAATTTTTGATTTATTAATGTTCAATAAAGATAAATTAAAACAATATTACAGACAACTTAAACATAATGAAAGAGGTAACATTTTATAAAAAATCTGTCTTTTAGAAAAGAAAAATTCGCTATTATTTTATGAAAGTAAATACTAGAATACATTTAAAAATAAATCTATCTTTTAAGTATTTATGCTAGATACAATATCCTAAAAGGAAAAAGCATGGATAAATATTCTTTTTTAAAAACTACTTCATTTCCTAGTTAGATGATCACTTTATTTTTTTAATAATATACCAAGACTGATGTGCTAATTCCAAAACTTTATTCTATCTTATACATATTAATAATTCGAAATTCGCTATTACAGTGCTAAAATTAAATGACAATCTATGTCCATCATGAGGAATGTAAAGGTATATAGGTTCTTTGTATTAGATGTATTTAATAAGATATAAGTATCGCATTGCTTGAAAGAAATCATTGAATTTCGGAACTCGACCTCTTAGATGTCCGCAACCAAAATTCTAAACCAAAGTATATAAAATTCACACGTGTTGTTCAATATACACCCAAAACTAATAAGGATCTATTTAAGTGAAAATGTAACAGAATACTAATTTTGATTAAATTGCGTGCATTAAGTTTTTGAGATATAGCCTTTGCGAAAATCGTGAAAAATTCAGCATAGCAGCACCACCTGTTGTGCGATTTACACCAAAAACTAATCAGTAACAGCTTACATCAACGTCTAACTGAATATGAAATTTGATGAAAATCCGTGCATTAATTCTTGAGACAGAGCTATTAATTAGTCAAATCGTACAGAAAATAGCACAGCAGCGCTACCTGTTGTGCGATATACACCAAAAAATAATCAAGCAAGTTTATATTAACGTCTAACTGAATCTAAAGTTTTATTAAATTCCATACATCAATTCTTGATAGAGTTATTGCTGAAATCGTGAAAAAATCAGCATAGCGGCGCTACATATTGGGCGATATACACCAAACACTAATTAGCACCAGTTTATACCAAGGTCTAACTGAATCTATAGGTTTGTGAAATTTCGTGTATTAGTTATTGAGACAGAGCGCCGACAAAATTTTTGTCACATACAGACAGACTCACAGACAGAGTGACAGACAGACATTTTCTAAAAACCATTAAATCGTGTTCAGGATTTTCTAAAACATATAAACCCATCGAAAACCGGAAGTCGAAAATTTTCCCGAATGCAACTAATTTCTTCTTGCAAAGATAGAAGGACGCAAAAATGGGAAACAGGGATTTTTCATTTGCAATTTTTATTAGTAATTAAAATCAGTACAAAAACCCTCAGCGGGTTAAACATTTCTGGCACAGTACTTTGCCTTACTGCTCTAAAAATTTTAAATATAGGTCTTAAAAATAATGATATCAAAATCTGGGTAACGCTATGCTATTAATTAAATGAAAAACATATCATAATTTTCTTTTTTCTATTTATATTCACAAGTGCAAACAGTATTTTCAACATCAATTGATATATAAACAATTTATTCACTCATACTTTTTCATTCAGGTCTCTCATAAATGCAAAATATGGGTTTTAAATGAGATGATATAAAAATTTGAGGGCGAATTTATAGAACTTTAAAAGGTTTGTTTTAAAATTTGATAAAAAAAATTTTTTGGCTTGACCTTTTAAATATATTTTCACATCCAAACGATAATTTTTATTTTCTAGTATACTGTTAAATATATCACATTTTCACTGTGCCTATATCATACATGTATTATTTCAATCGATTGAGATATCTTTTGTGTCAAGGTATCCAAAAATCATAAGTAAAATTTATGTAAATGTTTTGTTTGCGTCATAGTAGCCAAATTAAATTAAACATATGCAAATCGATAACATGACAGAAAGAAAACCCGACAGTTTTTTTAAATTTTTTATTTAAAGAAAAAAATCTGTTACATTTACTGTTCAGTAAAAAGAATAAATAAATAATTATTGTTAAGTTTGCAGCTTTTAATGAGCACGTAGAAAGCATGTTCAAAGTTTAGTCATATATGCATTTCTTACTTTATACTTTGCACTCGTATCTGGAGTTCCTGATGACTGATAATTATAAACAGTGTAGTTCTTAGCAATAAAAGAAGAGTGTCTCATTTAAGCCGGTACAGTTCAAATCAATGAGTAATGTAGAAAATTTCCGAAGAAATGAACGAAATTTTTGAAATACAAATAGTTTCTGCCGAATTTTCAGCAGCATTTTCCCGAAAACGAATGTTTGGTGAAACTCCGATTTTGGGCTGAAAACGTAACTAATATTTCGGTCGATCTACACTTAAAGTTACTAAAACTTTTAAATCCATTATACGCAACTCGTTAGTCGCTTATTCTCTGATCTCTAATGCCAGATATTTAAAATCTGATTGTTTACCTTTACCTGAAAACCATTGTAAAAACTATTATTCATATACTATTTATACTTTCCTTTAAATACTGAAATAACCAGAGATTTAATAAGTAAAAAAAAAATAACAAAATTAGCAAAAATCGTATTCATAACATCTAAAGGACAACATTTTTATCCGGAAATATTCCTCTACATTCATCCATTTATATTATTCAGAATCAATAAATAAATATTTAATCCCACTACTATCAAATCTATTTAAAATCATAAAAAAAAGCATCTAAATTCATTTCCGCAGATAAAAAAGAAAAAACACATTTTCCCTTTAAATAGGGACTTTCTCAGTAGCATAGGGAATTTCGCGGGTGCATTTGTGATATGAGCCGTTGTGAGGGGCGCGTTTTAGACGCTATTGCGTCTAGGGAGTGAACGACTTCTAATGTTTATAACTAGTAAATCTGCAGATCAAGAGCCTCAACGTCATCTTTGCAAGTCATTGTTTTTTAACCCTAGAACTACCGAAAATTTTACTCAAGTTTTATAAAAATATTGCACATCAGAATTCTTATTTAAAACTATGGAACTTATTTACTTAACTCATTATTGTCTGGTTTACACATTTAGTTTATTTTAAAGAAATTTCTGGTTAGAATAAATATTTCGAATGTACCCATCGGGCCCATTGGACCCGTCTGGTAGACGGAGGGTTAACACTCATTGCGTAATATTCATCTTCCTACAAATCGCTTTTTAAAGTTTTCAAATTACATACCGGGTGTCCCAAAAAGGACTGACTGATTTTAAAATTCAATAACTTCCAAACGGTGACAGATATTAAAAAAATTCTTGCAGGAGATGCATAAAGTTAAAAGTTTTTTTACAGTGATTTTCGATTTTAGTTCGAATTACAAACAATAGATGGCGCTGCGATCAATAGAGGCTAAATTCAGGCTCGAGTTTTGGTACTTCGTGGCCCGGATAATACATTTCCATCTCCTTTTTCTACATGGAACAACAGAAAGGACCAAAAATCGAGCCTGTATTTAGCGACTATTGCTTACAGCGCCATCTATTGTTTGTAATTCGAACTAAAATCGAAAATCACTGTAATAAAACTTTTGACTTTATGCATAACCCTCCTGCAAGAATTTTTTTTTTAATATCTGCCACCGTTTGGAAGTTATTGAATCTTAAAATCAGTCAGTCCTTTTTGTAAATATTTATAAGAATACAAAATACTTCGTAAAGTTTCAGAAATTAAATGTGTTAAACAATTGGTTATACACTGATGTTCTGAAATTCTGATGAGCTGCTAATTCTGGTAACTTTTTAAATCAAAAATTGCATTTCTTCAGGGGGGCTGTGATCCCTGAACACTCCGTAGTTTATTTAAGTTTACATTCGTAATTTTTTATTGATTGTGCGGATGGTTATAGTATATCATAGATTTTTTTTTACGCTGTGATTTATAAGGATAAGCATAAGTTTTTTTTTTATATATAAATTAATAAATTTAAAATTTAAAATAAAATCCTCATGTTAACCGTATGCAAACAATAAATCTTGAAGTGACGCCAAAAATGTAACCTTAAAATCCGCTACATTCGACCGAAACACAGCGGCGTGCTTAAAAAAAGAAAGAAAGAAAAGAAAAATATTTTTAGTAATACAGTTTTTAATTCATAATACGATGAAATGCTACTTTAGAATGCTTAAATATAAGCAGATGATTTTCATTTTACAGAAAAAATGCACGGATGAAGTCAAAGAATTCGGTCCCTGTTCCACGTGCTTGTTTTGTTTGGCCAAATGATGGCATTTAAATCTGGGCGATAACGCACATCATATTGCAAACTGTTTTTACGGCATACCGCATCTCCATCTATCTCTTTCCTCCGTAAATAATAGTTCATTTTATTTTAGCCAAGGTCTGTTTATTCCAACATCTTTTTTTTTTTTTTTTTTTTTTTTTTTTGATAAAGGACGTCTAATTCATCTGCTATTCGTACTTACTCAAAACCTTTCATCTTGTTATATTAAGAAATACTTGAGAGTTTTCTTTTTATTCCCAATATGTCGCCATATTAATTTTTTTATTCTTAATTTTTTTTTTTCATTTTCCTGTTTCACGTCAAAATCTTTCAATTGAAAATTGTTTAAGAGAAAATATTATTCAGGGTTTTGATTTTCTTGGCAACGATTAAAGAAACATTGATAAATTTTATGAAAAAATGTCACATTATTCTCTATGAAAATAATGAACTTTTGTATTTTTAAGCAAAATATTTGAATAAAATAAATAAAATATTGCCTATTTTTATTTCTGGGGCTAAAATTTATCTATATGCAAAAATACAAATGCATTAATTCATCCGTTTTGACGTTGGCTTTACTGAAACTTTATAGACGCATTTATACTAATATTATTAAGACCAAATTCGTTGCTAGGCAACTGATGAAAGAAAAGGTAAAAAATGAAATATGTATTATGTAAAATTGATAAAACAAAATGCTTTATATTATTGGAAAACATGCATAAAGTTTCCCCAAAAATTATAAACCTAATTTAAAAAATCTCGCAAATATATTGACATAATTTCAAACTAATTGGAATAATTTAATAATTTTATTTAAAAATTTCAGCATCCAAAATTTACCATTTAAATCCATTTTTTATATGAGCCATTTCTTTCAACAAATGAAAATTTGAAAATCGTCTGACTTGCCATAGACAAGCATTACAGAGCAAAATAAAATGTTCTATATTTCCCGAACGAATGAACCAAATTTAACCAAAAACTATACAGCTAAGTCCGAGTACCTCATGAACATGCCCAATTAATTTCAAGCCGATCGGATGCTTTTTGCGGCAGTTATCGCGGAACAGACAGACAGACAGACAGACAGACAGACAAACGGAAATCAAAACTTTTCGTGTCTCCACTGTAAGCCTTCACTGACGTTTCGGAAAATATCATCATCCGATACGGAAAAGAACGAAAGTTCTTTCTTGTATCAGGCGTGATGTGAAAGAAAGATGTGATTAAACATGTGAAAAATAATCTTCTTTTATTGATTTATTATTCTTTTAAAAGTGTTGTGGTGTGAATTTTAAATTAAAATGATTGTTTTCCTCATTTTTATCATGTAATTTAGAGTATTTGATATGAGATTCGAAGTTTTATGCAGAGAAAGAACATATTACGAACGGATAGGGCAAACATTTTTCACAATCTTTTTCAAATTATTGTAAAATGAATATGACTAAAATGGTTAAATAAGAAAACTTCTTCAAGCATTTCTTATATTTTTGAAAAAAGTCATTTTAATAATTTGTTGTTGTTGTTGTTGTTATACTAGTATTAAACTGAAGAAACATGTGTTTGTTTGTTTGTAGGGATCATCTCTGAAATTACCGAGCCGAAATTTTTGTTTAAAAGGTATTGAAATTTCTCGCGAAATCCTGCAAAAAAAAAAAAAAAAAAAAAATCCGTTATACAGAAAATTACTTGATCAGAGATTACCCTTTTAAATACTTTAAAACACATAAAGACAAAATTTAAATTCATAATGCCTAAATACTGTAAAAAAATCAATTAATTTGTACATTTATTTTAATTATGTGATTTTTTTAAATATTCATTAGAGTGATAGCAGATTTAAACAATTTTCTATTTTTAGATGTTCCAATATAACAGTTTACCAGATTGTACTTATTTTATTTTACTTTTTGTTTTAATGGGTTCGAATGCCTTATACAACTATTACTTATATTAGTGCTAGCGATTTTAACAAATTTCATGCATTTATTAGATTTTTGCGTCCAGTGGTGTTTTCTTTTTTTAGGGTTTCGTTCATCTGACAAAACACTATTCGTCTCACTTCTTTGTCTGTCTGTCTGTCCGTCACAGAGCCGGTTCTCAGAAACTATACATGTTGGAGACTTGAAATTTTGGGTAGCTGAACACCTCACATCAAACGACAAATCACAAAATTTTGGAAAAGTCGGTAATTAACCGAATTACGGGCTAATTAACTTCTAAAATTGACCAATTAACCTTTTTAACGCAGGTACAAACGCATATTCTACAAATCGTCGGAGTTTCTCCTTAGGTTTGCCAGTAAAATCAGCAGATGCACGGTTACCACGGAGGAAATTAAGCCGAAAAATGAAGTGGACATTTTAATACGAAATCCCATCTCAGAAAGTATTGGTTCGAGAAATTTGTAAAAAATATAGAGAGACACGGAAAAAAACTACTTTATTTAGGTATAAAGTTCATATTTATGCGATGTGTGTAAGTGAAAATATCCACTAAAAATCGATCGATAAAAAAATCAATTTATTTATTTGGGAAGACAAGGAAAAGAGATTTCATTTTCGCGCGAAGCAGGTGTCAGACATGACGGTGCTTGCGGTTTTTCCATAATAGAATATTTTAATACGAAATTTAAACTTTTTAATTATTAAATTTTTTGATTCCATTTTCTGGCATCCGGATGCGAAATTGTTTGCCGATTTCACACATACCTAGTTCAAACTCCTAGCTTAATTACAAGCTGAGATATTAATTATTATTTACTTAATCGGTTTCATTTTTAACAAAAGCGTAGATTAAAATGGAGGCATGTGCTTTTTTAACCACGAAATAATTTAAATTAGGAAATCTAACAATTTGCGTGGGGTTTTTGAACAGCGCTATGAGACAAGTATAACTTATTCATTATCAGAAAGTTTACAAGTATTCATACCACTATTTTCGAATAGTAATTTCAGCAATTATCTTAAATTCTTGGTTAAGACCGCCACCGCCTCAACTAGCATGCCTCCTGATAGGTTGTTTAACGGAGTTACGTTCAGATATAGTTTTGTTAAGAATAGACTGCGCTCCGTCGTGGTGGAATGTGGAACTAACAGACCGCGATTTCATTTAAAATAGGAAATCTAACAAAGCGATCTGTTTGAAACTTTAAGATAGTTTATAACACAAAAGAAAAAGTTTATAAAAAATGGCGCATGAAATTTCGGGCAGGTGGGGAGAGGGGGAGGGTCAAAATATTTCTTTTTCTTTTACCTTTTTGTTTCATACCGTGTCAGCTGCGTTTTTTGACGGAGTCCTCAGATACATGCTACTTATTAAATATAAATATGTCAAAAGTTAAATTACCACTATTTCCGAATAGTAATTTCAACAAACATCTTAAATTCTTGCTGAAGACGGCCAACTCCTCAAGTAATATATCTATTGATAGGTTGTGTAAAGGAGTTCCGTTCAGATACGCTTTTGTTAAGAATAGAGTGCGCCCCTGGTGATGGAATGTGGAACTAACAGACAGCGATTTCATTTAAAGTAGGGAATCTAACAATGCGATCTGTTTTAGACTATAAGATACTTTATAACACATGATAAAAAAGTACAAAGAAGAATGGCGTGTCGCATTTCGAGGGGGGTGAGGGAGGGGAGCGAACAAAATTAGGAAATATACTTGGACGATCTGTTTGAAACTTTAATATAGCTTATAAAACATAACAAAAATTTTAAACATCAGGCTACGTCAAAAATCATGGTGACCATAACCCCACTTCGCACCCCCCCCCAAGGGGGTCACTTTTCTAAATTTGGCACATACCCGTCATGTGATATATCAAAGCATTTCGGGGGAGGGGGGGCACGAATAAAGTTAGGAAATATTGAGGCGATCTCTTTGAATCTTTATGATAGTTTAGGAAGGGTTTGCCAAAATTTAGAAGGTGTTCCATGGCGATAAATGTACTGGACGTTTTGAAAGGAATATTAAACGAAACCCTTTGGGCGATCTATGATCACACTTACCCACTTATTTGTTTTCTTGAGCGGGAAGTGTTCATGCATCCGCTTCGTGCACTTTCGCATATTGCTATATATATATATATATTTATGTATATATTTATATTTATACATTTATAAGTGTCACCTTTGCGGGATGGAGTTGGGGGATATTCTAATTTCAGGAAACATGCATGATTAGCTGATTAATTTTTAAAATTTGAAACTATTTAATTTTAAAATAACTTAGTTTCCCCACTTCTAAATGCTTGATCGAAAATGAAGACATTTTTATAAGCACAACTTAAAATGAATTTTATTTTTACCTAGCACTACATTGACACAAGCCGCACATTTCTTTATTCGTGTATCATAAATTTATTATTCCCAAAACTGTGGGAAGTATTCAGAATTTGCTGGCCTTGTTATGACATGACAAATATTAATTTGACAAAAAAAAAAAAAAAAACTGTTCTGTTTTAAAGTTTGGAAACAAAAGTTGAAGATATTTGTTTATTTTTTATATATTTTTTTAAGTAAAACGTTTAAAAAGTTAATTATTTTTAAACATTTCGTTTGTAATATTATTTTCAAAACTTTTGGATAGGTGGCGCCAGTAAAGTAAAAATTCTACATTTTCCCCCTTAAACCAAACCAGATTTAAAGAGCCCCGTACAAAATATCTCTCTTGCATTTCTCCTATTGCGTATACACTTTTTCAACATTGAGGTACTAAGCTGCCCCCCATCCGCTACCTTCGTGAAATAGCCGCATGCTTTCTTCTGTAAGTTATAAGTTTGAAACCTGCAGAACCAACCACATGGCTCGCACATCCCCCCCCCCCCACCATTTTACTCTTGCATAATAGTAGCAAAGGACGTAGCATACGCTGTTACATAGTAGGGTTGCCAGTTTGCGCTTCTTTAACCCCTTCATTCTTCACCCGTCAATATCACCGGCTGAGGTGTCGTTCGTTATTCCTCGTTCCCGTTATATTTCTGGGCTGGAGATTTAATTCCTGGAAAAACTTCTGAAACCAGAAAAATTTAACTGGCATTTCAGTCTGAAGTCTTTGAATATTACCGTTTGGGTTTGGTTTTTGGCGCTGATTGCAATGTTGGACTTCGTATTGCATGTTTCGAAATCTCTTCCACTCAAAAAAATTATTAGTAATCAAACTTTAATGCATATATACAGGGTGATTCATAAAAGATGGGCAGAACTTTAAGGGGTTATAGTACACTTAAAGACAAATAATATTAAATAGGAGACTAAGGGTCCCAGACGTATTCCCAAGGAGATAGGGGGCATTAAAGTTTAGGGTCCGAAATTTCAAATGATTATAAAACATGGAAAAATTGGTCGATTCGTTTGCGGTTTTTGCAAAAAATTTTCTTTATGCCAGTATTTTCTTGAAATAAAATTTTAAAGTTCAATTTCAAAAAATGCCGATAGGGGGCGCTTTAGACTTTGGAGTAACAAACAACTATTTTTTAACGTTATTTTTTGTATTTCTTTAAATGATTTCGAAAGCTTAGACTTAAACTTAAATTTTGATCTAAAAATCTGAGTCCTAACGAGTAGTTAAGTAGCAGAAACTGAAATTTGAAACCCTTCTCCCCCCAGAACAAAAATCAGTTATTCCCGATCTTTGTGTGGTAGATTAGGCTCTAACTACTGCCGCGTTTTGCTAAAATTATTCTTTATGTCAGTATTTTCTTGAAAATAAATTTTAAAGAAAATTTTCAAAAAATTCCGATAGAGGGCGCTTTAGACTTTGGAGTAACGAACAACTATTTTATACCGTTATTTTTTGTGTCTCATTAAATGCTTTCTAAAGCTTAGACTTAAATTTTCAGCCCAAAATCTGAATCGTTAGACGTGGTTAAGTTTCTGGGGAGAGGGGTTTGAAATTTCTACTCCTGAGCACAGTTCAGTTTACCATGTCCACACATTGTGTGCTGTGATACGAGGTAAAAAGACACAAATTAGGATTATGTTACCAAAGCATATTTATTAACATGTAATTACAATAAATGTTCAAAATTCTGACCACCAGAGGTTATGCACGCAGAACAACGGCGAAGAATGGAACGGCGAACATTCGCGAAAACATCAGGCTTTTCGAGCACTTCCCCTACAGCGGCGGAAAGTCTGGCGACCAGTTCCTCGGGGGATTCAATGGGTGTCTCATACATAAGAGCCTTCAATCGTCCCCAAAAAAAGAAATCGAGGGGTGAAAGATCTGGCGAGCGAGCAGGCCAAGCAACAGGACCACCTCGACCAATCCATCTGTTCGGAAATGTGATGTCCAGATAGTTGCGGACGTCTCGTACGTAATGGGCTGGCGCTCCATCGTGCTGGAACCACATGACCCGCCGGATGCGTGGAGGAACAACGTTTAACAGGTCTGGCAGCACATGTTGCAGAAATGTGAAGTATGTTTTACCGTTGAGGCGTTCAGGAAGAAGGTATTGTCCGATTAGGTGGTCTCCGAGGATTCCTGCCCAAACATTGATGGAAAAGCGTCTCTGATGAGCATGTGGATACGTAGCATGTGGACTGACATCCGCCCATACATGTGCATTGTGTGTGTTAAATGTACCTTCACGTGTGAAGGTACATTCATCGGTGAAAAGCACAGTTCGTCCAAAATGTGGATTTAGCGCGTTCTGCTGCAGAAACCAGCGGGCGAATTCAATACGATTTGGATAATCCCCTGGAGACAGTTTTTGGACTCGTTGCACATGAAACGGGAGCAAATGTTCATCCTTCAGTACCCTCCAAGTCATGGACTGTGAGGTATCCACCTGCCTAGCCACTGTTCGTGTACTTGTACTTGGCTGCGCCGCTACTACATCCAGAATGGCTTCTGCAACAACTACTGATTCGTCCTTTTTTGCACGACCTGCATTCGACCGGGAAGCGAGAAATGATCCCGTCTCACACAACTGTCTGTGCAAGCGCTCGAAAGTTTTGCGGTTAGGCAACCGCCTGTTGGGAAATCGCTCTCCGTACATTCGTTGTGCCTCTGCACCATTTCCATCTGCCGCTCCGTAAATTAAATGCATCTCAGCCTTTTCCTTATTCGTGAAGGGCACCATCTTCCGATTCATTACTACAGCGACTTACACTTGACTCACCGTTCAGTGGTTTTTATGCCTGAATCGTGTCGAAATTTTGCATACGTGTTCTTCTTCTTCCCCATTTGACATTTGCATACTTTCTGTTTCCTTCTTCACCCGGTGACTAGCGTCAGGAATGGAGCTTTAACGTTTGCATGAGCGACGTTTCCAACTGTGCCAGTGCCTTTATGAGTGAATTCCGACTATGCAGTCCTTGACGAAAGTTGTATTTTTGCCTCGTATCACAGCACAGAATCGTTGGGCATGGTTAAGTAGTGCAAACTGAACTATGTTCAGAAGTTGAAATTTGAACCCCCTCCCCTCGCTACTGAACCACGCTCAGCGATTCAGATTTTGAGCTGAAAATTTAAGTTTAAGTCTAAGCTTTAGAAAGCATTTAATGAGACACAAAAAATAACGGTATAAAATAGTTGTTCGTTACTCCAAAGTCTAAAGCGCCCTCTATCGGAATTTTTTGAAATTTTTCTTTAAAATTTATTTTCAAGAAAATACTGACATAAAGAATAATTTTAGCAAAACGCGGCAGTAGTTAGAGCCTAATCTACGACACAAAGATCGGGAATAACTGATTTTTGTTCTGGGGGGGAGAAGGGTTTCAAATTTCAAATTTCAGTTTATGCTACTTAACTACTCGTTAGGACTCAGATTTTTAGATCAAAATTTAAGTTTAAGTCTAAGCTTTCGAAATCATTTAAAGAAATACAAAAAATAACGTTAAAAAATAGTTGTTTGTTACTCCAAAGTCTAAAGTGCCCCCTATCGGCATTTTTTGAAATTGAACTTTAAAATTTTATTTCAAGAAAATACTGGCATAAAGAAAATTTTTTGCAAAAACCGCAAACGAATCGACCAATTTTTCCATGTTTTATAATCATTTGAAATTTCGGACCCTAAACTTTAATGCCCCCTATCTCCTTGGGAATACGTCTGGGACCCTTAGTCTCCTATTTAACATTATTTGTCTTTAAGTGTACTATAACCCCTTAAAGTTCTGCCCATCTTTTATGAATCACCCTGTATAATTTCATATAGTATTTGTAAAATTTTGTGTGATGATGATAAATAAAGATTTAAGATGTGAAAAATAAAGGTCTTATTCGCATTAATTTTTATGGCGTAAAAAAACACTAAGACACAGAATTCTCGCATGATGGCTTTTCAACAAATGTGGATTTGTTCTATAACATTTTTTTTTTTTTTTGCCTTAAAAAAAAAAACTAATTGCATATTTTATTTAAAACCTTATAATTATTCAATTTTTCTAATAAAAAAAAACAGGTAATTTTGATGGTTTTTCCAAATATTAAGCAATTTTTAAGGGGTTAAATTCCGAATAGTAAGTTTCGCTTTGTTTGATGACAGAGATTCTTCCAAGATTGTTGACTCCAAGGTTGATGATTGTGGCCAATGCCTCACATAGCCGGTTCCTGAAAAGTAGCTTGTTGAATGGGTTACCATATTACCTGGCTGGTAGCATTGAAGGGCATATTGAGTAAAGTACCAAGAATACTGTGAAAATTGAGCTCATTGAAAAGGAAACACAAATACTAGGTAAAAAGAATAAATATAGCAGTACAAATAACTATAGAATTTCTTTGTTTTAAGAAAAAATTTCATATTTTTAAAAAATCGGTATGTTTTTACGTCTCAAACATTAATTACAATATAGCGCATTGAATCATTGCATATTAAATTAAAGTGTATAAATAAATATATATCTAACATTTAGCAGCAATAAACGAGTTTGTCCCACAACGAGGTTAAAGAGTTGAATTATTATTTTCCAGTTATCTCGCCGCATGACGTTACATATGTGTAGCTACAACAAATAAAATAACATGAATATAAAATAAGAATTCAATGTTCATCGTGATAATCACACCTTATTTCAGGTCTTCCTTTCAAGCTTTTTCGCAAACATTTCCGGTATATATCATTGGCTTGTCACAGAACTCGATTATAAAAAATTGACTTTTTTTTTATGTTTCGTAGAAAGCGGAAGGAAGTAAATATATCATTTTTGCTGTTCTTTTCAAAGAAAAGGTACCGGGGGAAAAATGAAACATTACTGATATTATTTTATTAGGATTTTTACATTGCTTTCTTTACCTATAATAGTAAATTAATTAACATTAAACTATTAACAGAAAAAAATGTATTTTTAAGAATCCTACACTCTTTATTTTAAATTTTTAATTTAATTTCGTCTATTTAACCTTTAAAATGTTCATGGTTGCAGTTTCACAGCCGTTTAGCCTATTTTGGCAAGCATGTATTGGCGCATTAATAAATCCATTGTTGCTTGAACTCGTAAAGTTACGGAGAATGCTTGGTGATTGATCATCTGCGGCGGGCTAATGGGAAACTGCTTTAAAATAAATATATTAATTTATAATTAAGTTCTAAATATTTCAAAATTATCAAATGACATCCGAAACACACCAGTAAACGTAATTTTTGTAATTCTATACCCACGGTTGGCAACAGGTGGACCGCGGGCCGCATCTGGACCGCAGAAAGTCGAAGCCTGAGCCGCCATTCATTTTCAATTTGAATAAATAATGTATTTATATTTACATATAATAGATACGTTTGAGTGATAGCTTTATCAATGTTTCTTATCTTTTTAAGTAATAGTGCTACTAATTCGATTTTTTAATGATGATGTATTGTTGCTATGATGTGAAACGCAAAATACTGATTTGGTGTGCATGAGAGGCAGTGGGACTTGCCGGCTGCGTTGGAGCACAAACATGTCTCAGAAAAGTAGGAAAATTTAAAAAAGCTAGCTATTAACCTGGATACTATGTTTGGCAGCACAGATGTATGTGAAACAGATTTTTCCAAAATGAATTTTTTGAAGAACAAATATCGTTCGAGATTAATGGACGCCCACATTGAAGACATTCTTCGCATTAGTTGTTCACCATGTGAACAGCTATACACAACAAAAATAGTTTTTTATAGTTTTTTATACAAATTATAAAAAAGTCGCTCAAGCCCGAAAGTGTAATTTTACAAATTTATGTTTCAACGGTACTTGTCATTTCTATTTTATTATTTGTATGAAAAAATTTTCAGAACGTATACCTGTGCACGTAGTAGTTTTTCCCAAATAATACCTGACTTATCTAATTTATAAAATAAAGATTTTAAAGAAATAAGTTCTTGTATTACTTAAGTGTTTTTTTCTCTGAACCTTGATAAAAAAATTTCAAAAGTATTCGGACACCACATAGAGAAAAATTCCTATGTCCAATTGTCATGAAAATGTACTACGTGTAACTGATTCAATTGTAAACAGATCTCTTGTATAATTTATTTAATAACACTCTGACAAAAATATGGTGTGAGTTTTAAATCTAAATGATTATTATTGCTAATTTTATCATGTAATTTAGAGTGTTCGGATTGGAAATTTTATGCATGAAACATATTACGTGACAAGTAGGGAATACATTTTTCACACTAAAAAAATCTAATTATTGTAAAACGAATACGATTAAACAGGAAAAAGAACTTCACCAAGCATTTATTATATTTGGGTAAAAAGTCATTTTAATAAAATAATATTATTATTGTTATCATTATTATTATTATTTTTTGTTATACTAATATTAAATTGAAGAAACGTGTGTTTATTTGTTTGTAGGGATCATATATGAAATTACCCAGCCGATTAAAAAAAAAAAAAAAAAAAAATGCTAAAATCTGTCACGAAATCCAGCAAAACAAATCCATTATACAGAAAATTAATTAAACAGAAATTTTCCTTTTAAATACTTTAAATCTTTATATTATACTGAGAGGGTGGGGGGAGGATTAGTATTCAGTGACCAGATACAAACATATTTTTAATATATTTACATATAACATTTATTCTCGAATAAATATTTTACATATAAATATATAGACGATATGACAAATCTACTATTTTTTTTTAAGTCCGTTACAAAAATATATTAAAATATGAAGTTATAAAAATAATTTTTTGCAAATTTATGTAGTAAAACATCTTTATACAAATAACAGCCTTAATTCTTTTATATATTTTTTTAATTTACTTCATTTTGAAATGATTCTTTTTATTCAATATTTTTTTTGTTCAAAATATAAATTTATATGATTCGCTGTCTATCTTTAATTATAATAATTTCCATAACCGAATAATAAATGCAAGAGAAAGGGAAATGCTTCAGGGTTGAGGGAAGAACACAGTACTGTTTTCCCTTTCTCCACGGCTGAAACGGAAGGCGAAGTTTACTGTTAGACGTTTTACTGTTAGAAATCGTTGCTTGTGTACATTTGCGCGCATTAACTCTATTACCAGATTGCGGGTAATTGTATGAAATGCTGTTTGTTTTCGTTTTCGCTTTTAAAGCTGCGGATTTTAGAATGTATTGTGTTTTTATTTTTCAATAATGCATTTTCACAGGTTTTTTTCTGTCTTTCTTTCTTTCTAACTTTAAGTGTAATTCATTGATGGGGGATGCTATAAGAATATAAAGTCTGGCCACATTATTTCTTTCCGTTTAACCGAAAGTGATTAAATACGAGTCTTTATCAATGAATACCGAATGAAACGGAAACTTGTTAGTTGTCATTAGAGCTTTTGCTTTTTATTTCGGCATGCCCTTTTAAATTTAACTATGTTGTTTGCATTTTACTCGCTGTATATAAATTCCATACCTCATATACATAGCTACACAAAAGGTTTCACGTACTATTCTCCTTATTAGCGAAAATTGCTGAAGGGGAATTTTTAATTAAAGTATATATGTAAATGGAAAAATCATTTGCCACACCTGGAATCTATTAAGAAACTTCTCAATGAGTTGTCAAATGAGATTCATGCGAAGCTTTTTAAAAGGTGTTTCGTTTGAGAAATGTGCGGGATGGGGGTGGGGGGGGGGTGCAAAAAATACTTTTCACTTTGGTTTCTGTTTGTCTCAAGTATGATCTTGTCAAGTAAGAAAAAAATAAATAAAAATTGTTCCCTCTGATTTCCTCGTATGGACAAGCTCAAATTTAATGTTATATCTTTCGAGAATTTGTTATAATTGGTATCTGAAATCATACATGAAAAACAGAATGACGATTGATAAAAAGAACTGTTTAAAATATGACAAAACGTCTGAAAATTGTTTTTTATCCCTATTTATTAGGTAAAAATCATCTATACAGCAATTATGTCTCTAAATACGAAAATATGTTAAATGGATTTTTTCTTTTTAATGAAATTAATAGTTTATTTCTGATTATCTCTTTTTAGCACTTTCCATCCAAGTTGAAAAGTGTTAATGCATTCTTTTTCTTATCCCTGAATCCACGCTCTAACTCTCTTAAATAGACTCGGATTTTCATGCAATTGATAAAGGTTATTTAGGGTCACCTAGGCATGTTTCGTAATGTATATAAAGTATGTTGGATTAATACTTTATTTACAGCGACACCCAAAATATTTCCATTACATTATGGTAGATGGGGGAAAATCGTTTGCAGAGTATTTTAATTACATTACGCTATTTCAAATGTATTGAAACTGATATAAACAACTGAATTTCACTACAAGATGATTTCTATAGAATAGGGCATTCATAGCATTTGTCGTCAATTGACAGAGACACACAAAAGACATCAATTACAGTTTTGAGTAATAATTGCTGGAAGAGCGTTTACAATTTCGGTATGCGCTTTTAAATTGAACTATTATTTTGCATTTTACTCGTCGTTACTAGTGTTTAACACTAGAACCGCCGTAGCGGTCATTTTGACCGCTACCAAATAACAATATTTCGATTATCACCAGAAATTTATTTCTAAAATAAGTTTCAAATGTACCACAGAGAACTAAGTTAAATAAATGAGTTAAGTAGTTTCAATTACAATTTCCGGTGTGAAATATTTTTATAACACTTCAGTAAAATTTCCAGCGGTTCTAGTGTTAAGGCAGTGTTTCTCAACCATTTTTTGTTGACGGCACACTGAAAATGTCAGGATTTATTTTCGGCACACCTGAATATAAAAAATGTAAAAGTTGTACAATACAAAGAAATTATATATTTATTTACAAAATGTATTCAATGGGAGGGCTCAGCGTGTTTTCTTCATTAAATTAAATCAATACGAGGTTCTAAAGTCGCCAGACAAGTTCGCATTTCATCGTCAACTTTTAAAAATCTTCTCGTTTTTTTTGGGCTTGATTTCTGTCAAGGCTGAAAATCCAAATTCGCGGAACCATGAAGTTGCAAAAGGCAGAAGAATTTTAATTGCTTTCAAGCTGATTGTGGGGTACATATTCCCGGCAGAAAGCCAAAACTCATCCAAATTTTTCTCGAAGATTGTTGAAAGATAAAACTTATCGTTATTCGAAACAATGAGCAGTTCTTTTTCTGTTGTAAAATTTGGTGGCTTGCAAATTACAAATTGGCTCTATTAATCATTCATATTCGTCAACTGAAAACAATGGAAAGTAGTTTTTAAGTGTTAAGGCTGTTCTCAATCCAAAGGGTCAACTTTCAGACATAAGTTTTAATAAATTTTTGTTCGGAAACGCATGAAACTAGAAGGTGTTGTTATTCAGAAACTGTGTCATCGAGCTGTTTTTTCCGTTTCCTTGTAAACGCAATAGATCTTTCAGAAAATACTGTCAAAGTTGGCATTTTGAACCAAACTTCCGAACGAAAGAAGAAAATCCAGTCAATAAGGGGAGAAAAATGCTGTGTCACGTGATCAAAATCACTCATAACTCGATAGATAATTTATTGATCAAAAAATGGAAAAAACAGTTCAATTCCAAATCGCTTCCATCGTCAGGCTTTCCAATTTTATATCTTTCCGTTAAAAAATGAATTTGTAAATGTGTCAAAACGTTTTGCGCTTGTTGAGCAAAGCAGTTGAGAACAGCCTTATGGCTGTTCTCAAATCCAAAAGGTCAACTTTCTGACATAAGTTTTAATACATTTTTGATCGGAAACGCACGAAACTAGAAGGTGTTGTTGTTCAGAAACTATGTCATCGCACTGTTTTCTTGTAAACGCAATAGATCTTTCAGAAAACACTCTCAAAATTGGCATTTTGAACTGAACTTTCTGAACGAAAGAATGAAAATCCAGTCAACAAGGGGAGAAAAATGCCGTGTCACGTGATCCAAATCGCTTATAACTCAATAGGTACAGGATGGATCAAAAAATGGAAAAAACAGTTCGATTCCAAATCACTTCTATGGTCAGGCTTTCCAATTTTATATCTTTCCGTTAAAAAATGAATTTGTGAATGTGTCAGAACGTTTTGTGCTTGTACAGCGGAGCAGTTAAGAACAGCCTTAAACAGATAATAAAAAGAAAATGTCGCATCCTTGACACGACACCATACATTTTTAATTATTTGTTAAATACCTCGCTGCACATTTCACATTCTCTCGTGGCACACTGGTGTGCCGCGGCATACAGGTTGAGAATCACTGGTTTAAGGGAAGAAACGACTGAGACGCCACGCCCACTCACATTAATTTTACGCTAACATTTTATACTCATACATTATATGTAACTAAATGTTGTCCAAGTGTTTATATACAAGTAGAACCTCTTTTATCCGAAACTCATTTAACCGAAACTCTCGGTTAACTGAAATCTAATTTAAAGCTTTTTTTTTTTTTTTTTTTTTTACTATCACATTCCTTCTGCTCAAATCCATTTAGAAAGGTTTTTTTTCTTTCTGCTATCACATTCCTTGTGTGCAAATCCATTTTGAAAGTTTTTTTTTAAAACTATTATATTCTTTGTGTGCAAGCGGTCCTTTCCGAACTACGAGTACATATAAATATTTTCGATCCCCTTTCTTAGAGTTCCTTTGAACTTAACTTGAGCTCCCGTAAGCTGCGGATTGGAACGGAGAAAACGAAAAAATTAGCAATTCTGAAGATTTTGAACGTTTTGCAGAAGGTTTGGCATGGCTGGAGTTGCAGAAAGACTGTGATACTGGTGAACCAATAATATTAAAATCTCCGTGATAGAGTTTCAAAGCAAAGGCAATCGAAACTGTGACAAACAAAACATTTTTTCAAAGCCTCGTGATATATGTAAAAGGTATTTAATTTCAAAATTAAAATTCAGGTAATTTATTGTTGTTTCTATTTTGCTATTGCTTTATTTTTATTAAGCACTTGTTACCATAATAAGAAATATTGCATATATTTATCCTTAATCTTAAAATTGAATCTCGATTATCCGAAAATTTCGATTTCCGAAAGAGGGTCGGTCGCAATTACTTCGGATAATCGAGGTTCTACTGTACTCTAATTCATGTGTTTGATAAAATTGTGCAAGAACTTCACACAAGTTAGAAATATCTAAGTTTTTTTGTTTTCCGAAAAATTGTACATTTTAGCTAAAAACCATATTAGGTCTCAGGACTCTTAAAATGGGAAAGAAAGAGAAAAAAAGCATATTTTCAACATTTAATATCTTAAAATGTATATGATTTTTAAAAACAATCTTTATTGGGAGGAAAGATGCAATTACTGTTCTTTCATTTCATGTGTTTAAAAAAATTGCAAGATGCAAAATTAGCATTGATAGGGAGCCTCCAAACTTTTCAGACATTGGTCGAGCAGAAAATTGGTATAACAGCTTACGCGCAGAATTACAAAATAAATTTTACAACTAGAATAAAATTTTTTGTGCCTAATTATACTTCAGATTATAATAATGACCCTGAACCTAAATAAACTTGTATTTAAAGCGTTTTTATATTTTTAATACAAAGTTGTATTTATCTACTGAAAAATTTAGAAAATTTCAACAGTATAATCACCTAAAAAAATATTTTTATGAAAGATATAAAGGAAATTTTAGATTCAGTTTATACAGACTAACATGAAACAGATGTTTTGAAAATATCATGAAAAAATATTCAGAAGTTTTTGAGATACCGTGCGCGTTTTGTTCAAAAACGTCATTTAGAGAAAAATGACTTCAAAGTTTCGGAAACGCAGCTTCAGCTATTGAGCAGGTATAACTCTAAAAGCCATAACTTCTGTTCTAATGGGAATTTCAAGGAAACAATTATATCAAAATGTTCAGAAAAGGTAGGAGTTTAACATCTGAAAAATTGAAATTTCGAAAATTTTAAAGCTTTAAGAGTCTTGAGACTCCTTAACTGCTAAAGTACTCGAGCGATTTCGATAAAAAAAATTTTGTGGTAGAGTATAAATATAAGATCATATGTGGGAGACAGTTTTAAAATTTTTTAATTAGTTTCAGAAAGAAACAGTTCTGAAAATAGAAAAGTTTTGAAAAATTGCCATCGCTCTAAAATAAAGCATTTTAGAGGACAAATCTTGGTGAAAACAAGTCTTGAATTAAAGGAAATATATTTGAAAAATTACCAGCGCTCTAAAATAAAACATTTTAGTGGACAAATCCTAAATTAAAGGAAATATATCGGGGAATTTGATCTTCCATTTTAAAGCACTATGTATCTTTATCTCAAATGTCCAACCGCATCAAACGATACGGCTGAAAACGATACGATCATCACTGCGCTATTATATTTTCTAATGTGTAAGACAAAATTTTGGCTGTCAACGACCAAATTTTTTAATTGATCATTTACAGTAGGATTTGGTCTAAGAATGATAGACGGATATGCAATATACTAAAACTATTTCTTAAAAAAATCTAACTTTTTTTAAAGGCTAATCATTCAGAATTGGTTTCACCTGATTATAGAACATTTCAGCTAATTCTACAATAAAGCATGTAAAACATAATATTATGTACTAAAACTATTCCAGAAATTTGGGTGCAAAGTAACAGGGAAAATTTCATCAAAATCTGTCCAGTAGAACTGCTAAAAAAGGCTAATCTTTTATAGTCGGGCTCACCTGACAGTTGAACTTTCTTCCATAATTTTATAACAAAGCAACGTAAAACTATATACAATATTTTAAAACCATCCGTGTAAAATTATCTAACAAAAAATGCAAGTTCCAATGAAATCCATTTAGAATTTTTAAAAAGGCTAATCTTTCATAATCGGGTTCCACATGATTATGGAATTTTCTCCTTTGATTCAATAGCTAATCAGCGTATAATAATGTTACGCACCAAAACCTTAGCTAAAAAACTAATAATGCAAGTTGAATTAAAAATATTTCAGAAGAACCCAAGTTATAAGCAGCCGGAATGAGATTCCCACACGAAAACAAATACTGAAATTTGCCCATTTAGTTATGTAAAATTACACGAAAACAAACAAATACTGAATTATTTACAATGCTTTTGAGTAATTAAGTTAATCTTTTGTAACTGGGTTGCAGGCATATTTAAAAAAAAATTCAAGCTTGAAAATTACTTTAAAAAACATAAAAAATCTGTAAATTGAGATAAACTTTTCAAACAAATTACTAAAAGTGTTTTTTGTTTTCTGTTATACGTTGAAATAATCGGATGTATGATATTATTGCAGTAAAAGTGTAATTTATGGTACGGTTAGGTTGTTGCCACCAACAATATGATGCTAGGCGTTACTCATAGATTTCTTATACTTTTCTTCATAATATTGCATTAATAGCAAACGGATATATCTTTCTTAACCTTCCGTCTACCAGACGGGTCCATTGGACCCGACATGTACATTCAAAATATTTATTCAAACCAGAAATTTCTTCAAAACAAACTAAATGTATAAATCAGACAATAATAAGTTAAATAAACAAATTAAATAGTTTTAAGTAAAAATTCTGGTGTAGAATGTTTTTATAAAACTTGAGTAAAATTTCCGGTAGTTCTAGGGTTAATTGGGTTGTAGGTATATTTAAAAATATCTCCGTGATTGAAAATTAATATAAAATGCATAAACAATCTGTAAATTGAGGTAAGCTTTTCAAACAAATACCGTATTTACTCGTGTATACCGCGCATGCGTGTATAACGTGCACCCCACACTTTACAAGAAAAAATGGCGAAATTTTTAATCTCGTATATAACGCGCACCATGGAAGATTGGATTAACGTTGTGTGGGAACGTCGGCTAGGTGCTTTACGTCCGCCATCGATGCTGGTCCTGGAAAGATTCCGTGGACACACGACACCTGGAGTAAAAGCGAAAAATTCGTCGCTCAAGTGATTTGGTTGTGATACTAGCTGGGATGACTAAAGTGCTGCAGCCCTTAGATGTTGTCATCGACCGAGCATTTAAGGTTGCATTTCAGCATGCCTACAATCGGTGGATGACAACAACAGATCACAACTTTACTCCAAGTGAAAGAATGAAGCGTGCCGCTTTCTCAACTGTATGTGAGTGGATATTTGAAGTTTGGAAATCCATTTCAGCCGAGATGATAATAAAGAGCTTCAAAGTGACTGGAATTTCCACTCATATGGATGGAACTGAAGACGATGTAATTTACGAGGATACTGACTGTGCCAGTGAAGACGAGGATAACAGTCGTAGCGGCAATGATAATTGCTAATTAGCATTTAAATAATGTTACTAGCGCGGTAGTATAAAAAAGTGCAAGGAGTGAAATAAAGATGCAGCAATACTTTTATCAAATAGTATTTTTCTTGTTTGTAATGTAAATCGTTTAATTATATACAGCAGTAAAAAATTATTCCGTGTATAACACGCACCCGGAGTTTTTGCCCTAAATTTTTGAAAATAAAGTGCGCGTTATACAAGAGTAATTACGGTATTACTGAAAACACTTTTTTGTATTCTATTAGACGTTGGAACAATCAAATGTGCGATGTTTAAAGGTCAAACTGCAGCAAAATTTAAATTTATGGTTGGGTTAGGCTGTTGCCACCAACAATATGATGCTAGAGTTACTCATAGCAATGTCTTTTCTTTATAATATTGCATTAAGAGCAAACAGGTATATCTTTCGTAATTGGGCTGCGTGCAAATTTAAAAATATTCGTGATTGAAAATTACTTTAAAATCCATTCAAATGAGAAAATTGAGATGCAATTTTCAAATAAATTTCATTTGAAAAAACTTTTTTTTATTCGACAGTGTGAAAAACGAAATTGTATGATGTTCAGAAGTTAAGAGAAAATTCAGTAAAGGCACAATTTATGGGTCAGGTCGTTGCCATCATCAGCATAATGTCACAATTGGCATTGTGCTTGTATTATTTTGTATATTCTGAAGATGACTCAATGAAAGTGTCGAAACATGTATATTTTTAGTATTTTTAATGGGGTTTTTTTTTCTGAAATGACGTATTTTAAGAAAAAAATTTTATTTTAATATATGTTTTGAAATTTGTTTTGAATATATATTATTATGCTATAGTTAATAGTTAACGTAATTAAGACTATTTTGCTTATATTTATATTTCTTATTAGTCTTTTTCACGATTCGTGGCCGGAAATGCACCAATCTTAGTTATTGTCATTGCCGTATTATTTCATTTTAATGTATTTTACCCGGGAAGACCCTTATTATTGACACGAGCGAAACCGGGTAGTTCTGCTAGCGCTAGATAAAAGGGGTAAATATAATAATACAAATAAATATAGAATTTTTTTATTTAGAAATCATGTTCAGATTTTTAAAAAAATCGGTATGGTATGTTTTTACGTTTCTAACATTAATCGCAATATAGCGGATTGAATCATTGCAGATTAAAACATATAAATAAATAAATATACATGTAACAGTTAGCTGCATTAAAAATAAACATTTCCCTGACTAGAACACGCCCCTAATTTTCACCTTCTAGCAGTAGTTTTACATTCAAAAGTTAGATTCTTTAGTATTGCCTTAATTTATTTTTAAAAACTTGAAAAAAAGAAAGATTATCATGTTTGATTATCTAAAAGATGGTAGCTTCTAGTAAGAAAGAAAAGTTTATCTCCATCATTTTTACACCACTGTTTAGCCAGCGAAACTTATAATTTTCATTGATTTTTTACTTTTCATTAAAAATGAAAGGATGCGCTCTCAGGTGGTTGCTGTGGGTTAGAAAGTTTCAATATCCCCATTATCGAATGGTAATAGTTACCTTATTTTATCCCAGAAACTCTTATTGCTAAACACTGAATCTATGTTGTCTATGTTGCAATTTTAATTACGACATATAAAAACAGCGGATTTCATTAAATAAATATGCATATTCTAATTCTAAGAGCTCCAAATTAACAGAAAATTAAAATCCCGATACAGAAATATAAGACTAAAATAAATCAAATAATTTTTCATTTAATAATTTAAATCATTATGATAACTATCTCCATTTCGATTTGATGTTGGGAAGATAATCTACACCAGCAGTTTTTGGATCAATTTATTTAAAAATTAAATATATTTTATATACTTATCATTAAATAATAAAGATTAGCTGAAAACTTATTTTACATAGGATATTTTTAAAACTATAGCTATTAATTTCCATGCAGAAGTTTTCTGGTTTTATCGTTTGCAAAGTATACCTTCTAGGAATTAGTTTTAAATGCTCTGTCCATATACAGGGTGTCCCAAAACTCTGGAAATGGTCGAATAACTCGAGAAATACATATCAGATTGAAAAACGAAAAAATACATGATAAATATTTTTACAAAAGCTGCTCAGTAATACCAAAGTTGACACCCCACCACGAGTCCCTGGTGGTCGGAGGGGGTCGAACTTAGAAATCTTGAATGATACCCCACCCCGCTTTTTTATTGCAGATTCGGATTCTCGGACAAAAATGCGTAACATTTGTTTTTAACATTTTTTTTTTTCCGGATCCTCGTTGATCACGGCGTAACCGGACAAATTTGACAGATTTTACATATTTTGGTTTTCCCAACCAGGTTTTGTCCTCTCGAAATCTGATTGGACAGAACTTATGTCGTCAAAGTGGTCGTCTGCGGGAATAGTGTTTCTCGAAAACCGCCTGTGGCGGTTGTTTTGATGGCGCTTTATGTTTTCCCCGTAAAAATTAATAGAAATCTATTAAATTAGTTTTCTATTTGCATTTTTTTTAAATCTAGTTAATCATTTGTAAATAATAACCTGCGTATTTTGACCTTATCTTTTAACGTGTGAATATGCACCTCCCCTCCCAAACAGAAAAAGAATGATCTTCATTATTTGGGGGTGGGGTGTGTGGATGTTCTGCGTTTTGATGGCTTCTGCTGTTTTTTTTTGTTTTTGTTTTTTAATCATCTAATTCGGGGGGCTGATGCGAGTGTATGGTATTTTTTAAAATCATTACTATAGAATAACATATTGATCAAATAAATACAAACAAACATATAAAATCTTTTTGTCCTGGCTGAATAAAGGATGGGGAAGTAGCGTAAATTTCAGGTGGGGTGGGATTATAGGTTTTGATGATTGATTAGTTAATGCAACTACAAAATAACAAGTAGAGCAGAAAATTTTTCAATAATTCTAATAAATGTAATATTTTTTTGTAAATTAATATATTTTTTCGTAATTTTAAACAATAAAAAAATTGATATTTTAAAATTTTTAATTAAAAAAATAATTTAACCCTTATCCCTTTCGGGATTTGCGACGCATATATTTATCATCAAAAGGTGCATGGTATAATTTGCTTTTGGCACCATTAATAAATAAATAATAATATTTGACTTTTTTAATTAGAGCATTTTTTGGTATTTCACAAATAAAGGGGACTGTTTAAAAGCATGGTGCATTGCAAATAAAATTTGTGTAAGCGATGCGGTCTCAAAAGTGTTAAGCTGTAATGATTATTTGCGGGTATTTGCGGGTAGGCGACATTTTAATTTCATAATGGAAAGATAATCTAGAAAATTGTTTATTTTTTTATTTATTATTAAAGTAAAATAACAAATGGAACAAAATATATAAGCAAAACATAATTGGCAGAACAAATTAAAAACAAATCAATTTATTTCCTACATTTTTTAAGCCCGAGAATAGGCATTTATTAATATATTTCATTCAGTTAGTTCTGCGTTTAATGTTAATTTTTTGTAACAAATAAGTTAAATCAATTGAACATTAAAAAACAAAAAATATTTCAAACAATATGATACTTAAAACATATTAAAAACTTAGGTTCCTTTCAAAAGAAATCGAAATAAATTTTAGACTTTTTTCATTTTTAAGTTGCAAATATTTGTATTGCAGATTTTGTATTATGCTTATGATGAGTGTGTACAAAATGATTTGTACACACTCATGATGAAAAAATGTCACATGTAAAATAAGAAAACATTTAAAAACCTTTTAAAATGGCCAAGATTTATTTCGAGTTAATTTGAAGGAAATCTAAGTTTTTAGAGTATTTTAATTATCATATTGTTTGAATTTTGAATTTATTTTTTAATGGTATATATAAATATTATATAGACATAACCACAATAAATACAATAAACCCAACTGGAATGAAAAATTAGCCAGAGCCAGGAATCGAACCCGGGACCACAGTATTCAAGACTGCTGGTCAAACCACTGAGCTAGACGTTTATAACGCTCTGGCTAATTTTTCACTCCAGTTAGGTTTATTGTATTTATTGTGTGTATGTCTGTGTAATAATTTATATATCCCTTTAACTGTTGAATGCAGGCGTTATTTATGTGTGTTTTAATATATATTGTAGTATGTGTGTTTTATTTTATTTTTTAATGTTCGACTGGTTTAACTTATTTGTTACAAAAATTTAACATTAAACGTAGATCTAACTGAATGAAATATATTAATAAATTTCCCTTCTCAGGCTTAAAAAATGTTGGAAATAAATTGATTCCTTTTTTATTTGTTCAACAAATTACGTTTTTGTTTATATATTTCGTCACGTTCATTACTTTATTGTAATAAAAAATAAATAATTAAACATTATCCTTCCTCTATAAAATTAAAACATCTTTTCCCCCAGGTGTAAATCGATAGAGCTTAAAGAGTTAAATTATTTTTTAAATGAAAAAGTTTAAAAAATCAAAATTTTTCTATTGCTTAAAATTATTAAATTTAAAATTATGAAGATAAAATGTTAAAATGAAAAAAATATTTTAAATTACAAAAAAATATTACATTTATTAGAATAGATCAGTTTCAACCACGTGACCACATGCACCCCAAGTTTCCACCAACCAATCAAAACCACCGATTTTTTAACTCTCAACCAATGAAAGTGGAGAAACCGGGGAAATTTGGCAGGCAAACAAAAAACATGAAGTGGTCCCCAAGCTGGTTGCTAGGGTGTGACGTCAGTTGAAATTGATCTATTATTGAATTTTTTTTTTGTCCTACTTGTTATTTTGTAGTTGCAGTTACTAATCAATCATCAAAATCTATAATCCCTCCCACACTTGAAATGTACTCTACTTCCCCATCCTTTCCTCAGCCAGCACAAAAAGATTTTATATGTTATTTATATGTCCTACGTGTTATTCTATAGTAATAATTAAAAACACCCATACACACCCATCCGCCCCCTTAATTAAATGATTTTTAAAGACAAACAGCAGAAGCTATCGAAACATAGAATATCTACAAATCCCGCCCCCAAATAACGAAGATTATCCTTTTTACTGTTCGGGAGGGGAGGTGCATATTTACGCGTTAAAAGATCAAAATACGCAGGTTATTAATTAGAAATGATTGACTGGATAAAAAAAATATGCAAATAGAAAACTAATTTAATATATTTCTATTAAATTTTACGGCAAAAGCATATAAAGCGCCATCGAAAAAACCGCCAATGACGGTTTTCGAAAAGCACTATTCCCACAGAAGACCGCCACTTTGACAACATAAGTTCTGGCCAACGAGACTTCGAGATGACAAAACCTGGTTGGGAAAACTAAAATATGTGTCTGTCGAATTTGCTCGCTTACACCGTGATCAACGAGAATCCGAAAAAAAAAAATGTGAAATACAAAAGTTGCGTATTTTTGTCCGTAGAATCCAAATCTTCAATAAAAATGGGGTTTATCATTCAAGATTTCAAAGTTTGATCCCCTCCGACCCCCCGGGGGTTCGTGGTGAGGACCAACTTTGGTATCACTGAGTAGCTTTAAAAAAAAAACACTTATTTTTTCGTTTTTCAATCTGATGTTGTATTTCTCCAGTTATTCAACCGTTTCCAGGCTTTTCGGACACCCTGTATATGTGTAATGTCAATGTACTATATTTAAATTTAAACTTTACACGGGAAATTTTTAATTAGTTTTTTATATTTATAATTGAATGATGCATGGCGCATCGAGCGTTCGTTTAGTTATAAATGTAAACAACTCTTAATTATTCTGTATTATGATACAAAATAAACATATTTTCAGCCATAATAGTCCAGGAGCCGGCAACACAAAAACCTATGTTATCAAGCACAAGAAAAAAACCTTTAATTTATGGAAGAGTAGAAGTAGGGGAATCTGGTGATCCATGTCTGCCTGAAGTGAAGTGGTGCATAAGCCAAAAATTAATACCACTGGTTCACTCGTAGGTTTATCATTGTGTTTCTCCTGCAAACAAAGGAATGAAAACATGGAGGACTGGGAGCAGAAAAACATAATGATAAACCTACGAGTGAACCACTGGTGGTATTAATTTTTAGCTTATGCACTACTTCATTTCCGGCAGGCATGGATCATTAGATTCCCCTACTTCTACTCTCCCACGAAATAAAGGTTTTTTTCTTGTGCTTGATAACATAGGTTTTTGTGCTGTCGGCTCTTGGACTATAAATTTTATATAGACAAAACTTTTAAAATGAAATGTAATAAAGACTGTATAGAAAGAAGGCCTATTTCCTTACATACAGTTTTTGGTTACTTTTTTTTTTTTTTGTCTTTAATCAGACTTCGGAATAATTTAAGAGATGTTGGCATCTATAGTTTAATTTAGAGAAGCGTTTCGGTTGACGACAAACGTTTTGGGTTAGACCAACTTAAAACTACGGAGAAGTGAGAAAAGCAGTGCTGTGTTCTTTCCTCAACTTTGTGTACATTTTTCTTTTTGATCGGATTTATTATTAGATTATGGAAATCATTACACAGGGTTCGTACGGGTACCGTTATATTCAAGGACAAATATCAGTATTTTCTTACAGAAAAATAAATCTAGTTTAAACACATGAAATTTCGCCTTATTTAAGCAGAGATTTTCCAAAAGAAAATACTGGTACCGAAGAATTTCTTAGTCTGGAAATTCAAGGACCCCTACGAACCCTATTACAATTATGAATAAACAGCGAAGAATGATGTATTTTATAACTTGAACAGTTAAAACTTGGAAATTCCTAAAAATTAAATGTTTTCAAATGTATTTATATATATAAATATAAATATAAATATATATATATATATATATATATATATAAAGAATTTTATAACGGTCGTTATTTATCTAAAAACCTTTTTCTAAATAAATTTGTTAAAAATTATTTTTAGAACTTTATATTTTATTATTATTCTATTTCAATATATATTTTTGTAACACACTTTCAAAATAAGTAGATTTGTCAGTTTTGCAGCATTTCTATAGGTAATGTCATTAAAATTAAAGCTTAACTGAAAAGTTATTTTTCAGTGGAAATTTTTAAAACTATAGCCATTAATTCCCATGGCGAAATTTTCCGGACTTATTATTGACAAAGAATACCTTCTAGGAATCAGTTTTAAATAAATTCTCTACCCGCATGTATAAAATCAACCTACTACATTTAAATGTAAAAATATTTTATGGAAATATTTTATGAAATATTTTATGAAATATTTATATTTAGAAATGAGTTTCATCGATGTACAATTTTAATAACTGAATGCTTCGTACGCCCAGCGTTCTCACCCATTAACCGCCAAAACTACAAAGTAAGAATTTACAAATTTATTGTTGAAATTCGTTTGCCACCACAAATTCAGAAAAGTAATTTTCGCTTTATTAAAACAGCGAAGTTTCTGCCAATAAATAAGGAAATATTTTTAAATCGAAAATAGTAGTAGCAAAGTAATTAATTTAAGTATGAGGAATTATTTTGACCGTTGCGTGAACGCAACACCAGCGGGTAACGGGTTAATATATGAATAATCATGTAGGTTATACGGGCGTCTAGGACTAGCGTCTAAATCGCGCCCCTGACAACGGCTCATATCACAAATGCACTAGAGAAGTTACCTATCACGACGCGCAGGCTCATACGATGCTTTGTTCACTTTCAGCTTAAAGGCGGAGCGTTGCGTATCGTTTTCATAGTTAAAAAAAAAAAAAAAAAAAAAAAAATCAGAAAACCGCTAACAAATATCATTCATGTATAAAATAAATGAGCTTTATTTAAAACCGGATTTAAATTGCTTAATATTATCGTTTTTTTTTTTTTTTTTTTTTTTTTTTTTCTTTTAAATCAGCTGAATAAAATCAGCTTATTTTTTCTTTTGGATTGATTTTTACTGGAGACGGGATTTTTGATTTATTAATGTTCAATAAAGATAAATTAAAACAATATTACAGACAACTTAAACATAATGAAAGAGGTAACATTTTATAAAAAATCTGTCTTTTAGAAAAGAAAAATTCGCTATTATTTTATGAAAGTAAATACTAGAATACATTTAAAAATAAATCTATCTTTTAAGTATTGATGCTAGATACAATACCCTAAAAGGAAAAAGCATGGATAAATATTCTTTTTTAAAAACTACTTCATTTCCTAGTTAGATGATCACTTTATTTTTTTAATAATATAACAAGACTGATGTGCTAATTCCAAAACTTTATTCTATCTTATACATATTAATAATTCGAAATTCGCTATTACGGTGCTAAAATTAAATGACAATCTATGTCCATCATGAGGAATGTAAAGGTATATAGGTTCTTTGTATTAGATGTATTTAATAAGAAGATATAAGTATCGCATTGCTTGAAAGAAATCATTGAATTTCGGAACTCGACCTCTTAGATGTCCGCAACCAAAATTCTAACCCAAAGTATATAAAATTCACACCTGTTGTTCAATATACACCCAAAACTAATAACGATCTATTTAAGTGAAAATGTAGCAGAATACTAATTTTGATTAAATTGTGTGCATTAAGTTTTTGAGATATAGCCTTTGCGAAAATCGTGAAAAATTCAGCATAGCAGCGCCACCTGTTGTGCGATTTACACCAAAAACTAATCAGTAACAGCTTACATCAACGTCTAACTGAATATGAAATTTGATGAAAATCCGTGCATTAGTTCTTGAGACAGAGCTATTAATTAGTCAAATCGTACAGAAAATAGCACAGCAGCGCTACCTGTTGGGCGATATACATCAAAAAATAATCAAGCAAGTTTATATTAACGTCTAACTGAATCTAAAGTTTTATTAAATTCCGTACATCAATTCTTGATAGAGTTATTGCTGAAATCGTGAAAAAATCAGCATAGCGGCGCTACATATTGGGCGATATACACCAAACACTAATTAGCACCAGTTTATACCAAGGTCTAACTGAATCTATAGGTTTGTGAAATTCCGTGTATTAGTTATTGAGACAGAGCGCCGACAAAATTTTTGTCACATACAGACAGACTCACAGACAGAGTGACAAACAGACATTTTCTAAAAACCATTAAATCGTGTTCAGGATTTTCTAAAACATATAAACCCATCGAAAACCGGAAGTCGAAAATTTTCCCGAATACAACTAATTTCTTCTTGCAAAGATAGAAGAACGCAAAAATGGGAAACAGGGATTTTTCATTTGCAATTTTTATTAGTAATTAAAATCAGTACAAAAACCCTCAGAGGGTTAAACATTTCTGGCACAGTACTTTGCCTTACTGCTCTAAAAATTTTAAATATAGGTCTTAAAAATAATGATATCAAAATCTGGGTAACGCTATGCTATTAATTAAATGAAAAACATATCATAATTTTCTTTTTTCTATTTATATTCACAAGTGCAAACAGTATTTTCAACATCAATTGATATATAAACAATTTATTCACTCATACTTTTTCATTCAGGTCTCTCATAAATGCAAAATATGGGTTTTAAATGAGATGATATAAAAATTTGAGGGCGAATTTATAGAACTTTAAAAGGTTTGTTTTAAAATTTGATAAAAAAAATTTTTTGGCTTGACCTTTTAAATATATTTTCACATCCAAACGATATTTTTTATTTTCTAGTATACTGTTAAATATATCACATTTTCACTGTGCCTATATCATACATTGAAATGTATTATTTCAATCGATTGAGTTATCTTTTGTGTCAAGGTATCCAAAAATCATAAGTAAAATTTATGTAAATGTTTTGTTTGTGTCATAGTAAGCAAATTAAATTAAACATATGCAAATCGATAACATGACAGAAAGAAAACCCGACAGTTTTTTTAAATTTTTTATTTAAAGAAAATAATCTGTAACATTTACTGTTCAGTAAAAAGAATAAATAAATAATTATTGTTAAATTTGCAGCTTTTAATGAGCACGTAGAAAGCATGTTCAAAGTTTAGTCATATATGCATTTCTGACTTTATACTTTGCACTCGCATCTGGAGTTCCTGATGACTGATAATTATAAACAGTGAAGTTCTTAGCAATAAAAGAAGAGTGTCTCATTTAAGCCGATACAGTTCAAATCAATGAGTAATGTAGAAAATTTCCGAAGAAATAAACGAAATTTTTGAAATACAAATAGTTTCTGCCGAATTTTCAGCAGCATTTTCCCCGAAAACGAATGTTTGGTGAAACTCCGATTTTTGGCCGAAAACGTAACTAATATTTCGGTCGATCTACACTTAAAGTTACTAAAACTTTTAAATCCATTATACGCAACCCGTTAGTCGCTTATTCTCTGATCTCTAATGCCAGATATTTAAAATCTGATTGTTTACCTTTACCTGAAAACCATCGTAAAAACTATTATTCATATACTATTTATACTTTCCTTTAAATACTGAAATAACCAGAGATTTGATAAGTAAAAAAAAAATAACAAAATTAGCAAAAATCGTATTCATAACATCTAAAGGACAACATTTTTATCCGGAAATATTCCTCTACATTCATCTATTTATATTATTCAGAATCAATAAATAAATATTTAATCCCACTACTATCAAATCTATTTAAAATCATAAAAAAAAAGCATCTGAATTCATTTCCGCAGATAAAAAAGAAAAAACATATTTTCCCTTTAAATAGGGACTTTCTCAGTAGCATAGGGAATTTCGCGGGTGCATTTGTGATATGAGCCGTTGTGAGGGGCGCGTTTTAGACGCTATTGCGTCCTAGGGAGTGAACGACTTCTAATGTTTATAAATATCATCATCCGATACGGAAAAGAACGAAAGTTCTTTCCTGTATCAGGCGTGATGTGAAATATGTAATTCAACACACAAAAAATTATCTTCTTTTATTGATTTAATATTCTTTTAAAAGTATTGTGGTGTGAATTTTAAATTAAAATGATTGTTTTCCTCATTTTTATCATGTAATTTACAGTATTTGATATGAGATTCGAAGTTTTATGCAGAGAAAGAACATATTACGAACGGATAGGGCAAACATTTTTCACAATCTTTTTCAAATTATTGTAAAATGAATATGACTAAAATGGTTAAATAAGAAAACTTCTTCAAGCATTTCTTATATTTTTGAAAAAAATCATTTTAATAATTTGTTGTTGTTGTTGTTATACTAGTATTAAACTGAAGAAACATGTGTTTGTTTGTTTGTAGGGATCATCTCTGAAATTACCGAGCCGAAATTTTTGTTTAAAAGGTATTAAAATTTCTCGCAAAATCTGAAAAAAAAAAAAAAAAAAAAAAAAAAAAAAAAAATTCGTTATACAGAAAATTACTTGATCAGAGATTACCCTTTTAAATACTTTAAAACACATAAAGACAAAATTTAAATTCATAATGCCTAAATACTGTATAAAAAATCAATTAATTTGTACATTTATTTTAATTATGTGATTTTTTAAAATTTTCATTAGAGTGATAGCAGATTTAAACAATTTTCTATTTTTAGATGTTCCAATATAACAGTTTACCAGATTGTACTTATTTTATTTTACTTTTTGTTTTAATGGGCTCGAATACCTTATACAACTATTACTTATATTAGTGCTAGCGATTTTAACAAATTTCCTGCATTTATTAGATTTTTGCGTCCAGTGGTGTTTTCTTTTTTTAGGGTTTCGTTCATCTGACAAAACCCTATTCGTCTCACTTCTTTGTCTGTCTGTCTGTCCGTCACAGAGCCGGTTCTCAGAAACTATACATGTTGGAGACTTGAAATTTTGGGTAGCTGAACACCTCACATCAAACGACAAATCACAAAATTTTGGAAAAGTCGGTAATTAACCGAATTACGGGCTAATTAACTTCTAAAATTAACCAATTAACCTTTTTAACGCAGGTACAAACGCATATTCTACAAATCGTCGGAATTTCTCCTTAGGTTTGCCAGTAAAATCAGCAGATGCACGGTTACCACGGAGGAAATTAAGCCGAAAAATGAAGTGGACATTTTAATGCGAAATCCCATCTCAGAAAGTATTGGTTCGAGAAATTTGTAAAAAATATAGAGAGACACGGAAAAAAACTACTTTATTTTTGTATAAAGTTCATATTTATGCGATGTGTGTAAGTGAGAATATCCACTAAAAATCGATCGATAAAAAAATCAATTTATTTATTTGGGAAGACAATGAAAAGAGATTTCATTTTCGCGCGAAGCAGGTGTCAGACATGACGGTGCTTGCGGTTTTTCCATAATAGAATATTTTAATACGAAATTTAAACTTTTTAATTATTAAATTTTTTGATTCCATTTTCTGGCATCCGGATGCGAAATTGTTTGCCGATTTCACACATACCTAGTTCAAACTCCTAGCTTAATTACAAGCTGAGATATTAATTATTATTTACTTAATCGGTTTCATTTTTAACAAAAGCGTAGATTAACCCTCCGTCTACCGGTACATACAAAATATTCATTCAAACCAGAAATTTCTTTAAAATAAACTAAGTATATAAACTAGACAAAAATAAGGTAAATAAATAAGTTAAATAGTTTTAAATAAAAATTCTGGTGTAGAACGATTTATTAAAACTTGAATAAAATTCCCGGTAGATCAAGGGTTAAAATGGAGGCATGTGCTTTTTTAACCACGAAATAATTTAAATTAGGAAATCTAACAATTTGCGTGGGGTTTTTGAACAGCGCTATGAGACAAGTATAACTTATTCATCATCAGAAAGTTTACAAGTATTCATACCACTATTTTCGAATAGTAATTTCAGCAATTATCTTAAATTCTTGGTTAAGACCGCCACCGCCTCAACTAGCATGCCTCCTGATAGGTTGTTTAACGGAGTTACGTTCAGATACAGTTTTGTTAAGAATAGCCTGCGCTCCGTCGTGGTGGAATGTGGAACTAACAGACCGCGATTTCATTTAAAATAGGAAATCTAACAAAGCGATCTGTTTGAAACTTTAAGATAGTTTATAACACAAAAGAAAAAGTTTACAAAAAATGGCGCATGAAATTTCGGGCAGGTGGGGAGAGGGGGAGGTCAAAATATTTCTTTTCCTTTTACCTTTTTGTTTCATACCGTGTCAGCTGCGTTTTTTGACGGAGTCCTCAGATACATGCTACTTATTAAATATAAATATGTCAAAAGTTAAATTACCACTATTTCCGAATAGTAATTTCAACAAACATCTTAAATTCTTGTTGAAGACGGCCAACTCCTCAAGTAATATATCTACTGATAGGTTGTGTAAAGGAGTTCCGTTCAGATACGCTTTTGTTAAGAATAGAGTGCGCCCCTGGTGATGGAATGTGGAACTAACAGACAGCGATTTCATTTAAAGTAGGGAATCTAACAATGCGATCTGTTTTAGACTTTAAGATACTTTATAACACATGATAAAAAAGTACAAAGAAGAATGGCGTGTCGCATTTCGAGGGGGGTGAGGGAGGGGAGCGAACAAAATTAGGAAATATACTTGGACGATCTGTTTGAAACTTTAATATAGCTTATAAAACATAACAAAAATTTTAAACATCAGGCCACGTCAAAAATCATGGTGACCATAACCCCACTTCGCACCCCCCCCGCCCCAAGGGGGTCACTTTTCTAAATTTGGCACATACCCGTCATGCGATATATCAAAGTATTTCGGCGGAGGGGGGGGGGGGCACGAATAAAGTTAGGAAGTATCGAGGCGATCTGTTTGAAGCTTTATGATAGTTTAGGAAGGGTTTGCCAAAATTTAGAAGGTGTTCCATGGCGATAAATGTACTGGACGTTTTGAAAGGAATATTAAACGAAACCCTTTGAGCGATCTATGATCACACTTACCCACTTGTTTGTTTTCTTGAGCGGGAAGTGTTCATGCATCCGCTTCGTGCACTTTCGCATATTGCTATATATATATATATATATTTATTTATGTATATATTTATATTTATACATTTATAAGTGTCACCTTTGCGGGATGGAGTTGGGGGATATTCTAATTTCAGGAAACATGCAGCTGATCAATTTTTAAAATTTGAAACTATTTAATTTTAAAATAACTTAGTTTCCCCATTTCAAAATGCTTGATCGAAAATGAAGACATTTTTATAAGGACAACTTAAAATTAATTTTATTTTTACCTAGCACTACATTGACACAAGCAGCACATTTCTTTATTCGTGTATCACAAATTTATTATTCCCAAAACTGTGGGAAGTATTCAAAATTTGCTGGTTTTTTTATGACATGGCAAACATTAATTTGACAAAAAAAAAAAAAAAAAAAAAAAAAAAAAACTGTTCTGTTTTAAAGTTTGGAAACAAAAGTTGAAGATATTTGTTTATTTTTTATATATTTTTTTAAGTAAAACGTTTAAAAAGTTAATTATTTTTAAACATTTCGTTTGTAATATTATTTTCAAAACTTTTGGATAGGTGGCGCCAGTAAAGTAAAAATTCTACATTTTCCCCCTTAAACCAAACCAGATTTAAAGAGCCCCGTACAAAATATCTCTCTTGCATTTCTCCTATTGCGTATACACTTTTTCAACATTGAGGTACTAAGCTGCCCCCCATCCGCTGCCTTCGTGAAATAGCCGCATGTTTTCTTCTGCAAGTTATAAGTTTGAAACCTGCAGAACCAACCACATGGCTCGCACATCCCCCCCCCCCATTTTACTCTTGCATAATAGTAGCAAAGGACTTAGCATACGCTGTTACATAGTAGGGTTGCCAGTTTGGGCTTCTTTAACCCCTTCATTCTCGCACCCGTCAATATCACGGGCTGTGGTGTCGTTCGTTATTCCTCGTTCCAGTCATATTTCCAGGCTGGAGATTTAATTGCTAGAAAAACTTCTGAAACCAGAAAAATTTAACTGGTATTTTCGTGTGAAGTCTTTGAATATTAACGTTTCGGTTTCGTTTTTGGCGCTGATTATAATGTTGGACTTCGCATTGCATGTTTTGAAATATATCACACTAAAAAAAAAATATTAGTAATCAAACTTTAATATAACTTTTATACAATTTCAAATATTATTTGTAAAATTTTGCTTGATGATGATAAATAAAGATTTAAGATGTGAAAAATAAAGGTCTTATTCACATTAATTTTCATGGCGTAAAAAAACTCTAAGACAGAGAATTCTCGCATGATGGCTTTTCAACAAATGTGGACTTGTTCTATAACATCTTTTTTTACATTGCTTATTTACTTTTTTCATTAACATTCTATAACATCTTTTAAAAAATGCATATTTTATTTAGAAACCTTATAATTATTCAATTTTTGCAATAAAAAAAACAGGTACTTTTTTTTATGGTTTTACCAAATATTAAGCTATCCTTAACCCTTTCGTGGTCACGCACGCGTTTACGCGGTCGCACTTTGGTACTTGTAAGTGGTCGTGAACGCATATAGGCGGTCAGACTTTTGTACTTGTAGATGGTCACAAGCGCCTATAGGCGGTCAAAATATTCTACTTGTAGATGGTTTTGAACGCGTTTGCGCGTTTGTGCTTCCCCCCACTTCTCGAGACTGGGAGTTAAAGAAGGCGTTTCTCAATCACTCCCTCTTTCCACACACACAATAGGCGTTAGGCAGACTATTTGTCAACTGGATTACCGTATTTTAAGTCGAATGCCTTTAGAGAACTTCGTTTTCTGTAAATGCTTAAGAATGGCATTGTATTTCGAAACAAATACTAAGCAACTTTATAGAATATCGTCGTTTACTTATTTTATTTTATTATTTCTATCCATAAGATTCTAATTCATTACTATAATTATTATTATTTCAGATCCTTTGCCAAATAATATTTATTTATTTCGCATGTTCATTATTTATTATGTAATATTTATTTATTTTGTTCTTTTAATGAATATACACGTTCTTTTCTTTCCTTTTTTTTTCTAAATGTATGTCATTTTTTTCATTTAACTATAATACTAAATAATTAAACTTTTTTTTTCTTTACTTACACCACTTTTGTTGCATAATAATAATAAAAAATTCAAATATCTAATCTAACATAACACATCAAAAAAAAATATTTTTATTTATTATTGTTGCTCAAATTTTATTCAAATTCTAGCATAATTTTAAAACTAGTACCGTGAAAACTGTCTATAATGACACTGAAGGAGCCAGAAAAAGCATCGATGTAGATATAGGTTTTCATTATAGGTAGATTCAAGACTGTTCATTTATTCAGAGTACATAATATAATAATTATTACATATAGATGAATCCTTCGTTTAACTTTTTAGAATTATCTAATTAAATAATTCAATTTAATTATTTTCTTATCAATAAAAATAATTCTGGAATTTTATATTAATATACAATGCCAAATATAAGACCGTAAAGAAAAACAAACAAACAGGGATTTACAATTTTGACTATTAAACAGGAGAAATAAATTTCAGATATTTTGCATTTGGATATAAACCAAAGAGAAGTACTTCATGTAAAAAAAAAAAAAAAAAAAAAAAAAAAAAAAAAAAAAAAAAAAAAAAAATGGATGTTTAAATGTTGAAGCTAAGAAGAGAAATAGTACTTTTATTTATTCACAGCCATTATTTGACATTCCCAGCCTTGTAAAAAGAAATAAAAAAAGAATTATGTAAAAGTTTCATGTAAAAAGAAATAAAGTTTTTTGCTCAATTAATTCATCGCATGTACAACAGTCTTTACCATTTTCCTTTGGCATTCTAACAGGGTATTTTTATCAGTATTTTAACTTTAGTTAACAATAAAATTGATTAACTAAATTTAAATACACTTCAATATTTATAGAGGGCTTAAATATATGTTGTAGAATTCATATGAGCTAAAGAATATATCCACATAATGCTCTTTTTTAGAAACATACAGTTGATCGCTTCGTTCAAAAGTTAATCGTGAGTATACTTCTCTGAGGAAAACACGCATTGACTAATATTATTCCTAAGGAAGAATTTTTTTAAGATAGCTCGCTTGCATTTCAGTATTTTTAAACGATTTTTTTTATTTGAGTAGCTGAGGTCGATCTGTACAAAGGACGTTTTTTACTTCTTCTATTTTATTTGCAGGGTTTTTTTTTTTTTTTTTTTAATGAGGATACTTTTACTTTCGAAACCGGTTCCGAAAATAAAAGTATCCTAATAAAAAAAGACTATAAACAAAATAGAAAATGAGAAAAACGGTCTTTGTATAGATCGATCTCAGCTGACCAATGCAAAAGAATTGTTTAAAAATATGGAAATGCAAACGAGATATCTAAAAAAAATTCTTCCATCGGATAAACATTAGCGAGCGGGTGCTTTCGCGTGAGTGAAGTAACCTCTTAACTGTTGGAAGTAGATCAAAAACTCCAAACAATTAAATATCATAGACGGGTTTATTAAGTCCAATATTTTTCGCACTAATTTGCAATGCTTTTTTAATATTTTAGAGCAAAAGTAAAGTAATTTTATTTTGCAATTTGAAAACTTTCTTTAATAATATGAGACAAAGTTAATGATAACTCTCCCGTGAAGGCTGTATTTAAAAATCTGTACAAACATATCATAACGTTATTTTTGTTTGTATTTTTCTGTTCTTATTCGATTTTCCTTTTGTTTATATGGCAGTTTACATACAAAGGGGTTTGCCATGAAAGGATTATTTCGATCAATAAAATGATGTTTACACAGTACTTCTCAGGTTGGGAGATATAACCTATCATCTCACCAATTTGATTATGCAAATTAAAAAAATAATAATAATTTTAAGATAGGTAATGCATTCATATGCATTAAAGACATATAATTTTAAAAAAAGTTACTCTTTCCTGTTTTTACTTGTATTAAAAAATAAATAAAGCGGTATTTTTAGACATATTTATACGTGTAGTTTTCATTATATTTGACCTACTTATATTTTTAAATAACTTGACACTTGTACCGTGCATTAGTACATTTATAAATAGTATATAGACCCAGTTTTAAGCATTATTACAGCAAATACTTGGCTTAGTATGAAAAAAGTTCTATTTGCACCTCTTTTGAAGGTTGGGGATGGGGGTGGAGATAATCCAAAAACCATTTTTATGTTTATATCACTGACTGTGCCCACTTTGCAAATACAAAAAAACATTGTGTATTATTTGTGCTTTCTTAACATAACGAACCCCAATATAGCGATTCTTACATTAAAACCTCCATATTAAAAAAGCCCTAAATGTTATTTATTCACACAGTTATATTTCACAGAGAAGAACCAGAGGTGTAGCCAGAAAAATGCTTATGAGACTACAGTTCCCCGTTCGATAGCTACAGTTGTCAATATTGTTTACCTAATCATCCTACTAAATACAACAGAGTTGACCAAATATTCCAGTGTTATTAATTCCAATGATACTTTAAAAGTTTCTATGAGTTTTCTTTGAAGTAAGTTTTGAAAGAGAGTAAGTATATCCCATTGTTATCTAGTCCAAACTCTTGCAACCTGAGAATGACATCGAAATTGTACTTATAAGTGAAGCTTTGAGCTTTAAGAAAACTATGATTGACAGCCCCACCCCTTCCCTTGTAAGGATGATTTCTAAAGAAAACAGTTCACAGGAATAGTAAAATTTCAAATAGCCGTAACTTGCTACACATTTTTTTCATTGTCACGTATTTAATAAAAGGATTATGAAAAGTTTATGTTTTAAATCAGTTCTTTTAAAATAAGTATTAATCTATAATTATTAAATCGTGAATATTGCCCAATGTAACAGGTTTGGCCAGGTGGGGAGACCTATCAATTGACTTGAGCACAACAAGCACCATCCATGCACAATGTAACAAAAGATTGTTGATATAAAAATAAAGTAAGATATCATTTAAAAAGAAAAATCTTTTCTGATATCACCGCATAAATATTAGAATAACTCCCTCGCCTCCCCCCACGAAAAATAAAAACTGATAGCCGGAGAGTTATCCTTATTGTAGCCTAAAAATTATTATCAAACTAATGGTTATTTTTAATAATAAAAACTCTTTGCTGCACATTTCCTGTATGTTATCAAGTTCTGCCCCATTCCGCAAGCGTCTTTATGGAAGAATTTAATAATTTAGCTGTTCTACCTATGTACTTTTAAACAATCACCTTTAATGATCTACTTTAAAAAAAAGTAAAATTCGTGATATTTTTTATGGTCATGTTAGCTTTGATATCTTGAAATAATAATTAAAAAAAATATCCGATTAAGTCACACACTAATATCAATTTGTAATTCTAAATTATAAGGAACCTCTATTTTATTTATGTATTTATTTTTTACATTTTCCAAAATAGTTAAAAAGGGTTTATGACTTCCGTTTGTTTGTCAGTGCTCTAACTTACGTAACTATAATTCGATTTCTCTGAAATTTTGCATGTTATTGACATTTACTATGGCACGATCGCCATTGAAAATGAAGTATGTAGCATGTACAATTCACTTACAGGGGCATTCAAAAGCATGCCGTTACATTACGGCCAATGGGAGAAAATCGTTTCAAGTACAGCACTAAAACATACATTCTTTAGAATATGAAATGCAAAGAATTTATTATTCATTTTCAGAATCGCACAGTAGAATTACGTTACATAATGATCTACGGGGAAAACCGTTTGCAGTATATTTCAATGTAGATAATCTATTTCAAACAAATTTAGGTAAAAAGATCTTAGTAAAAAAAATCATTGTTAAAAATAATAATTATTATAAATACTTAGATGAACGTAAAATTAAGAACTATTAGTTATTAAAGTTACATACATGTTCAGTTATAGAAAACCGATTATAAGCTTCAAGTAAAGCCCGAGGCAAGCTCGCAAATCTGTACCCTATTATTAATAGCAAAAACATATATTATACATATCTTTTCACTAAAGCACTCTAAAAAGCCCTTGGAAAGGGGGAGAGGTAAACATAAAATACAATCTATAGATTCTTTCAATTTAGTATGTGGATAGCTTATGTATAAGAGCATTAACTTTTATATATTTATGGGAACTTTGACCAAAGACAGCCTTTTAGGGAAGAGGGAGGAGTAGGACATGGAATTAAAAGAAACAAACCTGTACATACAGATATTTTAAAGGGGTCAAAAGAATAATAAAGAAAAAAGAACTTTTGTCAAAAGTGTAGGTTTTCCATTATCTTGATTTTCATAATGTAGGAGGGGGCAGAGTTAAGAGCGGGGTATACGTGTGTGTGCGTGTGTGGGGGGGAGGGGGTAAAAATAAGTGGGAGTCAAAATTTTGAGGTTTTGACAAATAAAACAAAATTTAGGGAATTCACAGCAGAAATGAAAATATTTTCTCGAAAATAATTTAAAAATAATATTTAGGATCTAAATTTATTGGGTATGGTGTACAGTCCTGCATCGGGTCGGGAAAACTTTCCTTTTTTGCCGGAAGTCGGATTAACTTCTACAATTTTGCAGCAAATCGGGTCGATATCCATTATTTCGGCTTCGGGTTAGGTTTTGGCTCTTGCGGGCCCGGTTCGGGTTGAACCGATTTTTAAAAGAGTTTCTAAAATATTTTTTCTGGTGAAAAAACTATATAGAATAACAGTTTTTAAAGAAATGGAAATTTGAATACACACATGATATTTTACATACATAAATTTTTACACACACATGCGAAAAAAAAACTGGAAAGTAAAAACTTTTTTTTTCCCCATTTGAAAAATTAAGGAAGATATAATGAAAATAATTAAATTAACTCGAGTGCGAAAACCAAACTTCAAAATAAGACAGTTTTCTGTATACATATTAAAATTATTTTAATTTCAGCAATTCACCCTTTCCTAACAAATATTTTAAATATTCACAAAAGTACCCTTTTTCAACCGTCATTTTTTCGTACACTGTTCTTCGGTTGCCTTGGAATTCCTCTGTTAATGATTAGTAAACACTACGCGCATTATTATTACTATTATTTTTAATGGGAAACAGACTGCAGTGCATATTAGCAATGTGTATCAGTTATTATGGTTGGAATAATATACACTATAAAAAAGTACTACAAACAGATATCGACCTAGACCATAATTCGAGTTTATTCAAATAATTTTATACACTCATGTAAACCAACAATAAAAACCGCACTCACTATTTCCAATAGTGAACACGCCTCCATATCATATATCGATTTCACGGCAATACAAGAAATATTTACAAAGGTCAGATGGAAGAGCAGTACTAGACTTTGTCGCGATGGCGCCCCAAGTTCACAATTACCCTAAAATATTCAAGTGTAACTGCATATTGTTTAAAAAGATATTAATGGACAGTACAAGTATCGAATTATTCAAAAATATAAATAGAATGGATGCAATTAAAGCAATAGATATGATAAAGTGTAAGTGCATGTCTTTAAAAACAGGGAAGAATCACCATCGAAAAGATTCTTACAATAATGCAAACGAAAGCATTATCTGCCAGTTAGGAATTAATGCTAATACTACATTACAAATATGATTAAAATAATCATGATGAAATTAATGTATTGAAAATGGAAAAAAAAAAGTTAAAACCTAGATTTTGATGACTGAACTATTCATTTCGTTACCATGAGAATTAAACTAAGAAAACATTTATTTTAATGCATTAAACTACAGTAATACAGTATAATGTACATTTATTTTACCGTATTTAAATATCCATTTTTAATTATAGATTACTCGGAGATCACAAATATATTTTATTATAAATGTTGATTTCTTTCCTTCTCATGCTGACTGATAATTGTTACATCATATAAATCCAACTTATTGCAATTGCTTCAGAGTTTGTGACACTAATTTTGGGGGGCTCTGGGAAAATGCCCCGTACAAAAACTGCATAATATTCCAAATTGATTTTTTTCTGACACATTCCTGAATTGAGTTTTGTTCATAAACACATGGAATTGGCAGGTGCTCTTATTCAAAAACTATAAAGTCGAACAATTTTTTTCCATTTTTCGATAAACATAGGAAAGAGGTCTTTTAGAAAATGCTGTTAAATTTGGCGTTTTGAGAAAAAATTCTGCATACGGAAGCCCGATAAAAGTTATAATAGGAAAACGCTTGTAATTCTCAAGTAATTTATTTGTCGAAAAATGAAAAAAAGAAAAAGTGAAAGAAAAACAAAACATTTTTTCCCAAATCATTGTCATACCTGCATTTGTCAAGTTTTTACATTTATATATTAATTCCTGAATGTGTCAAAGTTTTTATTGTTGAACGGGCATTTTTTTTTTCTTTTGCATCCAAATAATATTTACAAAAGTTAGTAGTAGGGCAGGTGGAAGAGCATTAATTAACCACCATATACTGGCAGGGTCCGACTTAGGCTATGGGGGGGGGGGGGGGGTTGTCCGGGGCAAGAATCATTTTGGGGCTCCTTCTTCTATCTATCTATCTATAGATTTTTTGTGAATAATATGGAAGTAGCTAGTACTAAACTTCACACATATTGTATTATATGCATAAATTTTATATCCGGTACTGTTTTCCTCTGTATACAGAGTGTCACAAAAAGATAATCAGAACTTTAAGAAAAAACACTAGTAGGATAATAGTAGAAAAAAAATTACAGATTGTTTGATACGAATATTTCTTTGCAAACTTTTACTTTGCTTATCTACGTACGTTATAAGATGTCTAAAAGAAAATGTCCCGAATTGGTTATAATTATTGGTTTTAACTTGCTGCGTACGAGAAAAACGTTAATAAAGAATTTATTTTGAAAACAATAGAATACTAAATTGTCATAATAAAATATTAATCATTAGTTTTCTAATGATATTTGCGTAGGTGGAGAGGGTACTGGAAGCGGAGGGAGGAATGGGGACCGCACTTCCTTCTTAAATGTTTGAAAATATATGAATTTTGGTCACTTTTGTTTAATTTTAAACATTTGGCACCTTTTAAATAAAAATTCTGACTATTCCCTAAAAAGGATTCCCTGGAGTCCCCTAAAAAGGGCGGCCCGGGGCAGCTTCCCCGCTTGCGCCTACATAAGTCGGGATCTGACCATATATATGTAATATATATATATATATATATATATATAGATATAGATATAGATATAATGAATTACCATAACCAATAACTTTATATATTAAAATTTATTTTAAAAGATCTTTGTAAAACATTTTTATTTATGCAATGTATTGCCTAAATTGTGTTTCCTTTGTACTAAATACTGAAATTTTTACTCATACTTTGTTAGATCCCACGCCCACCCACGACCTCTTTAACTCTGCCCTCTTCTACATTGTAAAGAACAAGATGATAAAAATTTCCTTTGTTAGTCAACATTTTATTTCAACCCCTTTAAAATATCTGTATATAAAGTTTTTTATGTTCCCCCCCCCCTCTCTTTCTTCTCACCCTAAAGACTACCCTTGGTCAAAGTTTCCATAAACATATAAAACTCGTTGTTCTTATACATAAGCTATCGAAGTAGCGAGTTGAAAGAACAGATACACGTGCTTAGCATGTGCTTTACTTGAAACACAGAAAAAAAATATAAGCATTACAGACTATGGAAGTTCTTTAGAGAATAGTTTTCATTGCGTGATGCATTTTCTCGCTGAACTATATTTGTATACCAATAGAAGTTTGTTGAACATAAATAAATTGATATACAGAAATACGCAAACCAACAAAATACATTGCCGTTTGGGTGCGTAATTGCTGGAAGTGCGGTTGGTTGGTTGATTTTTGACGGCCAATTATCTGCACGAGGGATACAGGCCCAGGGGAGGGGGTGCCAGGGAGGGTCTTTCTAAGGGAACCTAACCCGTATTTACGCATGGGAATCCATGGCTCGAAGAAAACCATGAAAACTCCGAACGGTTAGGTCGACGGGCGCGATTGGGCTCGAACCCAGCACCTCCCGTCTACCAACTTCGAGAGCAGAACCTCTCAGCCACTGGTGGGGCTGCTGGTAGTGCGAGTTAAATCGTGTTATACGTCTTTATCTGAATTAAATTTGAGCATAATATGTGTTGTGTAAAAAATCATTAGATAATATACAGGGTCGTGCAAAAGAATTCGAGAGCATTATTTTCTACTGGCGAAATTGGCTACAAGTGAATTTTCTAAATGAAATAAGTTTTAGAATGCTAAATAATTTGTATGCTATAGATCGTAAATAAGGCTACAAAGTATAGACTATTTTTTTATTAGAAGGTAATTGCTAAAACTGGATTTCTAAATGTGTTATATGTTTTCCATACCTTTTACTCACATATCTTCCTGCACCTTATTTAATGGTAAAGATTCATTACAGTTTTATAGATAGATGTGTTGGAAAGTGTTGAAATATGATTTTTTGTTCATATTTTTATAAACTTTTATTTTTTATGCTGGTGAAAGTTTTCAAAGTTTCCATACATATAAATATGCAGAGATAATACTATTTGTTTATAAAATAAATGGAAAAATAAAAAATATATCTTGAGAAGGAAAATTAAAATTGGCCTCATCCAAATCCTAAAACTTTAAAAAAGGATAATTCGTAAAAAGGGATAAAAATGGCATTTAATTTTTTTAAAACTCTTTCCAGCATATTTGAAAAGCGTTTATGAATTCGGTTTGTCTATTTTTCCTCCTGTCCGCCATCTGTCCGTGTTCTAACTCGCGTAAATATAGTCCAATTTTCATGAAATCGATATATGTTATTTGTGTTTACTTTGGCATGTTTAGTATTGAAAATGAAGCGTGTAGATTTCGCTACATTCATTTACAAGGACACTCAAAAGAATGCCGTCACATTACGGAGAATGGAAAAATCATGTGTGGTGTGGTTAAATGATATTACGCTATTTTAAACATATTGGAATTTAAATACATCACTGAGGTGTATACTGCAAGGCGATTAACGTAAAATATAGTGTGCATAGAATTTGTATTTCGTTTTCAGGGACACACAAACAAATTTGGCCTATGAACAATAATTGCTAAATGTTCGTTATCAGTTGTAGTACGCTTTTTAAAATTTGACTGTTATTATTATTTTTTCCTATTACATAGGGATTATAAATTCTAGAGATCAAATACAGCGCTACACTATCTCAAATACATTCCCGTTCAGAAATTGCAGAATGGAAATTTTCATGCTGAACTAAATTTTTCCATACTATGTAGCATACATACAAAGATATAGAACATAGACAGGGCTGCACAAAAAAAAAAAAAAAAAAAAAAAAAAAAAAAAAAAAATAGATATTTTTCTGACTACTGATTGCAATTGCAGAAAATGGATTTGCAAATGCGTTATGCGTTTTCTAATTTATTTATTTAGACATCATCTTTCTCCGTAATAAGCTGTAAAGTTTTGTTTCAATTTTCTGAATGTATTGGAAAATGTTAATTTATGCTACACGCATCATTTTTAGCTCTTGCTTCTTTTGACAGATATTCTTTTTCAATTTCTCCAAAGAATTAGAAAATATAATACTGAATCTTACTGTACTAAATATAAAGAAAAATACATGAATATATTCCGAAATTATAAAAATAGTGCTTAGTTTCCATCTAGTCTAAGAATATTCAATTTGTGTTCCACGGAGTTGCGAATTTATTATTGTAAAGTATAAATCACTTTTCTCTCCTTATGGGAGATAAAGTGAGAGGGGGGGGGGGGGGATAACACTTCACAGGCATTTGAAATTGATTGTATTTTTCTCATTTTGTGTAGGAAAATATATTTGGTATGGAAAATAATTCCTGTTATACGAAAATTTTAAATGTAATTATTTCTCCTAGGTGGTGGGAAAGAGAAAAAGGGCACCCGAAAAAAAGGCGATTTTATTACTATGAAACTTGCAAAAGTACATTTATTTTGTATATTGCTATGCAGACTCTCCATTTGCCTATTTATACATAGTAATACCTGTATTAAGCAGAATCTTGCCTTAAAAAGAAATCCAAAGTTCCTTAAAAAATTCTAATCCAAAATAATTATATTGTCCTTTGCCATTTCGTCTTAAAGGGTTTCATTGTTAAAATTAAAACCCCCATTTAATCAGTAATACTATACATATGTGGAAGTAGTATTACATCTATATCTCATTAATGCTGCAAAACTATGATCACTAATTAATTACAATAAAACTTGTAAGAATGGAATCTATGTATAACATAATCCCGCTTTAAACGGAAAATTTTATATTTTCAAATACGAAATATTACACAATTACACCTAGTAAAACCCGTCTGAAACAGAATTTGCTTTCGTACCGAGCGATCTCGTATTGACCGTTTTCATTGTAATACAGTGGTACCGTGTAATGTTACTGATTAATTAATTCTGTAATACTTAAGTACTATATCTTTACCATCTGTAAACATGATTTAAATATAAGAAATAGCGTACTTTATAAAAAAGCTGTTTCTTTTGTTGCTCGCAAAAAATGAGTTAGAGGGATTATCATTTAGAAGAAGATTTTTTCCATTTATTTTGAATGCGCATTTGAAATATTATATAACAATCGCATTTTTTTTTTTGGAGGGGGGGGGTGGAATATTTGAATGTATTTTCAACTGGTATATTCATCAGGATAACGTAAAATATATCAGCTCTCTTAGATTTATATCACAGGAAAGCAAAGAAAGCAGATATTACACTAACTTGTATAACGACAGATTATTATTATTATTTATAAAAGAAAAATTAAATAATATTAACATAAATTGAAATTGAGATACGAGGAATTACAGTATCTAAAAGCGAGCACCATGGTATGCTGTACTAAACATTTAATTGTGATTTATTGTAGAGTGAGATTTAGCGATATATGTACGTTATATAAAATTTAAATCTATTAATAAAATCGATTACTTCCAGTCTAATTTCATAATTAAATCATTACAAATTAATTAAATTTCGAAGTTTATGTAGCAGAAACTGTTCAGAAAAAGATGCATTTAGAGGAAATGAAACGTCTTGTTATTACGAAGATATAAATTCTTTTCAAATTTAGATAAAATTTAATAGCACACAAAACAAATTATACTAGATTCAAACATTATATCAACGGTCGTATGCTTCGGAGAATTTTTCAGGACAAATACCAGTGTTTTAAAATAAAAAATAAATCTAGCTTAAACGAGCAAAATTTCGACTTATACAAGGAGCGATTTTCTATAAAAAAATTACGGGTACGGAAGAATTTTCTGGTCTTGAAATGTCAGGGCACATACGACCCCTGTTATTTCAAACCAGAAGGAAGAGAGACCTGTATTGTGAAAACTGTTATGTTGTCCGGGATTAACCAGACATCTTTTTCGAAAGCTATTAGTCAAATAGTGTTAAACGCCCATCCCGCCTCCGTGGACAGCCTACTCAATCATTCACTGATAGAAAGAAGGGGAAAGAAAAAAAATCCCTAAGCACTTTTGAACTACAAAATCACATAACCCCTTCTGCTTTTTAGAACAAGTTTTTTCTTGCTATTCAAGTCCTTTTTAACACACATTTTTACAATCTGTTGAAACGCTCAATGGGTTAAGGGGTTAAATTCCGAATAGTAAGTTTTGCTTTGTTTGATGACAGAGATACTTCCAAGATTGTTGACTCCAATGTTGATAATTGTGGCCAATGCCTCACATAGCCGTTTCCTGAAAAGTAGCTTGTTGAATGGGTTACCATATTACCTGGCTGGTAGCATTGAAAGGCATATTGAGTAAAGTACCAAGAACACTGGGAAAATTGAGCTCATTGAAAAGGAAACACAAATACTAGGTAAAAAGAATAAATATAGCAGTACAAATAACTATAGAATTTCTTTGTTTTAAGAAACATGTTCATTTTTTTAAAAAATCGGTATGTCTTTACGTCTCAAACATTAATCACAATATAGCGGACTGAATCATTGCATATTAAATTAAAGTGTATAAATAAATATATATCTAACACTTAACTGCATTAGAAAGATATATTGCTCTGACCAGAACACGCCCCTATTTTCACCTTCTAGAATATTTACATTTAAAAGCCTGAACTTTAGTATCATATTAATTTATTACAAAAAAAGAAAAAAAAAAGAAAGAAAGAAAGGTCATCATGATTGATTATCTAAAATTTCTTATCTTCTAGTAAGAAAGAAAGGTTTCTCTTCTTCATTATAACATCATTGTTTTGTCTGCGAAACTTAACATTTTCATTAGTTTTATACTTTTCATTAAAAATGAAAGGAAGTGCCCGCACATGGTTGCTGTGGGTTAGGAAGTTTGAATATCACCATTACCGAATAGTAATAGTCACCTTATTTTATCCTATAAACTATTATTGCTAAACACTGAATCTATGTTTTCTATGTTCAATTTTAATTATGACATATAAAAACAGCGGATTTCATTAAATAAATATGCATATTCTAATTCAAGAGTTCCAATTTAACAGAAATTTAAAATCCTGATACAGAAATATGTAACCTACACCAAAGAAAATTTATAAAAACTCTAAAAAGTGCGGCTAAGCCTTTTATAAATTCTGTGTATAACATACACAAACTAAGTTCCTTCTTATAATGTTCTAAAGTAAATCTAGTTAACAAAGTAAATCTCGGGACACAAAAATCTCCAAATTTTCTTTAAAATTTTTATTGCATTAAAATTTTCTCTGTGTTTTTCTGCTTAAAAGGACGTTTAAATCATGTTTCTATCTTAATTAGAACAGGAAATATTAAATTTTTCGTTTTGGTTTGTTTCAAAATCCAGCTTTCAAGCAATGATTGTTATACAAACGACTTCTTGTGAAAATGCGCTTTTCTTCATGATGGGTTTTTTCACCATTTCTCGTATTTAAATCGTTATAAGTCAAGAACCGTTAAAGACAAATGGTCCAAACTTGGAACATGTCTTTTTCAATTGTTTTACTTTATTTTTTATTCAGGAAATTAGAAAAAAAAAATTTACTTTTGAATATATGATTTTTTTTTTAAAGATACACTATTTTTTTTTAATTTTTACTTTAAATATTTTTAATTTTTTTAAAAATTGATATTTAAAAAAATGCTGAATCTAAATTAAAACTTATATATTTCTGTTTATTTAAATTTTAAAAAAAATTGAAATTCTACAAATACTATTTCGACTTACAGCGATTTTACATTAGTCCACTTTTTTTAATGAGTTTTAAATCTTAATTTTTTTTTTTAAATATATGAGAAGTTTTATCATGTGATTTTGTTTAGAAATAACATGGTTAACTATCACAAAAAAATACAAAAATTTAACTCAATAAATAAAAATTATTTTAATTTGTGTCCCGCACCCCCTTAATATAATGAGAAAATGCCTTATAATGTTTCATATTTCATTACTTTTTCTTCAGAAACATGAATAAGTTTAAAAATTACACACTTTTTATTCCTTCGTACGTTTCACCTTTACCAACAGGTACAAGCATATTCAAACAAGTAAGAAAAATCAGGCGTTAAGCATAGATTATGAAACGCTTTCCAACACTCCCTGAACAATTTAACAAAACTTCGTTATTTAGGGAAATAAGGTATATAAGAGAACTAAGTAAACATTTTAGAAAACGCATAAAACATTTGAAAAACTGATTTCAGCGGTTACCGTCAATAGCATTCCAATAGTATTCTAATTCTTTTGAACAACCCTGTATTTGATCTGTAGGTTGATATACATACTATATAATGGGGGAATTTAGTTTAGTAAGCAAACACATAACAGGTTGAAATTTCTCTTTCAGCAATTTATACTAATAGATGGAATCATGCTTGTATACATTTGTACAACCCTGTAGTTAACCTAGTACCTTTATTACACGCAATTATTTAGCTAAAGTTTAATTCAAAGTAAAACACTCTTAAAACTACTGGAATCACATTTCCAGAAATTATCATTTATAGACGGCCATGTATCCAATTCTTTGCATGACCCTGTATATAATTTTATCTATATTCTACAAGCATTTCTTAGTAAACTAAATGCAGTTCAGCGTAAGAATGCATAACTCATTTAAAAACCACCTTTAAGCGATTTGCAATCATTCCCAGTAACCATTACGAATTCTTTTGTGTGGCCCTGTATATGAATTACAACATTTATACGCACCATATACAATGCATATAGTTAAACATAAAAGCACATAACATAATTAAGAATGCATTTCTAGCAACCATCGCTACTGTACAATACTTCAAATACAATATAGTATCTGAAATCTTTTGTGTGTCCCTGTAAATGCTACGCACTTCGTATTATACATGAAATAAGTTATAGTAAACCTCAGCGACGTATATCAGTTTCATTATATATGAAATAATTTAACATAAGTAAAATACGCCGGAAAAAATTCCTTCCACCCCTATATCATTATGTAACGGAATACTCTTGTGTGTCCCTGTAAATTAATAATCACTATTCTTTGTACCGCATATTCTACAGAATGCATATTTTAGTGCACTTGATAAATGAATATCAATTTTATTATGTTTGAAAGCATATAACATCATTAAAAATCATTTTAAATGATTTTTTCTCATAGGCCGTAATGTAACGGAAAACTTTTGACTGTCCCTGTGAATGAACTAAACATGCTGCAAACTTCATTTGAAATAGGGATCGTGCTATGGTAGAGGTCACTAACATCCAACAATTTCAGAACGATCCGAGTATATTTACGGGAGTTAGAGCGCAGACAGATGGAAAAACGAACAGGACAAACCGAAGTCATAAACACTTTTCAACTTTGTTGGAAAATGTTAAAAATGCATTTCGAGCAATCATTATTAATATACAGTAATTCGGATACAATATAGTATCTGAAATCTTTTCAAATACACTTCAAACAATTCCTCCTATACTATTATGAACGGAATTCTTTTTGTGTATATGTGGTGGGGAGTGGGGGGTGGGACTGTAAATGAACAATAACTATTCTTTGCACCGCATATTCAACAGAATACATATTTTAGAGGTCTTCATAAATGAATATCAATTTTACTATGTTTGAAAGAGTGTAACACCATTAAAAATCATTTGAAACGATTTTTTCCCATTGGCCGTAATGTAACGGAAAACTTTTGACTGTCCCTGTAAATGAACTAAGCATACTACAAACTTCATTTGAAATAGGAAACGTGCTATGGTAGAGGTCACTAACATCCAAAAATTTCAGAATGATCCGAGCGTATTTACGAGAGTTAGAGCGTGGACAGACGGCCAGACGGACAGACGGACAGACAAACCGAAATCATAAACACTTTTCAACTTTGTTGGAAAGTGTTAAAAATGTGATAAAATAACATATTTTATTTCATTACAACTTTTCAAGTAAACACAGTAGTTCATTTCAAAATGTGGTGTTTTATAAAAGGATCAAAAGCGAAAGGAAAAGTTAAAATGTGTCATATATCGTGTCAGTATAAATAATAATGATAATAAAAAAATTAGATGTACAATGGTTTGTTGTTCTGTTGTTTTTACCATATCACTTTAAAAGCCTAAAAACTGTCAAGATGTTAATTTATATTTGCATTTAATTTCATTTTTTTTTTAAAACCTGGATAGTCAAACTGACTCATTTAAGAAGTTGAATTCATTACTGACGGAGAAAAAGTTAATCTTACTGCACGTGCACATCCTCGAAATTCGAGGATATCAAATTAAGACCAATGTCAGACGGGCGTCTTTTTTGCTGCTTTTTTGCCTAAGTATTATCCATTCACAATGACATAGCATTGGGAATGGATAATACTTAAGCAAAAAAGCAGCAAAAAAGACGCCCATCTGACATTGGTCTAAGGACTGTAATTCTTACAGTTTTTGCAGATCTTATTAAGATCAGTTTCAAGCACGTGGCTACGTGTCCGCTAATTTCACTAACCAACCAAAATTACCGATTTATTAGGCAATATTATCGCTTAACCGATCAAAGAGGCGAAAAACCGGAAATATCTATAAACGAACAAAACTTGTCAGGTTGATTGCAACGATGTGATATCAGTTGAAACTGATCTATAAAGCACGTACAATAGAAGCCCAAAATAACGCGGTCCGATATACCGCGAATTTAGATTTAACGCGGGGAAAAGTATATCTTCCGAAAAAAAAAAGATCAGTTTTAGGATAAATTTGTTTAAAAATTCTGTGAAACATAATATGCTTCATAAAACGTTTTTTCCCACAAGAGAAGGCATTGCTTATCAGTGTCCGGCACACCCACCTGCTGATCTACTAAAATCAAGAGATGAAAAAATCAGAGCCAGGTTTTATGCCAAAAAACACTACGGTGTTAATCCAGCCATGAGAACAAGGCACTATTAGAGAATTTTAAGCCCATTACCGCCGTGAACTGCTCAGCGGTATAGTAAACTCTGAAGGAAAAATGGAAGATTTCCTAATGGCAATCAACCTCAAGACTGTTGCATATTCTGTAGGCCTTGCATGGGGAAGCATTACTCCGACTAGAATTCAGAACTGCTGGAAAAAAGTGTCTGGTGAAGATGTCTCCGTTGGAAATTGCTCCGATCCCGGATTCACAATGAGTGCCTTGATTTTGCGGTTAGTGATAAGCATCTCGATATCTCTGTTGAGGATGTAAATCATGGTTCATACGCCTCCTTGAATTTTGCAGACCAGAAAATTTTTCGGCCCCAGTATTATCTTATAGAAAATCTCTTCTTAAAAGAACGCGAAATTTTGCTGTTTCAAGAAACTGCTAGTTTTCCTGGAGACATAACGGTATCCGTACGAACCATGTAAATGACGGGATAGAAATTGACAACAGCGAACCAATTTCAGAGGTCGTAATAGATCAGGATATCATTGATGCTGTAACGCATAAAAATTGCAATGAGCAAGATGATGATGATGAAACTGAAAATGATGTGGTAATGAAAGACGACGTTCTACATGTAAGTGAAGTCATTTCACACTTAACGAAGATAATTTCGTGGCAGGGCGATTCAGATAGCGTTCATCTATTCCATCTTGCTAGTGTGAAACAATATGCCGAAAAGAAACGAAACGCCTCACTTAGCCAAACAACACTTACGGACTTTTTTAAGACAGTGTAAGATTAACTTTTTGTTCAAGGAATGATAAAGTTAATTACATTTCTCAAAGCGAATAAGTGTTTTCATCATTTTGTACCATTCCTTTGACACCATTCCGATATACCGCGGTTAAGCTATAACGCGGGTGTGAAACATGTCTCCCAACAATCGCGTTATATCGGGCTTCTACTGTATTACGTTTTAATACGATAAAAATTTCGTGATGCTGTATAGATATATATATAGCATGAAGAAGATGCACATTGTAAAGTCATGAAAGTTTTTAAAAATGGCCTGTTACAAAACCGCTATAAAATTTTAATATTAAAGGAAAGATATTAGGTCAATTTTATACGAGTTTTGTACTTTTTGTTTACTTTTGACAGTCCAAATTAAATATTTCTTCTTTCGAAAAAGTAATTTTTATTAAAAAAAAAAAATAGCAGACGTTTTAGCAAAGATATCCTAATAAATAAAAAAAAAAAAATACTACTTTTAAAATTATACATCTTTAAATTCCTTAGTTGCAGATCATTTTATTGTACATCGGAACAAATGAAATAGTCAAAGAAAAAATGTGCAATAAATAGCTTATTATAAATAGTTTCTGTGAAATAAAATGTGTACCATATCAAAATATAAATTTCAAAGAGAGAGGCGGAAAGAACATACATAAAACAGTATAGAGTGACAAGCTATATATTTAGAACACTTAAAATACCATTTTGTCTTTTTCTTTAACATATAAGGTTTATTTACACTTAGAGAAATATAATATTTAATGGTCTTGACAACTAAAATAAGGAAAAAGAACCTCGCCTAGTAAATTATCGCTTGGGAAAATTTAACTATTCTAAAAAAATGTCACTTTTGCTAAATCCGAACAACTTTTATATTCGATGATTCAATACAATTCTGACACACATATATATACATACATATAAACAATTCTAAATAAAAAGCGAAGAATGCGGTATTTTATAACTTGAACAAAGAAAACTTGGAATTTCGAAAAAAATAAATATTTTCAAAAAGAAATAAATTTTAAATAAATTAGAAGTATTTTATAGTGGTTGTTATTTATCTAAAAATCTTTTTTTAAATACATCTGTTAAAAATTATTTTTACAGTTTTATATTTTATGTTTATTCTATTTCAATACATTTTTGTAAGAAACTTTAAAAATAAGTAGATTTCCCAATTTTGCAGCATTTCTATAGATAATGTCATTAAAAAATAAAGCTTACCTGAAAAGTTTTTTTTCATTGGACATTGTTAAAACTGTAACCATTAATTCCCGTGGAGAAATTTCAAAGCGATATAAGGAAGCGTTCAAACTTAATGCTGGAATCGGGCGTAAAGTAACACAGTTGCGCCATCTTGTGGACGGAGTGATTATTCACATACGCGGGATTTTAGTGTGGCGCATATTTTCTAAATCTTTAGTCTTTCATGGAAATCAGTTTTGTTTGCCACATTTATTGCAAAATAATGGCGTAGCGAGAGGGGCATCCAGATGCATTTGACACCAAAACGTTCCTTTCGCCTTATCAGGGAAACTCTAGTTTTTAATCAGGGTGAAAAAACTTTACAATTTTAGTGGTGTGAGTAAGATAACAGTTAGGTATCTACCTGTAGTTCACACTCCATCCGCTACGTGGCGCATGACCTTGATTGATGTGGCCTCGCTTTTAATCTTGCGGTTACTTCTCCCATTTAAGATAGGACGCTTACTTATATCGCTTTGGAGAAATTTTCTAGTCTTATTGTTGCAAAGCATACCTTCTAGGAATCAGTTTTAAATAAATTCTCTGCCCCCATGCATAAGATCAATCTATTTCATTTAATTCTAAATCTCATACCAGAAATATTTTATAATTTACTTATATTTAATATTGAATTGTAACTTTTACACCAGGCGCTACCGCGTGTGTAAGCTCCAGCTAGATTGTTCCTGTCAGTGCTTTTGCTTCTGATGACGTCTCAGGCCCCCGGGTCTGCCCCTGCTACCTCTGGCCAAAGAAATGGAATAGTACAAGAAACGCAACTTCGAAAAGTCGTAACAGTGCCATCTGGAGGCTGCCTTGTAAGTTCGCGGCGCTTTCAATATAGGAGGAAAGCAAACATTACAGGATGAAGCATGAAGCGGCGCCGAGAGGAGCGCATCCCAAGAACGGGTTGATATGCGCGCGCATTCTAGATGAAAACAATCGGGGAAGAACACGCTTTTCCACCGAGAATTCAATCTTGTTTGTTTGTCGTTTGGCAGCCATCTTCCTTCGCTATACTCAGTACGTGCGTAAAAGCAATGGATAGAGGACAATATTCAAATCGTTAATGATTTTCAGCCTTCTTATTTAAAACATGGTAAGTGGCAGATGTTTATGTATATGTTGTTTATTTAAATGATCCCATAAGTTTCCATTTTAATTTAAAAAACTGTCAAAAAGAACATTATTGTGCGATAAAAAAGGGGAATATACCATATATTGTTAATACACTATTATTACATTTTTATATTAGTGTGCTTTTATATTATTATTATGTTGATAGTATTATTATGTATAATAATTACATTATCAGTAATCTGTATTTCACAAAATTCAGTCTCAGAAAAGTGGACACTTCATAAATCCAAAACCTTTATTTCTACTTTTTTAATAAATTCATTTAAAATTATTTCCCAGATTTCACTCATCGCTTTTCCTTTTCTCATCTTAGAGAGTGAGTAAATAAATGAATAATAATAATAATATGATTATTAAATAGTTAAATGTTGCTATATAGCATAAAAATGCAAATTAACAGAAAGGTGTTTTTACTAAATAGCTGTGAGAATATTATGTCATTTAGGAATTATGTACTGTAAAGTAAAATTATAACGTTTTTTTTTTTTTTTTTTTTTTTGACATATATGTATTTACTTCATCAACAGTTAGAAAGCAGCTGAATAAAATCTATATGCACGAGAATATTCTTATTATTCTCGTTGAATGTTTTCTATTCACACAATTAATAAAGTAATCTTTTTAAAGGAAAATTAAAAATTTAAGCTCTGTGATAGGCATGTGTTTTTTTTTTTTGGGGGGGGGGGGAGGTAGGGGGGAAGCGTATTTGGAATATTATTATTATTAATTCAGAAACATTTTAAATCATCGGGTTTTGCGGTATTAAATTTCTAGCATTAGGAAAGAAAATGCGGCGATTGAAATCTTGAAAATTATTTAAAATGAATTTAATAAGAAAGTGAAAATCTAGGTTTTAAGAGTAGTGAAGGGTCCATTTTTGTGACATCAGATCTTGTGAAAGACAGATCGCTAATAATGTAACATATATAACAACGCAATAATAATATATTATTATTCCTCTTTTATTAAAATGTTCTTTCCAAAGCTTTTTTTATTAATCAAAAATGGAAATTTATGCGAATATTTAAATGCAATATAAATACATAAAAATCTCACTTATATCTTAAAATGAGAAGGCTGAAAATGATTAATTGCAAAGAATCTATTGCTATCCCAAATGAAGTTCATAAAAAAAAAAAAAAAATAAAAAAAAAAAAAAATATTCTATTTACAAAAGAGTTGAAACAATGTCTCAAAAGAAAACATTTTTCATTCTTTTAAGAGATAATGCAAGATCAGCTATTTCATATATATATATATACATGCTTTACCTTTAACAGAAACAAAGAACTAATTGAAACTCATTAAAAGTCTTACATTATATATAATTAAAAAAAAAAAAAACTATAAATAAAAGTTATTCTTGAATCTTTCTTTACATGTCTGAATAGAAAAGCACCTGAAGACAAAAGCAGGATTATCAAAATATTAAAGGGTCGAAAAGCGCGGACTTTTTTTTTCCCCCCTTTTCTGTTTTGGAGCAGAGTGAGCGCGCGCCTCGCTGCGCTTCATCCCTGTAAAGTTTGTTTTACAGCGCTGTTAGAAGCGCCGTCATGACGTAGACCGCAGTTTACATTGGCCCTATGAGAGCTTTCTATCTTTGTCCGTTCAAGATCTTTGCTCTGGCGGAAATGGTATGATGAGTCGCACATCTTCTGTGTCTTCTCTTTCTACTAACAATTCTAAAAGTAATAGAGTTAATTACTCCGCACTTTTAACTAAGTATACTAATGATTTTAATGGTCCTTCTGAAATTATGCTTAATGATAAGCCGTATACTTTAACTACTTATGCTAAATTAGAAATTCTTAATAATTTAACTTCTCGCAAAGCCAACAAATGGTGGATGCTATCCAACTCGTTGTAAATTCTAAAATGCAAGATGGTAGCGTAAAAATGATGGACACTGATGAGGGCTTTACCCCAGTTAAAAAGAAAAGTAAAAAACGCTAAAGTAAAGTGCAACATAAAACTGCTGCTAAAAAATCCCCTACCGATGAAACCCCTAAAGACGATTATAACGAAAGTTCTTCGGAATCGGAGTCTAGTGACGTAAATAACGATGATGAAACTCCTGAAAAATCTAAAAAAAGACCCAAACCTTTAATGGTTACAGGTATTCCAAATATTATTGAATTTCTCAACGAACTCTCATCCTGTAACAAGTACAAATTTGAAGCTAAAATAGCAGGAGAATTTATTCGTATCTCCCCAGCAACTTTCCGCGACAAAATGTCGCTTCACGAGCACTTTAAACAAACTGCTGTTCAGCACTATATTATCCCGGATCGGGATATTCCACTGAAAGTGGTCATTAGAGGCCTCCCTAGAACTCTCGATATTGAAAGAGTCAAAGAAACTCTCTCATGTAGAGGTTTCACTATTCTGAAAATGTCTCAACTAAAAAGTCGTAGAGATGGGAAACCCCTCCCTCTCTACTTATTGGAACTTCCTAAAAATGCTACGTCATACGAAATTTTTAAAGTAAATGCTATCTGTAGCTTAAGGGTTGAAGTTGAAAAATTTCGCCCTTCTAGAAAAGCAACACAATGCCACCGCTGTCAAAAGTTCTTCCACGTAAGTACGAACTGTCATTTAAATCCCAAATCCGTGGGATGTGGTGGTCCCCATCTGTCCCCAGACTGCCAAATTAAAAAAGATATCGCTACTGCTAAGGAAAATTCTACAGAAATTACTAACCCTCCTCCTAAATGTGGTAACTGCTCTTTAGAACACCCTTCATCTTATAAAGGTTGTTCGCAATTTCCCCTCAAACCCCAATTTAAAAAATCATACGCTAAAATAGTTGGTGAAAGTAAAAAGGAAAAAATTTCTGCCAAAAAATCACAGAGACAAACTGAGGACGTCATCGTACCTTCAGCCAATAAAATTTCTCCATTACCCAAGGCTCCGCCTCCCACTCAGCAGCTTTATGAGTTGCAGGAATTTTCAGGTTCTATCAACACGATAGCTGAAATCCTATCTAAAATCAAACAAGAACTAAATGTAAGTTCATTTAACGAAATCCCATAAAACTCAACAGTGTCCTCGAAGCGATACAATCTAAAGAAAATTCTATAGCTAAACTTCTCGCCTTCAGCGAGATGATCAACAGTGATTTTAACTTCTCTAGTAGCGAGTCATAAGTTCGCTTATGGCTCCTACCCTTTTTAAAATTGATTTCTTCTCTTATTTTTGTAATTTAAATGTATGGTCACTGAAAAGTGTCTTTTTTTTTTTGGTTATGTTTGGACTTGGCTTGCGACATTTCGGCTTTTATGAACCTTGAACAACTCTTTTCTTACTCTATCGGTCTATTTTCTACAGCGGACTTCATGAAACAGTGAAGCCCCGCCTCCTATTTTCGTATTGGCTGCCCATCTGGCCATCCACATAAATAGACTTTTTCCTCTCTTTTTCTCTCATTCAGTCTTTAGCTCTCGGCGTGCTGGGAGCTATCGACACTCTTAAGCAGCTTTTCTCTGCACTTAGACTAACTTTTCCTGTTTTCTTTATGATGTGCTCTACTATTACTCATCGACAGGGCGTGGATTTGATCTTCAAATAGGTAGCCCCTGGAACTGCACTGCTGTTCACTGTAAACAATTTTAACAAGTGAATGCCTGATACGTTCAGCGTTCCAACAGTGTCCTCGAAGCGATACAATCTAAAGAAAATTCTATAGCTAAACTTCTCGCCTTCAGCGAGATGATCAACAGTGATTTTAACTTCTCTAGTAACGAGTCATAAGTTCGCTTATGGCTCCTACCCTTTTTAAAATCGATTTCTTCTCTTATTTTTGTAATTTAAATGTATGGTCACTGAAAAGTGTCTTTTTTTTTTTTTTTTTTTTTGGTTATGTTTGGACTTGGCTTGCGACATTTCGGCTTTCATGAACCTTGAACAACTCTTTTCTTACTCTATCGGTCTATTTTCTACAGCGGACTTCATGAAACAGTGAAGCCCCGCCTCCTATTTTCGTATTGGCTGCCCATCTGGCCATCCACATAAATAGACTTTTTCCTCTCTTTTTCTCTCATTCAATTCTTTAGCTCTCGGCGTGCTGGGAGCTATCGACACTCTTAACCCCTTCGGGACGGGAGCCTTTTACGAAATTTTTAATCTTTTGTCACCGTTTTTTTAAAAACAGAAATTTGTGTCTTCTTGAATCGAAAAAATGCGTGGATTAAATAAGACAAATTTTACTGGTGAGTAAAAACAAGGATCCTGAGCGCTTCATGCGGCACGTATACGTGCCGCTCGTCCCCAAGGGGTTAAGCAGCTTTTCGCTGCACTTAGACTAACTTTTCCTGTTTTCTTTATGATGTGCTCTACTATTACTCATCGACAGGGCGTGGATTTGATCTTCAAATAGGTAGCCCCTGGAACTGCACTGCTGTTCACTGTAAACAATTTTAACAAGTGAATGCCTGATACGTTCAGCGTTCCCTTAATATATGTAAACATGTAGGTTACACGGGCGTCTAGGGATTACGAGCGTCTGGGGAGAGAACGACTTCTAATGGTAGCACTTAGAAAAATTTCGACTTCCGTTTCAACAGGGAAGAAAGGGAGAAAACAGTCTGCGTTCTTCCCTCAACCTTGTGTAGCTTTCCCGTTTCGCTTGTATTTATTATTCGGTTATGAGAACATTAAAATAAATAACGTATAATGTTGAATTTTATAATTTGATTTTCATAAAAAAAGGATTTTTTTTTCAAAAATGAATAACATAAATTTAAAAATAAATAAATAAAAAAGAATAATATCTGTTATTTATATAAAACCTTTTATATAGAAATGTGCAAAAATTATTTTTAGATTTATAGCTTCATATTTTAATATATAATATTTTATTACACACACACACATATATATATATATTAACATATTTAAAAAAAAATAAGTACATTTGTCAACAATTCTGCGTTATATTTATATATAATGTAGTTATTTGGCAATTAATATTATATAAACTATATTCAAAAATGTGTGTCACGAAATACTGTTTTTTTTTTCTTTTTCACCTCAGAAAATTCATTTTTACAGTATTCATTTTTTGTTAAGTTTTATATATTAATGATTTACCTTTCTGATTTTTTTTTCAACTTTTTCACATCGGAAAATTCATTTTTACCATTTTCATTTTTTATTAAGTTTTATATATTAACCATTTACCTTTCCGTGTGTTTACTGTTTACCTATTCTTTTTTTAAATAAGGCCAATTGACGTAAATGTTTAATATTTTGTTAAGATTAGCACAAACCTCATCGTATCCTACTTTTTTTTTTCTTTTTTGCAAGCTTATGTCAAAATTTCCAGTTTGGGGAATTCGATGTGAATATTTTACAATGACTTTTTAATTTATTATTAAATGATTTTATGAAGGAGGTATGAGATAATATATTTTTTAACGATTACGTTTAGCAGATTATGTAGGAAGGAGGGGGGGGGGGAGTTAAAATTTTTTACTTACATAAGGACGAAAATATCAATTTTCCCATTTAATTTACTGCATCTATTTGACATTAAATGAAATTTCCCTTCCAGAGTTGGAATCTTTATAAGTTCTTTTTTCTTTTCTTATATATATATATATATCAGTGTGATTAAAATGCTAAAACTTCGATATGTTTTTCAATTAACTCGATTTTTACATGGACAATCCTCGTGGTTCATAAAATTAAAGACAGGATTTTCCTTAATATAAATTGACTGTTGAAAGGTATTTGCTTAGTATTTTTTTAAAATAAAAATATTAAGCAAATAGTCATTTGTTCATTATTTTTACAGCATGTCATGACATTTCATTTATTTTTTTAACCCTTTATGTCCCAAATTATGAATTCATGAAAATTTCATCTTCTAAACTATTTTTTGTGAAATTTTGAAACTACATTAGAAGATTTACACAATCATTTAATAAATTTTAGAAGGATTTTGCCATTTAAAGTCAATTAATTAAATTTGTATTTATAGGAATTTTGTGCAATATTTATAACTTCATTCAAATCTTTTATTTTAAATATTTTTTTTTAGTATTTTATAGAATTAGGAAATGTACAAGTATAATGCTCTTACAAGAGAAATATAGGAATAATTCCGAACTGAAACTTTTCACCCTCGAACTTTCAACGTTAAGAAAGCTGAAGAGGTGTGCAAATGAAAAAAAAAAAAAAAAAAAAAAAAAATCATCCTTTTAAAAATATTTTTGTTTTGTTCAACCAATAATGCTTTTGGAATAAGATAACGTAAAGTACCTATAACTCATTCTAAAATGTACTACTACAAATCGATGCATATTTTATATCAAGTTATTTTAATGGTACGTTAAAGTAGCGTCGGGGCATAAAGGGTTAAATAATTAATTATTCGGATATCTGGTCCTTACACCTATAGAGCACGCATAGAATTAAAAATATGAAAGAGAATGTTGTAAGAAATTAAAAAGAAGTGTTGTTTTAAAATCTTCTTAATAATTTTTAAATTAACTTTTCAAATATTATTGCAATAATTAAACTTTTTCTTTATTAAGTCATTTTCCTTCATAAAACCATTTAATAATGTGTCAATAAAATATTATAAAATATCTTTTAAAAAAAGTACAAAAGTTACAAAAATCCTTTAACCGTAAAATTTTACATAAGCTTACCCCCCCCCCCCCCCCCAAAAAAAAAAAAAAAAAAAAAAAAACACACACACACAAAAGAAAAATAATAGGATATGAAAGTCTGTTACAAAAATATATTAAAATATAATAATAATAAAATATGAAGCTATAAAAATATTTTTTCAGATTTATCTAACGAAAGATTTTCAGATAAATAACAGCCATTCTATTATTATTATTATTATTATTTCCTTTTAAAAACATTTCATATTTTGCAAATTCGATGCTTTTTTTGTTTGTTTGTTCAAATTATAAGATTCAGCATTCTTCGTTGTTTATAATTTTAACAATTTTCATAATCGAATAACAAATGCAAGCGAAAAGGAAAAGTTACATAAGGCTGAGGGAAGAAAGCAGTTGTTTTTCCCTTTTCTCCACAGCTGAAAGGGCAGGATTATTTTTTTCTAAGTTCTACTGTTAGCAGTCGTTCTCTCCCCAGACGCTCGTCTAGGGAGTAAACGACTTCTAATGCATATAAATATCATCATCCGATACGGAGAAGAACGAAAGTTCTTATCTGTATCTGGCGTGATGTGAAATATGATTTGACATAGGCAAAAATTATCTTCTTTTATTAATTTAATGTTCTTTCAAAAGTATTGTGGTGTGAATTTTAAATTAAAATGATTATTTTCCTCATTTTTATCATTAATTTAGAGTATTTGATATGAGATTCGAAGTTTTATGCATAGAAAGAACATATTACGTAACGGATAGGGCAAACATTTTTCACAATCTTTTTCAAATTATTGTAAAATGAATATGACTAAAATGGTTAAATAAAAAAACATCTTCAAGCATTTCTTATATTTTTTTAAAAAGTCATTTTAATTATTATTATTATTTTTTTTATACTAGTATTAAACTGAAGAAACATGTGTTTGTTTGTTTCTAGGGATAATCTCTGAAATTACCGAGCCGAAATTTTTGTTTAAAAGGTATTAAAATTTCTCGCAAAATCCTGAAAAAAAAAAAAAAAAAAAAAATCCGTTATACAGAAAATTACTGGATCAGAGATTACCCTTTTAAATACTTTAAAACACATAAAGACAAAATTTAAATTCATAATGCCTAAATACTGTACAAAAAAGCAATTAATTGTACATTTATTTTAATTATGTGATTTTTTAAAATATTCAATAGAGTGATAGCAGATTTAAACAATTTTCTATTTTTAGATGTTCCAATATAACAGTTTACCAGATTGTACTTATTTTATTTTACTTTTTGTTTTAATGGGTTCGAATGCCTTATACAACTATTACTTATATTAGTGCTAGCGATTTTAACAAATTTCATGCATTTATTAGATTTTTGCGTCCAGTGGTGTTTTCTTTTTTTAGGGTTTCGTTCATCTGACAAAACCCTATTCGTCTCACTCCTTTGCCTGTCTGTCCGTCACAGAGCCGGTTCTCAGAAACTATACATGTTGGAGACTTGAAATTTTGGGTATTTATAGCTGAACACCTCCCATCAAACGACAAATCACAAAATTTTGGAAAAGTCGGTAATTAACCGAATTACGGGCTAATTAACTTCTAAAATTAACCAATTAACCTTTTTAACGCAGGTACAAACGCATATTCTCCAAATCGTCGGAGTTTCTTCTTAGGTTTGCCGGTAAAATCAGCAGATGCACGGTTACAACGGAGGAAATTAAGTCGAAAAATGAAGTGGACATTTTAATGCGAAATCCCATCTCAGAAAGTATTGGTTCGAGAAATTTGTAAAAAATATAGACAGACACGGAAAAAAAACTACTTCCTTTTGGTATAAAGTTCATATTTCTGCGATGTGTGTAAGTGAAAATATCCACTAAAAATCGATCGATAAAAATCAATTTATTTATTTGGGAAGACAAAGAAAAAAATTTCATTTTCGCGCGAAGCAGGTGTCAGACAAGACGGGGCTTGCGATTTTTCCATAATAGAATATTTTAATACGAAATTTAAACTTTTTAATTAGTAAATTTTTTGATTCAATTTTCTGGCATCCGGATGCGAAATTGTTTGCCGATTTCATACATACCTAGTTCAAACTCCTAGCTTAATTCCAAGCTGAGATATTAATTATTATTTACTTAATCGGTTTCATTTTTAACAAAAGCGTAGATTAAAATGGAGGCATGTGCTTTTTTAATCACAAAATAATTTAAATTAGGAAATCTAACAATTTGCGTGGGGTTTTTGAACAGCGCTATGAGACAAGTATAACTTATTCATTATCAGAAAGTTTACAAGTATTCATACCACTATTTTCGAATAGTAATTTCAGCAATTATCATAAATTCTTGGTTAAGACCGCCACCACCTCAACTAGCATACCTCCTGATAGGTTGTTTAACGGAGTTACGTTCAGATATAGTTTTGTTAAGAATAGACTGCGCTCCTTCGTGGTGGAATGTGGAACTAACAGACCGCGATTTCATTTAAAATAGGAAATCTAACAAAGCGATCTGTTTGAAACTTTAAAATAGTTTATAACACAAAAGAAAAAGTTTATAAAAAATGGCGCATGAAATTTCGGGCAGGTGGAGAGAGGGGGAGGCTCAAAATATTTCTTTACTTTTTTATCTTTTTGTTTCATACCGTGTCAGGTGCGTGTTGTTGACGGAGTCCTTAGATACATGTTACTTATTAAATATAAATATGCCAAAAGTTAATTACCACTATTTCCGAATAGTAATTTCAACAAACATCTTAAATTCTTGCTGAAGACGGCCACTCCCTTGAGTAACATATCTACTGATAGGTTGTGTAGAGGAATTCCGTTCAGATACGCTTTTGTTAAGAATAAAGTGCGTCCCCTGGTGATGGAATGTGGAACTAACAGACCGCGATTTCATTTAAAGTAGGAAATCTAACAATGCGATCGGTTTTAAGCTTTAAGATACTTTATAACACATGATAAAAAAGTTTAAAGAAGAATGGCGTGTCGCATTTCGAGGGGGGTGAGGGAGGGGAGCGAACAAAATTAAGAAATATAACTGGACGATCTGTTTGAAACTTTAATATAGCTTGTAAAACATAACAAAAATTTTAAACATCAGGCCGCGTCCAAAATCATGGTGACCCTTACCCCACTTCGCCCCCCCCCCAAGGGGGGCGCTTTTCTAAATTTGGCACATACCCGTCATGAGATATATCGTAGCATTTCGGGGGAGGGGGCACGAACAAAATTAGGAAATATAACAAGGCGAATCTGTTTGAAACTTTACGATAGTTTAGGAAGAGTTTGCCAAAATTTAGAAGGTGTTCCATGGCGATAGATATACTGGACGTTTTGAAAGGAATATTAAACGAAACCCTTTGAGCGATCTATGATCACACTTACCCACTTGTTTGTTTTCTTCAGCGTGAAGAGTTCATGCATCCGCTTCGTAGACTTTCGCATATTGCTATATTTTATTATTTTTTTAAATATATTTTTATACATTTATAAATGTCACCTTTGCGGGATGGAGTTGGGGGATATTCTAATTTCAGGAAATATGCATGATTAGCTGATCAATTTTTAAAATTTGAAACTATTTAATTTTAAAATAACTTAGTTTCCCTACTTCAAAATGCTTGATCGAAAATGAAGACATTTTTATAAGGACAACTTAAAATTCATTTTATTTTTATCTAGCACTATATTGACACAAGCAGCACATTTCTTTATTCGTGTATCATAAATTTATTATTCCCAAAACTGTTGGATGTATTCAAAATTTGCTGGCCTTGTTATGACATGACAAACATTAATTTGACAAAAAAGAAAAAAAAAACTGTTCTGTTTTAAAGTTTGGAAACAAAAGTTGAAGATATTTGTTTATTTTTTATATATTTTTTTAAGTGAAACTTTTAAAAAGTTAATTATTTTTAAAAATTTCGTTTGTAATATTATTTTTAAAACTTTTGGATAGGTGGCGCCAGTAAAGTAAAAATTCTACATTTCCCCCCTTAAACCAAACCAGATTTAAAGAACCCCGTACAAAATATCTCTCTTGCATTTCTCCTATTGCGTATACACTTTTTTAACATCGAGGTACTAAGCTGCCCCCCATCTGCCACTTTCGTAAAATAGCCGCATGTTTTCTTTTGCAAGTTATAAGTTTGAAACCTGCAGAACCAACCACATGGCACGCACATTTCCCCCAATTTTACTCTTGCATAATAGTAGCAAAGAACTTAGCATACGCTGTTACATAGTAGGGCTGCCAGTTTGGGCTTCTTTAACCCCTTCATTCACGCACCCGTCAATATCACTGGCTGAGGTGTCGTTCGTTATTCCTCGTTCACATCATATTACCGGGCTGGAGATTTAATTGCTGGAAAAACTTCTGAAACCAGAAAAATTTAACTGGTATTTCCGTGTGAAGTCTTTGAATATTAACGTTTGGGTTGGGTTTTTGGCGCTGATAGCAATGTTGGACTTCGAATTGCATGTTTCGAAATATATCACACTCAAAAAAAATATTAGTAATCAAACTTTAATGCATATATACAGGGTGTTCCGTTAAAGGGGTCCAATATTAATAGGGGTAATAGAGGAGATCACACGGAGCATAAATCAGTATATAATGCCTGGCCGGATCTCAATAATTTTCAAGTTACAGCAAATAGAATGAAAAATCGGAAATTTGTAAAAAAAACCTCATTGCTAAACTATCGATAATGCTACATAAAAACGAAGCACATATTTAGAAAGAGCAGAAAAAATCCTACGAAATGACATAAGTTGTTTTAGAATATTGAGAATTAATGGCGAATTACAAGCTCTGAAACAGTGAAAAAATACAAAATCAAATATTTAGCAAAATAGTTAATCGCTAATTCCAAAAATGCAACTCTACCTACATCAAGGAAAATGTTATAAAATTTGGTCCATTCCGAAAGCTTTCGAAGAAGCTGACAATAAACCATATCAGTTTAATTGTATGGGAGAAATCAAGCAGTTCCCTAGTTACAACTCTGTACTGTTGCACGCTCGGAAAGGGCGAAACTCCGCCCATGACGATTGTAAACACCCCGTTTTAATATCTTTCAATTATACATTTCTGATCAACCTCTATCAATACCCTTTCATTATTCAGTCTGGTCAAGTGAATGACATATTGTGCAGCTCTCGCCTTGTCTTAAAGCAAACTCCGTGACTGCTGCGTTTCCTCCATGAACTTTCAGGATGATGAAGAAGAAGTACTTTTTATGCAAATTTTCTATGTGTATAGGAAGAAAAGTGTAATAAAACAGCAGTCATCAGTGGGCGTTATGTTAAAGGGAGGCTGTTGTAAGTGGGATTGTAGTAAGTTGATGTATAATAATTATGCCGGAATACTCTAACGAAGAATATGCGGACATGCATCTGATGTACGGGCAAGCTCATGGAAATGCATGTCTAGCACAGCGCATGTACCGTGAGCAATTTCCAAGGAGACGTTGCCCAAGTTCGAAACTCTTCATAAAAATCGATAGACGATTACGGGAGACTGGATCGTTTAATACAGCAAGCATTGATGCAGGGAAACCTCGACATGTACGAACACCTGCAATGGAAGAAGATGTACTGAATATTTTTAAAGATAACCCCTCCACGAGTACACGAGCTGCTGCGTCTCAAGTCGGTGTTTCTCACCAAAGTGTGTGGCGTGTTCTGCGTGCAGAAAACATGCACCCCTTTCATGTGCAGCGGGTACAACTGTTATCAGTAACAGATTGTGCTCAGCGGACAGAATTCGTACGCTGGTTGCTTAATGTAACAGAAAATAATCCACAATTTCTGGAAAATATTTTATTTACTGATGAAGCAACATTTACGAGAGAGGGCGTGGTAAACACGCACAATATGCACACATGGTCATATACAAATCCGCACACTGTTTTCCCGTCGAACGCACAACAAAAGTTCAGTGTGAACATATGGGCAGGTGTCCTCGGCGATTATCTCATAGGACCATATTTACTCCCAGATGTACTCAATGGCAGTACGTACTTGGTTTTCCTACGGGATATCTTACCGCAGTTACTGCAAAATGTGCCAGCAACATTGCGCCACAATATGTGGTTTATGCACGATGGCGCACCGGCACATTTTTTCATAGGTGTTCGCAATCACCTCAATTCAACATATCCTGGGAAATGCATTGGACGCAGTGTACCTGTTGCTTGGCCTGCACGCTCTACAGACCTCAATCCGTTAGACTTTTTTGTTTGGGGACACCTTAAATCGCTGGTGTATGAAACGCCTGTGGATACACCGGAGGATTTACTAGCGCGAATCGTTGTCGCTGCAGGAGACATTCCCAACTCCGTCGGAGTTTTTCGGCGTGTTCGCCAATCTTTACGACGTCGCTGTCGGCTGTGCGATTCTGTTAATGGGCGCAACCTCGAACACCTATTATAATAATGTCCGTTCGTCTGCCTTCCGACATTGAACTGTGCAGCGCAGGCCAGAAGACTATGCTTCACATATGTCATAAAGTACGTGGAATGTAATTCTTTATTTGTCATTTTTCTTTTATTTTCAACACTTTTTGGCACAGTATTTTGTAAGTCACAGACTGTGGTGTACTCAAATTGTAAATTACAAAGTTTGTATGAATTAATTTAAAATTTAGTGTCTTTTTTAAATTTATAATTAATAAAATTATTATGCTATTTGTTATTATTATTTCCTATCATAAATTATGATGCACATATACATACAATAATTGTCCATGTAAAACATGTACTGAAACTTCTTGCATAGTTACAAATCGCAATATTTTTAATTATTTCCGAATTTTCACCACCAGTTTAATTTTAAAGAATTTAACTAAAGCTTTATATCAATAAAAGACCACTTTAAAATGTAGACTATTATTGTAAAGTTATTTTGGTTCATTCTGTAAGTAAAGTCACATGACAATATTTAAATTATTTTTTCATAAGATAAACTCTTGAACAATAGACATTTTTTCCTGACTCCATGTATTTATTTTTTTGGTTCAGACGAAAAACGTGAGATGTTCGACGATAATATTGATGTTGTTATTATGGTTTGGAGATGTGTATTCGTAGTGGCTGTACTGTGATTGTCTAAATAAATGTTTTGTGTGTTTTTTAAAGAAGTTATGTTTATAGTAAAATAATTATCATTATTTTAACTAAAATGTTATAAAATAGATAACAATTTGGTAGCAGAGCGTGGTTTTAAAGCGAATTTTATATTTTGAGTGTACAAGTAAGAAGAGTAAATAAATATGAATTGTATGAACTAGGCCTAATACAAGTTAAGAATTTGTTCCATTGGACTAACCGCCAATAGAAAAAATTTAAGAGGTAAGAATTTTATATGCATTTAAAAATAGTTTGGAAGATAAAGTATTTTAATTATGTGTGAATCCAATATGTTTGGAATTCCTAGAATAGAGCCGTTAACAAGTAAAAATTATACATTATGGAGTATGCGAGTTGAAGCTTTGATTAAATCAAAACATTTATTTGATGTTATCGAAAATGATGAACCGGTAAAAAATGAAGGGGATCCCGATAGTTTAAAAGCGCATAAAACATGGTTAGAAAAGAATGATGAAGTTTACGGTATAATTATATTGACGTTGTCCGCAGAACAAATGATGGCTGTTAGAGGGATTAAAAAAGCTAAGGATTTATGGCAATTACTGAAAAAGCGTTATGCGGGAATTGAAAATCAGAGAAGAATTCAGTTAAAAATTAATCTTGCGAGAATAGAGAAAAACGAAAGAGAAACAATAGAAGAATATTTGATAAGAGCTCAAGGGATAGCTAATGAAATATTAGAATTGGGTACAGAGATTGATGAATGCGAATTAATAGGATTTATTATAGAAGGGCTCCCAAAGAAATATAGCGAAGTAACAACTGCGATATCATCAAACCCAAATATAACTTATGAAGTAATGCGAGAAACTTTGTTGAGATATGAAAGAAAATATGATAAATTTCGAGAAAACGAGTCTAAAGCATTTAGGGCTAATGAAAAGAAAAAGGTTTTATGTTTTGCTTGCGGAAAGCCAAATCATATAGCGCGGAATTGTTATAGTAAATCGAATATGACACACTCGCGAAATGATAGGGAGTATTCACCTAAGAAAAATTTTCAAAATTATTATAGTAATAAAGTTCAAGATGTAAGAGAATACTCACGCAATAATAAGAATTATAATAAGAATAATAATGTTTCAAACAAGAAGGCAAAAGAATATACATGTTTTACAAATGAACATGCATTGCAGTCAAATGAATTCAATAGAAATGAGTGTAAAGAATCTGAAAATAATAGGGAAATAACCTGGATGTTAGATTCAGCTTGCACTTCGCATATGACGCATAAAGAAGGTATTGTTGTAGAAAGAAAACCTGAAGATGTAGAAATTGCAACTGCTGACAGCGAGCGATCAATACAAGCGAAATATCGTGGAAATGTTCATGTTACGTCTTACGATAAGAAAAGTGGCGAAACAAAAATAAAACTTACAGAAGTTCTTTGCGTACCTAATTTAAGAGAAAATTTAATGTCAGTTCCAAGTTTAGTCAGAAAAGGAAAATATGTGATATTTGATAATGAAGGAGCAGCCATTTATGAAAAGAATACAGGTGAATTAATAGCTAAAGGAACATTCGAAGATAATACATTTAAAATAAACTTAGCTGTACGAGAAACAGATGAAGACAGAAATGAATCTTGTTTACAGACAAATGAATCAAAGAAAGAATTATGGCATAGAAGACTTGGGCATATAAATTATGTATACTTACAAAGAATGTCGAGAGAAAATCTTGTAAGGGGATTAGAAAAGATGAATGGTGAAGAAACAAAATGTGAAATATGTATTCAAGGGAAATTAACAAGAACACCATTTAATCATGTGATAGAAAGAACAACACGCATTTTAGAAAGATTACATGTTGATTTATGTGGACCAATGAAAGTACACTCATTGGGAGGGAGTAAGTACATGCTAATGGTAGTAGATGAATATAGTAGAAGATATTTTGTAGATTTTTTAAGAAGTAAAGATGAAGCAAAAGAAAGAATTATAAATATAATAGAGAGAAGAGAAAATGAAACCGGCAAGAAAGTAAAAGCGGTTAGATCAGATAATGGTGGTGAATTTACTAATGAAGAGCTCGTGAATTATTACAAAAGGAAGGGCATAAAGAATGAAAGAACCACAATTCATAGTCCACAAAGTAACGGGATTGCAGAAAGGGCTAATCGGACTGTTATTAATACTGCAAGAACATTGCTGATAGAAGCAAAACTACCTTTATCCTTTTGGGCCGAAGCAGTATCAACAGCTGCTTATATACATAATGTTACTCCAACAGCTACGAGAAAGAAAACGCCATTAGAATTATGGTCAAATAATAAACCAACAGTAAAGCATATGAGAGTATTTGGATGTAAAGTTTTTTATCGCAACGATGATATCAATAAAAAGAAATTTGATGTAAGAGCAAAACCAGCAGTGTTTATAGGATATTCAAGAGATCGGCGAGCATACAGATTGTATGATTTAAAAGAAAAGAGAATACGTGAAAGCAGAGATGTAGTATTTATAGAAGAAAAAATGGGATATGAAAATATAGCTAACAAGGAAGAAATGACTGATGAATTTGAATACATCAACATTACCAATAATAAAAATGTAATAGATGAACAAGAAGATAATAATTCCGATGAAAATGAAGAAGAGTTAAATCAGAAAAAGGAAGCAATTGCGTTGTCAGATGATTTGAATGATTCTGCGACAGAAGAATCTGAAGTAAATCATATAATTGATGAAAACAAGGAACAGCAAGAAAAAGAAACTAATGAGAATAAGTTGTTTGAAGAACCTAGAAGATCATCACGAATTAGGAAACCCAATCCAAAGTATTTAGCGAATCTAGTGCACGAGGAAGTTCCAAAGAATTACAAAGATGTATTAAATTCTAGAGATAAAGATAAATGGATAGAAGCAATCAAAAAGGAATTACACTCATTAGAAGAACACAAAACGTGGAAAATCGTTGACAAACCAAAAGATGTGAAGGCACTGAGAAGCAAATGGATTTTTACTGTAAAAGAAGACGGTGAAGATGTAAAATATAAAGCAAGATTAGTAGCCGACGGATCAAGACTTAAATTTGGAACAAATTATCAAGAATCGTATAGTCCTGTAATGAAAACTGAATCATTTAGAACTTTATTGGCAGTCGCAGCGATGAAAGGTTACAAAACTAGATTTTTCGACGTAGAAACAGCATATCTGAATGCAGATCTAGAAACTGCAATTTATATGAATCCGCCTGAAGGTCTACAAATTGAAGGAGGGAAAATATTATTGGTAACAGGAAATTTATATGGGTTGCCAGAAGCAGGAAGATGCTGGTATGAAAAATTAGTTAATATATTTGATAAAATTGGGTTACAGCCCTGCAAAGCAGATCCATGTGTGTTTTTTAATAAAAATGATAATAAATTTATTGCAGTTGGAATATATGTCGATGATGGAATAATCGTTAGTGAATCCGAAGAATTAATAAATAAATTGATACAAAAATTGAATAAAGAAGCAAAAATTAAAGAGCTGAAGAAAAACATTAAATTCCTTGGTATTGATATTGAAGAAAATAATGGAGAATTTTTGCTAGGGCAAGCTAAGTATGCAGAAAAAATCTTAGAAAGATTTGATATGGAAAATTGTAAAAGTGTGAAAACCCCTGGTGTTTCTGGAATAAAATTAGATGAATATGAAAATGAAAATAAAATTGATGAAACACTATATCTAGAAATGCTTGGAAGTATAGGATATCTAGTAAGAGGAACAAGGCCAGATTTAGCTTTCACTTTAAGTAATTTGTCTCAATATGCAAAAGATCCTAGAGAAATTCATTTACAGGCAGTGAAGAGAGTTTTGCGGTACATTCAAGGCACTAAAAACTACAAACTTCGAATTAAAAATAAAAAGGGCCAATTATCACTTTGTTCTGATGCTAGCTGGTGTACTACACGGGATTCAAAATCATTTGGTGGATATATCGTAAAGATAGGAGAATCACTGATTGAATGGAAAAGTAATAAACAGAAACTGGTTGCGCTTTCTACAATGGAATCTGAACTTTTAAGTTTATGTGATGCTGTTTGTGAAGGAAAATGGTTAATGGGTCTCTTGGAAGAGTTAAGCCAGGAAGAAATGGTGAAGCATCCAATAGAAATCAGTACTGATAGTCAATCTGTAATTGATTGGATTAAAAACCCAAGAGTGAATAATCGCAACAAACATATAGGTAGAAAATATCATTTTGTAAAAGATGAAAGAGCGAAAGGAGAAATTGAAACAAAATATGTAAATTCGTCTGAACTGGAAGCAGATATAATGACTAAGAATTTGAGTTATGATGTCATGAAAAAACATATTACAAGTCTCGGAATTACTGAGGATTATTGACATGCGAAAGGAGGGATTTGTAAGTAAAGTCACATGACAATATTTAAATTATTTTTTCATAAGATAAACTCTTGAACAATAGACATTTTTTCCTGACTCCATGTATTTATTTTTTTGGTTCAGACGAAAAACGTGAGATGTTCGACGATAATATTGATGTTGTTATTATGGTTTGGAGATGTGTATTCGTAGTGGCTGTACTGTGATTGTCTAAATAAATGTTTTGTGTGTTTTTTAAAGAAGTTATGTTTATAGTAAAATAATTATCATTATTTTAACTAAAATGTTATAAAATAGATAACACATTCAACTCATGAATAATTAAAAATGTTGCATCTCAGAAGAAGCATGATCGAAAATGTATAGTTGAGAGTAATTAAAAAGGCGGTGTTTCCAATCGTGATGGGCGGAGTTTAACCTTTGCTAGTGTCAAAGAAAGCGGAGTTGTAACTAAGAAACTGATTAATTTCTCTCACACAATTAAACCGATATGGTTCATTGTAAGCTTTTTCGAAAGTTTTCGGAATGGACCAAATTCTACTACATTTTCCTTGTTGTAGCTAGAGTTGTCTTTTTGGAATTAACGATTAACTATTTTGATGTATATTGGATTTCGTACTTTTTTCACTGTTTCAGGGCTTGTAACTCGTCAATAAATATTGCTATTTTAATACAATTGATGTCATTTTGTAAGTTTTTTTCTGCTCTTTCTAAATATGTGCTTCGTTTTTATGTAGCATTATCGATAGTTTAGCAATGAGGGTTCTTTTACAATTTTCCGAATTTTCATTCTATTTGCTGTAACTTGAAAACTATTGAGATCCGACCAGGCTTTATATACTGATTTATGCTCCATGTGATCTCCTCTATTACCCCTATTAATATTGGACCCCTTTAACGGAACACCCTGTATAATTTCAAATAGTATTTGTAAAATTTTGTATGATGATGATAAATAAAGATTTAAGATGTGAAAAATAAAGGTCTTATTCGCATTAATTTTTATGGCGTAAAAAAACACTAAGACACAGAATTCTCGCATGATGGCTTTTCAACAAATGTGGATTTGTTCTATAACATCTTTTTTTTTTTTTCTTTTTGGCCTTAAAAAAAAAAAAAAAAAAAAAAAAAAAAAAAAAAAAAAAAAAAAAAAACTAATTGCATATTTTATTTAGAAACCTTATAATTATTCAATTTTTCTAATATAAAAAAACAGGTACTTTTATGATGGTTTTTCCAAATATTAAGCAATTTTTAAGGGGTTAAATTCCGAATAGTAAGTTTCACTTTGTTTGATGACAGAGATACTTCCAAGATTGTTGACTCCAAGGTTGTTGATTGTGGCCAATGCCTCACATAGCCGGTTCCTGAAAAGTAGCTTGTTGAATGGGTTACCATACTACCTGGCTGGTAGCATTGAAGGGCATATCGAGTAAAGTACCAAGAACACTGGGAAAATTGAACTCATTATTAAGGAAACACAAATACTAGGTAAAAAGAATAAATATAGCAGTACAAATAACTATAGAATTTCTTTGTTTTAAGAAAAATGTTCATATTTTTAAAAAATCGGTATGTTTTTTCGTCTCAAACATTAATTACAATATAGCGCATTGAATCATTGCATATTAAATTAAAGTGTATAAATAAATATATATCTAACACTTAGCATCAATAAACTAGTTTGCCCCACAACGAGGTTAAAGAGTTGAATTATTATTTTCCAGTTATCTCGCCGCATGACGTTACATATGTGTAGCTACAACAAATAAATTAACATGAATATAAAATAAGAATTCAATGTTCATCGTGAAAATCACACCTTATTTCAGGTCTTCTTTTCAAGCTTTTTCGCAAACATTTCCGGTATATATCATTGGCTTGTCACAGAACTCGATTATAAAAAATTGACTTTTTTTTTATGTTTCGTAGAAAGCGGAAGGAAGTAAATATATCATTTTTGCTGTTCTTTTCAAAAAGGTACCGGGGGAAAAATGAAACATTACTGATATTATTTTATTAGGATTTCTACATTGATTTCTTTACATAAAATAGTAAATTAATTAACGTTAAACTATTAACAGAAAAAAAATGTATTTTTAAGAATCCTACACTCTTTATTTTAAATTTTTAATTTAATTTCGTCTATTTAACCTTTAAAATGTTCATGGTTGCAGTTTCACAGCCGTTTAGCCTATTTTGGCAAGCATGTATTGGCGCATTATTAAATCCATTGTTGCTTGAACTCGTAAAGTTACGGAGAATGCTTGGTGATTGATCATCTGCTGCGGGCTAATGGGAAACTGCTTTAAAATGAATATATTAATTTATAATTAAGTTCTAAATATTTCAAAATTATCAAATGACATCCGAAACACACCGGTGAACGTAATTTTTGTAATTCGATACCCACGATCGGCAACAGTTGGACCGCGGGCCGCATCTGGACCGCAGAAGGTCGAAGCCTGAGCCGCCATTCATTTTCAATTTGAATAAATAATGTATTTATATTTACATATAATAGATACGTTTGAGTGATAGCTTTATCAATGTTTCTTATCTTTTTAAGTAATAGTGCTACTAATTCGATTTTTTAATGATGATGTATTGTTGCTATGATGTGAAACGCAAAATACTGATTTGGTGTGCATGAGTGGCAGTGGGACTTGCCGGCTGCGTTGGAGCACAAACATGTCTCAGAAAAGTAGGAAAATTTAAAAACGCTAGCTATTAACCTGGATACTATGTTTGGCAGAACAGATGTATGTGAAACAGATTTTTCCAAAATGAATTTTTTGAAGAACAAATATCGTTCGAGATTAATGGACGCCCACATTGAAGACACTCTTCGCATTAGTTGTTCACCATGTGAACAGCTATACACAAAAAAAAATAGTTTTTTATACAAATTATAAAAAAGTCGCTCAAGCCCGAAAGTGTAATTTTACAAATTTATGTTTCAACGGTACTTGTCATTTCTATTTTATTATTTGTATGAAAAATTTTTCAGAACGTATACCTGTGCACGTAGCAGTTTTTCCCAAATAATACCTGACTTATCTAATTTATAAAATAAAGATTTTAAAGTAATAGATTCTTGCATTACTTAAGTGTTTTTTTCTCTGAACCTTGATAAAAAAATTTTAAAAGTATTCGGACACCACATAGAAGTATCTGGCGATCCCTGTTCAGGAAAGTGGGTTAAAAAACGATTACAAAATTCCTTGTTTACATATAAAAACTAGGTTGAGTTAAAAAAAAAAATGTACAAAAACCGTTTTGGGCTGTAGGCTGCATAGTGTATACTACATACTGTAAATATGGAAAGTGAAACAAAAAATATACATTTTTAAAACTTAAACAGCTGTCCGCCCATAGGTAAATCACAGTAAAAGTTTCATTTTCAAAACTGATGCCACTAAATTTAAACAGCAATTTTTCTTACTACAATATCAATAAAACAGTCTTAGGATATTTAACTAAACTGGTTTCCCACAACCTTTTATCCGTCACGTACCCCTTTCTTAAGCTTCACATATTGGAGTAAACCCGTTTCTCACAAACACGCCCCCCTTCCACCTCCACTCAACTAGATTCTGCAAACATGCTTTTTTTTCATTAGAAATCTTATGACAACCATATAATAAATCGATTCATATTGCGACATGTCTGACAGTTTATTTTTTTATTTTGCATTTTAAAGATACTAATTTGCTTTGTTTTTTACAGTATTAGCCAAACATTAAGATAAATCCATGCAAAGTTAAAAGACATTTTAACTAATATCTTATGATGACCATTCGTAACAACTTTGCATCATGATATACAAATAATCAAAATGGAAACAGAAAAGAATATTGCATAATGATAAGTTTTCGGGAAGATGGTGGAAAATATATAAGTACTCAGGCAATATGCTTAGCAGTGGGCGGAGCTACTGACATTGCATTATAAGTGATTTATTAGGGGTACTGAGCTTTTTCTCTCATTCCGAGTGTAACATATTGGATTTACACGTGACCAACTTTGTAATCTAAAACTATGGATTTTCTTTATGTGCTTTTAGTTAAAACATTTTTGTGATTTCCGCCATTACCAGGGGTGTAGTGGAGGGTGTACGGAGGTATACGCCGTATACCTTCTGTAATTTTTTAAGAAGGTTTATATACTCTCTGTTTCTTAAATAAAGTTATAGCGCATACCCTAGGCATGAGGTTCATTACTTTAGCGTATACCCTCTGATTTTTTTACGACTACAACACTGGCCATTACCAATATTATTTTCACCTACCCTCAGTAGGCCCGCTCCGTACACCCAGGGGTACCCTTACCCCAGGTTGGGAACCATTGAAGTAAAGAATAAACTGAAGAATGAACCTCATGTCATTTCATCTGTTGAAATAGCGAGAGTGCGTGCTAGATGTTTATTTGGAATTAATTATAAGTCTGTCCAAATCAATGTTCCAACTTGAGTGGTTTCTTTTCTTTATATACGAGTACAAATATCACTAGCTTACCCCTGACCTCGGATACATTTAAAAAGTTACTATGTGCTCAGCGGCGCATTTCAATGTGTGTCTCACTATGAGAACATCGCAATGGGAATACTTATGCAAATATTATTTATATTTAGTCGTATTATTTATATTTAGTCAGATCTCACATTCTACTCGCTAATGACCTATGATATGTGTGTGGACAGCATTCGTATTTTAAAAATATATCTTATCAAGAAATTAATATTTTAAACTTTTTTTGTTATTATGCACTGTTTTTAAAGTGTATATCTTTTTTTCATTTCTTTTTTTTTTTCCCTTTCTTTCTCTTGTTTCCTTTCTTTTTTATTATTTTTTTCTTTATATACTGTTGTTGATAAAAAATATATAAATAAATTAATTTAAATTTAAAGTTTTTAAATCTTACACATAATTCGTCCCCTTCGCTAAGACTTTAAAGCTCCTGTCCCTGCAGACTAAGACACTCGTGTCATAAAAATTGTCACATTAAATTGAAATTTATTATTTTAATATGGGTATAAAAACATGTTTTATTCATATCATAAAAATATTAATTATTAATAGTTGCCATTGAAACATTTCTCAAAATACGGTCTCGAGTATCAATAACTTATCTCACTTGTGTCATTGATTTTACTGCCAATTTATATATGCATTTTTAAATTTTTAGATTCCAGTTATATATTACCAGTTGCTTTTATTAATGGCTTAAAGCTGTTCTAAACTGCTCTGCTCAACAAGCGCAAAAAGTTTTGACACATTTAGAAATTTATTTTTTAACGGAAATATATAAAATAGGAAAGCCTGGCCATGGGAGTGATTTGGAATTGAACTGTTTTTTCCATTTTTTTGATCCATCAATTACCTATTGAGTTATAAGTAATTTTGATCCCGTGACATACACATTTTTCGCCCGTTCTTGAGTCTCTTTCTTCCTCCGCGCAGAAATTTGATTCAAAACGCTCACTTTGGCGTTATTTTCTGAAAGATCTATTGCGTTTGCAAGGAAAAAAAAAATGGAAAAAGTAGCTCAATTACATAGTTTACCAGCTAGTTTCATGCATTTTCGAACAAAAATAAATTAAAACTTATGTCAGAAAGTTGCCCTTTTAGATTTGAGAACACCCTTAAAGATAATATTTCCACATTTATTTTTTAATTGAATCGGTGATTGTTAAGGGTACAGTGGACTCTCAAAACTAATTTTTTAAATTTTCAATGAATTTTTTAAAAAATTTCTGGAACTATTCATAGTATAAATATATCTTATTTCACAAATTTTTGTTAAAATATATTCAATAGTTCTTGAGATAAAGAAAATCATTTTTTTTTAAATTGGCAATATTTCAAAATGCTCCATGCGCATCCAGTTTTCAAATATGTGTACAATATTTTTCCATAATAGCCATTTCATACATAAAAATAAATGTTACTAGAAAGTTTTAGCATACTACCTCTAAAACATTGAAAAAAATTATTGTAACTTATTTTTTTGTTAAAAATTCATTAAAAATTCTACATAATAGAAAATTTAAAAATTTAAATGCCTCTAAACAAGTTTATTTTTAGTAACATTTGTTAACACATACATAGAGAGTATTGAAAATAAAAATCATGAAAATTAGGCATAACGTAATGCGCATGGAACATTTTGAAATCATGAAATCGACGAAAATATTCATTCTGAGGAAAACAGGTTTTAGTAAATACAATGACTATAATTACTTAATATTTTCCTACTGACACAGTTTGAGTTACATATAAGGGATATAACGTCATTTCTAGCTTATATGTAAGTTCTTTATGTTTTTATGGTAAATGCACATAAAATGTGTGACTGTGAAAGATGTGTGAAAATGTGTCACTTTCAAAAATTCAGTACTCCAGGAAATACAGTCGAAATCAATAAAATTTTGTGTATCTGTACAAGGTAAACAAACGCTAAAGGAAAAGTTAAAAGTTGAAGTTTAAAATACTTAGTAATAAATTTAAAGACTTACTGTTTTGTTTTAATTATATTTTACGCTAAAAAGATTAGTAACAACATGCAATTCGCTCTAAATACATTGTAAATAAACGCTAAAAGATACAGTTAAAGTAGTATTTTGCGAAATCATAAAATTAATAAGTATTCAGTTTAAAATAATCACATTGAATCAGGGCAAACGTAAAACTAGGCAAAATTTTACAGCTGCAAATTGGCGGAAAAGTAAACAAAGGGGCGTGGTAGAATCCGCTGATGAAACAAACAAACAACAACAACAAAAAAAAACTATAACTCCAGTAAAAATAGTCCAAATCGAAAAATTCTTTTTGCGTTCAATAGCAGGGAGATCATATATTGTTATTATGCTAAAAGTGAAAATTCACCAATTTGACGATTTTTTGCGATTTTGAAAGTCCACTGTACCCTTAAAACGATCTAAGGATGCGATGTCAGTGATTGCTGTGCATTATTCCAAGAGTTAGATGCATTTCACATTCATTTATATTTCGTACAATTATTTAACTCAATAAGACTTCGTACAATTTTTTTTTAGTATATAAATATAAAATTAAATTTAGGATCTTTTTTTTTAATTGGTTTTGAGAGAAAATTTTGAAAATATGATTATCGTAGTAAAATAGAAAAGTGATAACTTATAACTTAACCCTTAAATGCCTGATTCTTCAAAAATCATTGTAATAATGTTTTTCGGCTTTCATTTTTTAAATAAATCATGAGATAAATACTTAAAAAATCATATTTTGTTTTAAGTATGGTTTACGGCTAAAAAACAGTTTGTTACTAATCGGCAATACTGGTCTTTAATTGAAAAAATAATTTTCCTTGATAAAATTCTATAACATTAAACACACAAGAATTTTAAGAACTATAATAAGAAATAAATTTTACTTGCTCACTGCTGAACAAAATAGGGTATTTCGCATGCTTCCAAACAAAACAAAAAGAACAAGTAGCAACAATTGAAAAAATAAATCTATCTTTATTCTTAAACGTGTTGCCATCTACATGTTGAAAATCAATTTAATAATATTTTCAGAATGTATTTTATTGGCAACATTAGGCATTATAGCTTCAATATTATTCAAATAGTATTTCAGAGCCTAAATTGGGTATGTTGCCGAAAAGCAACACTCGGCATTTAAGGGTTAATACTTATAATTTAATATCTATATAACTTATAACTTAATATCACTTATAGAAAATGGCTTGGGAAAAAAAAAAGGAAAACAATTTGTTAAAATTCATGAAAATAAATCAATATTTACCATAAAAAATTAAAGGTATGCAAACAGCGTTGTTGTTTCAGAAGAAATATCATGTTTGTTAAACATGTCCAAAATTAATATTTTTTAATATTTTAAAATTATACTATATATTTAAAGTTACATTCGGAAACGAAAATATATGTAAATATATAGATTTTAAGAAAATAAAAATTACAAAAAATATTTATTATTGAAACAATTCGACCAAAACGTTTTGTGTCCCAGGAACACTATAGAATATATAATTGTCATTGGTTAACTACTGTGTTAAGAATAATAAATGTTATTTAGCTCTCTAAAAAAATCTTGAAATAGCTTACGTCGGAGGAGGGGGAATGCTAAAAAGATCTTCTTACATCTAGAGTTTTTTCGAATGGGTGGCATTACTATACTAAAATGTTCGATCAAACAGTACTTTTATTATGTTTTTAAATATTTTGTAGAGAATTATGTCTGCAGTAATTACGGCTGCACCATCCCCAAGCGGGAAAAATGACTTCTTTATTTAGTCGAAGGAAATCAGAATTTCATCAACCGATCATTAAAAAAAAAAGAAATTGGCTATTGTTAAGAAAGAAAAAGAAAAAAAAACGCTTGCTCTGTACATTTGTCACTGGGTTCGTACGGATCAAGAAATTCGGGGGATTTTAGGTGTTTTAGTACCAGAAATTTTGTAAAGTACTGGTCGCAATATCTGAAGATAGATTTTTTTTTTCATTAAATAAGGAAAATGTTACTTTACAAAAATTCTGGTATAAAGTCCTTGAAGCGTACGAACACTATGTCAGATTCTGATATTTATCGTCTATCAGAAAACTAAGTTGTCTCTCGGGTGGCACAAATTCTTTTTATAAATCTCTTGATTCAGCCTCGCGTTCATGCGTACACTATTAACACATTCACGACGGGAAACGAGAATTCTCGTTTTTATTCAAAAAACATCATTGACAAAGGACGTTAACTTTCACGTTGTTTATATGCTTATAGCATGTAACTTACCATGTTGTTTTGTTCAAAAACTTGTAATAATTATTTATACACTATATGGCTAAAGGTGACCGGTCACTAACGATTTTAGACGTTTTGTTAAATATTTAGAAAAATACATGAGGAATTAACCTGAAACTGCAGGCGTGTAAACAGTATAGTATAGGTCATATAATTTCGTGAAGATTTTTTCCCGAAACCCCATAGGGAACGTCAACAAATTGAAACAGAACGAATATCTTTAGGATAACCCTGTAAAAACCAATGTAGCAAAAACGTTCAAACACGAGATTATTAATAGGTGGCTTATTCTAACGTACCGTGTTCATTTTTATGAGGATAGAATACATACTCGTAGAGAAATTAAGGTTTTTATAAAAACAGTCTCAAATTTTGCCAAGTTTTTTGCTTATAATTTGCAGACTTCTTAACATAAAAAAAAGTTCTTTTCAGAAAATATAACAAACAACATTGTACACAATACTCTGCAATCAGAATTAAAAAATAATAAGAATTGGATAAAAAATGAGCAGGTTTACTAAAAAATGCTTCACTGCGTATGCGCGAATGGAATCAAAATATAATGTGCATAATGTATTAGCTACGTATATAGAGCAACTTTTGTGAAAGTCTCAAACTCATAGCTTAAAAATTCTGAAAATTATCGTCGATAGAATAAGCTCGAATTCCGTTGTTCCCAAAAGGAAGCAAAGAGATGAGGAGTTGTATCCAAATATTGCACGTTGTTGTACGTGCAATATTGTGTACGCTATCTTGGCACTAATCAACAGATATTTAATACACGTTAATGGCATCTGAAAATGAAAAAAAAAAATTAAGAAAAGAGAATTTATCAGTGAAATATAACATTGCCAAGATTTCTCCTCAGCTCTCATCTGTATTTTTTTTTCTAAAATTTAAGTAACATTGGACGCAAGGAGAAAAATTCCTATGTCCAATTATCATGAAAATGTACACGTGTAACTGATTCAATTATAAACAGATCTCTTGTCTTATTTATTTAATAACACTCTGACAAAAACATGGTGTAAGTTTTAAATTTAAATTATTATTATTGCTAATTTTATCATATAATTTAGAGTGTTCGGATTATGAGATTGGAAATTTTATGCATGAAACATATTACGTGACAAGTAGGGAATACATTTTTCACACTAAAAAAATCTAATTATTGTAAAACGAATACGATTAAACAGGAAAAAGAACTTCACCAAGCATTTATTATATTTGGGTAAAAAGTCATTTTAATAAAATAATATTATTATTGTTATCATTATTATTATTTTTTTGTTATACTAATATTAAATTGAAGAAACGTGTGTTTATTTGTTTGTAGGGATCATAAATGAAATTACCCAGCCGATTTAAAAAAAAAAAATATGCTAAAATCTGTCACGAAATCCAGCAAAATAAATCCATTATACAGGAAATTAATGAAACAGAAAATTTCCTTTTAAATACTTTAAATCTTTATATTATACTGAGAGGGTGGGTAGTATTCAGTGACCAGATATATTTCTAATATATTTACATATAACATTTATTGTCGAATAAATATTTTATATATAAATATATAGACGAGCTGACAAATCTACTATTTTTTTTTTAAGTCCGTTACAAAAATATATTAAAATATTAAGTTATAAAAATAATTTTTTGCAAATTTATGTAGTAAAACATCTTTATACAAATCACAGCCTTAATTCTTTTATATATTTTTTAAATTTCCTTCATTTTGAAATGGTTTTTTTTATTCAATATTTTTTTGTTCAAAATATAAATTTATATGATTCGCTGTCTATCTTTAATTATAATAATTTCCATAACCGAATAATAAATGTAAGAGAAAGGGAAATGCTTCAGGGTTGAGGGAAGAACACAGTACTGTTTTCCCTTTCTCCACGGCTGAAACGGAAGGCGAATTTTACTGTTAGACGTTTTACTGTTAGAAATCGTTGCTTGTGTACATTTGCGCGCATTAACTCTATTACCAAATTGCGGGTAATTGTATGAAATGCTGTTTGTTTTCGTTTTCGCTTTTAAAGCTGGGGATTTTAGAATGTATTGTGTTTTTATTTTTCAATAATGCATTTTCACAGTTTTTTTTCTGACTTTCTTTCTTTCTAACTTTAGTGTAATTCATTGATGGGGGATGCTATAAGGATAGAAAGTCTGGCCACATTATGTCTTTCCGTTTAACCGAAAGTGATTAAATACGAGTCTTTTTCAATGAATACCGAATGAAACGGAAACTTGTTAGTTGTCATTAGAGCTTTTGCTTTTTATTTCGGCATGCGCTTTTAAATTTAACTATGTTGTTTGCATTTTACTCGCTGTATATAAATTCTATACCTCATATACATAGCTACACAAAAGGTTTCACGTACTATTCTCCTTATTAGCGAAAATTGCTGAAGGGGAATTTTCAATTAAAATATATCTGTAAATGGAAAAATCATTTGCCACACCTGGAATCTATTTAGAAACTTCTCAATGAGTTGTCAAATGAGATTCAAGCGAAGCTTTTTAAAAGGTGTTTCGTTGGAGAAGTGTGAGGGATTGGGTGGGGGGGAGGGGGGGGGGGGGCAAAAAATACTTTTCACTTTGGTTTCTGTTTGTCCCAAGTATGATCTTGTCAAGTAAGAAAAAAATAAATAAAAATTGTTCCCTCTGATTTCCTCGTATGGACAAGCTCAAATTTAATGTTATATCTTTCGAGAATTTGTTATAATTGGTATCTGAAATCATACATGAAAAACAGAATGACGATTGGTAAAAAGAACTGTTTAAAATATGACAAAACGTCTGAAAATTGTTTTTTATCCCTATTTATTAGGTAAAAGTCATCTAGACAGCAATTATGTCTCCAAATACGAAAATCTGTTAAATGGATTTTTTCTTTTTAATGAAATTAATAGTTTATTTCTGATTATCTCTTTTTAGCACTTTCCATCCAAGTTGAAAAGTGTTAACCCCTTCGCGACGGGAGCCTTTTACGAAATGTTTATTACTTTACTACCGGTTTAAAAAAAAAGAAATTTGTGCCTATTCAAATCGGGAAAATGCTCGGATTAAATAAGGCAAATTTTACAGTAAACTTTTACTGGTGAGGATAAACGAGGATTCTTAGGCCTATTTCCGGCACGTATACGTGTCGCTCGTCCCAAGGGGTTAATGCATTCTTTTTCTTATCCCTCAATCCACGCTCTAACTCCCTTAAATAGACTCGGATTTTCATGCAATTGATAAAGGTTATTTAGGGTCACCTAGGCATGTTTCGTAATGTATATAAAGTATGTGGGATTAATACTTTATTTACAGGGACACTCAAAATATTTCCATTACATTATGGTAGATGGGGGAAAATCGTTTGCAGAGTATTTTAATAACATTACGCTATTTCAAATGTATTGAAACTGATATAAACAACTGAATTTCACTACAAGATGATTTCTATAGAATAGGGCATTCATAGCATTTGTCGTCAATTGACAGAGACACACAAAAGACATCAATTACAGTTTTGAGTAATAATTGCTGGAAGTGAGTTTACAATTTTGACATGCGCTTTTAAAAATTTTTTGTGCATTTTACTCGTACATAAATCGGTTACAGTTCTGGCCTTGAGTAATAATTGCTGGAAGAGCGTTTACAATTCCGGTATGCGCTTTTAAATTGAACTATTATTTTGCATTTTACTCGTCGTATATAAATTCTATACCTCATATACAGGACTGCTGAAAAGATTTCACGTACAATTCTCCTTATTAGCGGAAATTGCTGAAGGAGAATTTTCAAGTATATATGTATTTCTAATTGAACTAAATTTTGGCATACACGTAGTTAATAAATACAAATCTATATATCCTATACAGGGCTGCTCAAAGAATTCGGATAATTTTCCGATTCTAGACGGGAACAGCTGAAATTGGGTTTTCAAATGTGTTATGCGTATCCATAGGGTTGATTTAAACGTAATATTTTAACTTATTAAACGATGCAGTTTTGTTACATTATTCAGAATGCGTTGGAGTTTCATGATCTATGCTTGATGCATGATTTTTTCTTTCTTGTGAAAAGATAAGGATATTACACTCATTTTTAAAAACCCACCAAAAAATTTATAAAAAAGAACTGGTGTCATTCATCAAGAAAAGTTGACTATATATATACATATATGTGTGTGTGTGTGTATTGGTGCTATTAAGTTTGGGGTTTAGTTATTGAGGATCATGTGTAACATATTTTACGAAAGACCAGGATGTGATTGCAGCTGAGAATAACAATGTGTTTGTTTGAACGTACATAAATATGTATATTCAGTTTAATTTATACAAAAACAAAATATATTATTCAAAATTAATTGTACTTTTAATAACTTTATTAAAAGTACTCATATGTGCTCAAAGTGCAATACTCAAAGTGTAATAGTACTCAAAGTGCAATAACTTTAGTAAAATTGTTGCAATTTGTTCATTCTGTATTGCATGCAAATTATTATCAATTCAGTTTATTTTAACGATTTTATAGCAATACACTTTGTGTCTTAATGTGAAAATTGCATGGTATCTTATCAAATCTGAACTCGATGACGATGCATTGCAATAAGTAAAAGTTCGTTATATACAAAGATGGTTAATTTAAAAGTTTGGATATTAAACTCTTTAAGTACGAAGTTAATTTAATTGTATAAGTGGACAGACATACCCAACACCGTTTCCACGTGTTAAGCGCATGAAGAAATATTTATTGTTTTACATATACATCACTATGCAGTGTTGGATCAAAAAAGCGATTTTGTTCGTTTGAAAATGAATAATATTTATCATTACAAATAGCTCTTTCTACGTTCGCTAACCCACCCACATACTATATACAATATATGAGGGCACGAGTTGCAAAATGCACCTTATCCAAAATTTAAAAAATCCTGCTTTCTTTATCAATCTATTCTATTCTTAAACCCGCACCGAATAAACACTACAATCTGCCAAGAAACTAGTTTTTTCCTGTATTCTGAAAACCAATGGACGCAATTAGAGGTTTTTCGCGATTTCTTAAAATTTGATTTTCCGGATAAAGCGAGTTTTCAAACTGACGTCCTCATATATATTCGGGGCACAATAATTATATAAGGAAAGGGCAGCCAACGTCACTGTTGGTCAAATTACTGTTGGTCAGCAAGAAAAACCTGTTCATTCATTATGACTCCTACTATACACATGAACTCCGGCAATTTCATTGGTCTTTAACGGATTAATTTAACAGATCTATGATATGATTGGCCTACGTCGCCATGTTGTTTCCTGCAAGGATCGCTACGATAAAAATGTAGAGGTAGATTGGTTGATGGAAGTGTTTGTTTATAAACATGCCCTTTCCTTATTGCTATGAAGCATTATTTCCACTCCTTCTCCTCAGAAAACGCAAAATATTTCTCTACTCTTTTAAAGACTGCGAGGGGTTTCAGTTTTAACTTTTTCGCGGTAGGTGTCCTTAAAAAAAGGCAACTAAATTTTATTTTACTGTCACATAGAATATTTTATTAAAATTTTTCTTTTATAACGTACTTGAAAATAAGCAAGTTCATGTTTCCTAATAAATTCGTTTATAAATTCTCGGTGTCAATCCATCATTTCATTCGCTTACAAACAGAATTACTCCGCGCCGGAAATGGTTAATTTTATACATTCGGAAATTTTGTAAAAGGGAGAAAAGTGTGAGACTGAAACATAAAATATAGACAAAAAAGTATCATAAAATTATGAAAATAACTATTAAATGATTTATAAATATGAAAATGTAAATTTGTATACCTATATTTATTGACAAATTAATTTTTATTATATATTTATTGAAATTATACAGAATGCATTCCATGTTAAATTTAATACGTAGCATTACATACCTTTCATTCTAGAACCCTTAAAATAAATAAACTACGTTTTACATTAACACACTGACGACGAGCAATTTTTTATTAAATCTGTGTTTAAGAACAGTAAAAGCTCCTCCCTCTTCTGAAAGTCTTTCGTCAATTGATTTCCGAAATAGGTTTCTCAAGTTTATGCATCAGTATATATATTTCAATGTACGGATGTAATATATAATGCCTTACAATCTAAACAAAAGTATGGACAGCACGATATAAACGCTTTTCCTGTAAGGTAGAAGCCAAGCCCTCAGCGAATGATGTTTTGTGCATAAAAACGACAATTCTCGTTTCACGACGTCAATGTGTTAATATGTGACGATACACAACATAAATTGCTAGTATTTAGAGGACATTTTTTCAGGATTCAGAAGGTTAGAATAAAATTTTAATGTGGCAACACTTTCTGTAATAATATTTGCTACATGCGTAGCGTTTCTTCCATTAAACAGCTGATTCTTCAAAGCATTCTTGGATTGTTTTATCAGAATTCATTTCTTCACGGCAAATATGGCCCTGAAGAAATCCAAGTGCTTTGAGAAAGTATCTTGTGGGTGCATGCTATATGGGTATAACTTATTTGCAGGCGATCTAGCTAAAACAACCTATAGGCAATGTCTTAGGACCGGAAACACTGGACTGAATGACCTTCTTGTCGATCGGCAGAAATGTCATCAAAATTTCAAACAATGCTTTCTTCATGTTCAATTACGAACTATTAATGTATTTTTAAGAATTAGGGTTAATAACAATAATAAATGAAAATAATGCATTTCAAAATCCATGCTGCATTTTCCAGCTGTTTTTTCCTTGCTGTTGGCTCGCGGGACCTCCGATTCCTGTAAGCTGTAGAGGTGGAATAAACGAGTTCGCTCTACAATGAGGTTAAATAGTCGAATTATTATCTTCCAGTTATCACACCGCAAGATGTTACACATGATAACAACTACAACTAATAAAATAATATTAATATAAAATAAGAATTCAATGTTCATCTTGAAAATTACACATTATTTCATTTCTGCCTTTCATAGTTTTTCGCAAACATTTCCGGTATATGTCATAAAGTTGGCTTATCACAAAATTCGATTACAATTTTTTTTTTTTTTTTTTTTTTTTTTTTTTTTTTAATGTTTCGTAGAAAGCGGCAGGAAGTAAATATATCATTTTTGCTTTTCTTTTCAAAGAAAAGGCACCGTACAAAAAATTAAACATTACTGATATTATTTTATTAGGATTTCTATATTGATTTCTTTACGTATAATAGTAAATTAATTAACATTAAACTATTAACAGAAAAAAACATATTTTAAAAAATAGTGCACACTTTATTTTAAATTTTTAATTTAATTTCGTCTATTTAACCTTTAAAATGTTGATGGTTGCAGTTTCACAGCTGTTTAGCCTATTTTGACGATCATATATTGGCGCATTATTAAATCCATTGTTGTTTGAACTCGTATGAATTCAAAGTTACAGAAAATGCTTTGTGATTGATCATTTGCAGAGGGATAATGGGAAAATATTTTAAAATTAATATATTAATTTATAATTAAGTTTTAAAAATTTGAAAATGATCAATTGACATCCGAAACACACCGGTAAACGCAAGTTTTATTATTCTATACCCGCGGTCGGCAACAGGCGAACCGCGGTCCACATCCGGACCGCAGAAGGTCGAAGACTGAACCGCCAAACATTTTCAATTTGAGTAAATAATTTATTAATATTTACATATAATAGATACATTTGAGACATAGCTTTATCAATGTTTCTTATCTTTTACAAGTAAAAGCGCGACTAATTTGATTTTTTAATGATGATGTATAGTTGCGATGATGAGAAACGCAAAATACTGCTTTGATGTGCATGAGCGGCAGTGGGACTTGCCGGCTGCGTTGGAGCACAAACAAGTCTCAAGAAAAGTAGGAAAATTTCAAAAAACTAGCTATTAACCTGGATACTATGTTTGGCACCACAGATGTATGTGAAAGAGATTTTTTTAAAATGAATTTTTTGAAGAACAAATATCGTTCAAGATTAATGGACGCCCACCTTGAAGTCACTCTTCGCATTAGTTGTCCCACCTTGAAGTCACTCTTCGCATTAGTTGTTCACCACGTGAACAGCTATACACAACAAAAATAGTTTTTTATAGTTTTGTACACAAACTATAAAAAAGTCACTCAAGCCCGAAAGTGTAATTTTTCACATTTATATTGCAACGGTACTTGTCATTTCTATTTTATTATTTGTATGCAAAAATTTTCAGAGCGTATACCTGTGCACGTAGTAATTTTTCCGAAATAATACCTGACTTATCTAATTTATAAATGAAAGATTTTGAAGTAATAAGTTCTTGTATTACTTATGTGTTTTTTTCTCTGAACCTCGATAGAAAAATTTCAAAAGTATTCGGACACCACATAGAAGTTTTTGGCGATCCCTGTTCAGGAAAGTAGGTTAAAAAACGATTACAAAATTCCTTGTTTACATACAAAAACTAGGTTGAGTTAAATAAAAAAGTGCAAAAATCGTTTTGGGCTGTAGGCTGCATAGTGTATACTACATACTGTAAAATATGAAAAGTGAAACAAAAAATCTATATTTTTGAAACTTAAACAGCTGTCCGCCCATAAGTAAATCACAGTAAAAGGGAAAAGTTTCATTTAAAAAAACTGATGCCACTAAATTTAAACAGCAATTTTTTTTACTGAAATATCAATGAAACTTTTCATACCACAAAAACAAGGCATTCTTCGTAGTTTCATGTCATGCCATCCCCGATGGATGGCTCAAAATTATAGGGTGATTAACTAAACCGGCTTCCCACAATCTTTTATATTTCACGTACGACGTACCCCTTTCTTAAGCTTTCATATCGGACTAACCCCGTTTCTCACAAACACACCTCCCTAACACCTCCACTCAACTAGATTCCGCAAACATGCTTTTTTCATTATTAATCTTATCACAACAATATAATAAATCGATTCATATTGTGACATGTCTGACAGTTTATTTTTTCATTTTGCATTTTAAAGTTACTAATTTGCTTTGTTTTTTACAATATTAGCCAAACATTAAGATAAATCAATGTAAAGTTAAAAGACATTTTAACTAATATCTTATGATGATCATTGATAACAACTTTGCATCATGATATACAAATAATCAAAATGGAAACAGAAAAGAATATTACATAATGATAAGTTTTCGGGAAAATGGTGGAAAATATGTAAGTACTCAGGCAATATGCTTAGCAGTGGGCGGAGCGACTGACATCGCATTATAAGTGATTTATTTGGTATACTGAGCTTTTTCTCTCATTCCGAGTGTAACATATTGGATTTACACGAGACTAACTTGGTAATCTAAAACTATCCATTTTTTAATGTGTTTTTAGTTAAAACATTTTTGTGATTTCCGCCATTACCAGGGGTGTAGTGGAGGGTGTACGGAGGTATTACGTCGCATACCTTCTGGATTTTTTTTTAAGAAGGTCCATATACTCTCTGTTTCTTAAATAAAGTTATAGTGCATATCCAAGGCATGAGGTTCATTATTTTAGCGTATACTATCTGCCTATAGAGTATACCCTCTGATTTTTTTACAACTACAACACTGGCCATTACCGATATTATTTTCATGTACCCCCAGCGAGCCCGCCCCGTACACCCAGGGGTACGCTTAAACCCAGGTTGGGAACCGCTGAAGTAAACAATAAACCGAAGAATTAACCTCATGTCTTCTCATCTATTGAAATAGCGAGAGTGCGTGCTAGATGTTTATTCTGAATTAATTATAAGTCTGTCCAAATCAATGTTCTAAATTGAGTGGATTCTTTTCTTTATCTACAAACATCACTAGCTTACCCTTGACCTCGGATACATTTAAAAAGCTACTATGTGCTCAGCGGCGCATTTCAATGTGTATCTCACCATTAGAACGTTCTAATGGGAATACTTTAGCAAATATTATTTATATTTAGCCACATTATTTATATTTAGTCAGATCTCACATTCTCCTCGCTAATGACGTATGGTATGGGTGTGGACAGCATTCGTATTTTAAACTATTTCTTATCAAGAAATTAATATTTTAAACTTTTTTTATCATGCACTGTTTTTAAAGTATATGCCTTTTTTTTTTTCATTTCTTTTTTTTCCTTCCTCTCTCTTGTTTTCTTTCTTTTTTATTCTTTTTGCCTTTATTTATTTTTGTTGATAAAAAATATATAAATAACTTAATTTAAATTTGAAGTTTTTAAATCTTACACATAATTCGTCATCTTCGCTAAGACTTTAGCTAAGACACATGAAAAATGAAATGAAGCGTATATGTTGTGCAATTTCTTATTTATTCTTTATTCTAATATTTTTGCATGCTTTTGATAATAGTTAAAATAAGTTACAATTTAGCTCGTGTTTTGAATTTAATTTGAGCTATTTCTAGTACCTGTTTTTTAATGGTTTAATAGAAATATACACTATATAGCCATTAATGACCGGCAACTTTCAATTTTAGACATTTTGTCGAAAATTTAGAAATATACTTGACAGATTCTTCTGGAATTTCAGGATTAAAAAGAACAGGTATGACCTCATATTTAGCAATGTCGATTTGTTAAGGGGGGCAATTAGGGGGGCCAACAAAAAATCAAAGAAAAAAATAATACTTGGGATCACCCTGTAAAATAAAATGCACAAAATGATCTATCGCTACCAAATATAAATAGATAGACATTGTGCAATATGTGTATTCTTTTGTGTAAGAATAACACTTATATCAATAGAGATATAGCGATTTATTTTAAAAAATTAAAAAATTCTTGCATGTTTTTTTGTTTATAACATGTAGGGTTTTCAACCAAATTTAACTCCGGTTTCAGAAAAATTGACAAACTATAGTAGAAACAATATAGTGCAAATGGAATATAAATATATTAAATATTTTAGGAAATATGAGCAATTGTATGAAATAATTAATTTATGCGCATGCGCGAACGATAACAAGGATCATTTTACATAATTTAATAGTCAACTCTATGGAGCAACTTATTAAAAAAAATCTAGTCAAATATCGTAAAAATTCAGAATGATATCAGCGTTAGAGTGAGTAAATTTTTAGTTGTTCTCTGAAAGCCTATGAAAGTTAAGGGATTTTACAAAAATTGTCATTTTTTATTAACAGACTTTCAGAAAAAAGTTAGTATTTAGTGACTATCAACGAGTAGATTTGGAAAAAAATACTTCGATTTTGATACCTCTTTTGATCATGGTATAGGCTCGTTCTGGAGGTTATCCAAGAAGAACTAAAGCATCAATAAAAAATAAAATAAAAAATAAAATTAAATTAAAAATGACAATTTGTGGAAAATCCCTTATCATTCAGCTGCTTTTAGAGAACAACTAAAAATTTCTCACTCTAACGCCAATATCTTTCTGAATTTTTACGATATTTGACTAGATATTTTTTAATAAGTTGCTCCATAGAGTTGACTATTAAATTATGTAAAATTATCCTTGGTATCTTTCGCGCATGCGCAGATAAAAATTATTTCATACAACTGCTCATATTTCCTAAAATAGTTAGTATATTTATATTCCAATTGCACTATATTGTTTCTACTATAGTTTGTCAATTTTTCTGAAACCGGAGTTAAATTTGGTTAAAAACCCTGCATTTTATAAACAAAAAACATGCAAGAATTTTTTAATTTTTTTAAATAAATCGCTATATCTCTATTAATATACGTGCTATTCTTACACAAAAGAATACACATATTGTACAATGTCTGTTTATTTATATTCGGTAGCGATAGAACATTTCGTGCATTTTATTTTACAGGGTGATTCCAAGTATTATTTTTTTTTCTTTAATTTTTTGTGGCCCCCTAATTGCCCCGCTTATCAAACCGACATTGCTAAACATGAGGTCATACCTGTTCTTTTTAATCCTGAAATTCCAGAAGAATCGTCAAGTATATTTCTAAATATTCGACAAAATGTATAAAAGTGAAAGTTGCCGGTCATTAATGGCAATATACTGTATGTTTTTAATCTCAATTATTGCTTCGGAAAGTGCTTGTTATCGGGTCACTTTTTTCACAATTTCTTATCTTTTTATTAGTACACATGACTGAAAGAGTATATTTTCATTCAGTGGTAGAAATAATAATTATTATAATTATAAAATATTTGGCTAAATTTTATTTTTAAAAATACAATGTTTCAATGATTTTTTAATTGTTAATCTAATTTTTAGACTTAAGATAGTTTTAAGTTAGTGTTAAACATAAAAATAAATTATAAATTAAATTTAAACTTATTACTTCAGTAGGGGTATAAAACATATGTTATTAAAATCATCAAAATATGTATTATTAATAGTTGCCATAAGAGTATCGCTTAAAATCTTTTTCGCGACTTTTACTAATTATCACACTTGCGTCATTGACTTTATTCCAGTTTATCTATGCTATGTCCAATTTATCTACGCTTATCTATTTCTTTATATTTCAGTTATCTTTTTAATTAGATAGTTTTATCAATGGCTAAAAGATATTTTTTTCGGCATAATTTTATTTTTTAATTGAATCGGTAATTGTTGAAAGAATCTAATATTGTAATTACGTCGTAATACAAGTGATTGCTGCGCATTAATCTAAGATTTAGATGCATTTATCTCATTCGTTTATATGCCTTACAATCATTTATCTCAAATGAGACTTCGTATACTTATTTTCAGTTATGTATTGATTAAATTGTTTTTAGGATATATTTTTTGGTTCGTTTTGAAAGAATGAAAATAAGATTTCCATAAAAAAATTGTACTCATAGAAAATGGTTTAAAAAATTAATTAAAATAAATAAATATTGTTTAAATTTATGAAAATAAATCAACATTTTTTGTCAAAACTAAAAATATATTTAAAAAGCACTGTTGTTTCTGAAAATATATAAATTTTTAAACTTGTCTAAAGTTAACATTTTTAATTTTTTTAAGTTATTTGATAACGAATATGTACGTAAATGTATTACTCAAGAGAAAAAAATTAAATATATGTTTTATTAAAAGAAGGAAGTTTTGTATACCGGGGAACCCTATACTAGAATATATCATTGCTGTTGGATAACTAGTGTATAAAGATTTAACAAAAGTTATTTAGTTATTAAAACAAGTGTTGAAAAACTTTTTTTTTTTTTTTTTTCTTTTAAATCTCGGAGTGGCAGGAGTGTAGCAAAGATTTCCTAATATCTAGATAATTTCCTGATGAATGGTAATACATTTCCGAAATCGAGTACTTCTATTCTCTTTTAAAATATGCTGTAGATAATTACGTTGAAAAAAATCAGAATCTCATCAATCTATCTTTTTTTTTCTTCTTTTTAAGAAAGACGAAAAGAAACGGATGAAAAGGAAAAAAGCACTTGCTCTGTCAATTTGTGAGATTCCAATATTTGTCGTCCGTCAGAGGACAAGAGTGGCACAAAAAATTGTCACATTAAATTGAAATTTATTATTTTAATATGAGTATAACATGTTTTATTCATATCATAAAATTATTCATTATTAATAGTTACCATGGGAGCTAAGGCTCCTGTAATACGGGCTGACTCACGAATCCATTTAATTTCCCAAACGGACGCCTGACTTGGCGTCTTATCACATATAAGGGGGCGAGTGAATTTAGTTACGCTGCTCTAACAGTATAATAGTTTAGTCTCATGCAAATATATAAGATTAAATAATTAATATATTTAATTATGCCACATATAACAAAAATGGTTATATGTCGTTATGCCTTTGTATAATTGTATATTATAATTAAGAATTTATTTTCATCTATTAATGTTTATTGATATGTTTTACATTTATATTTACGAAACACAATATAAATTGAATTAATACTAAATTTGATTTAATGTGAGTATATATTGACATGCATTGGACTATGTTTTTATTACTTTCACTATGAAATTATGATATAATTTTTTATTAATATAAAAAAATAAAAAACCTTCAAATGCAATGAGTTTCGTAAGTTAAATATCCAGCTTTTACGATTTAGACGCATATAAAATAGGCCTTTTATTAACATTTTCAAAAAGGAAACAATTTAATAAGAAATATTAAGATCCTTCCGCGTTTCTGCTTTTAATTTAATCTGAACACCCCCCCCCCCCCCTCCCAGAACTTAAAAGTTTCAACCAAAAGTTTAAGATTTGTAAAAAAAAAAAAAAAAAAAAAAAAAAAAAAAAAATTCAACTTTCCTGCTCATTTATTACTTTATTGCCACAATAAATAATCAATCATTTAAATATTCACCTTCCAAATTACAGATTTCGCCCCTTTCTTTCCCCTATTGGACTGAGCATTCAAAATATAAAATAAATTAAACAAAACTTTTTCATTTTTTTTCTGGTCTATCTGTCATTTTATTGTTACAGTAAATAAATAATAGAATGTTAAATCAAACGTTCCCCGCCCCACTCCCCGGAAAAAAATTAACAATAATAAAAATAATAAAATTTGCCACCTACCTCTTTTTTTAGCTGACAAAATTAAAATTCTTTGAAACTTATTTTATTTTCTTTCGTTTTTGCTATTGTTTTCTAACAATAAATATATAATGATCTAAATCCCACCTCCCTCTGAACTTTCGGCTGTTTTCTTTTGAACCCTCCTTCTCCCGCAAAAATGTGATGTTTTTAAATTTCGATTAAAAATCTGCCTATTCTTTACATTTTAGAAACATTAAATGAATTCAACACCCCACATCTTAAAATAAATAAATATGTGAATGAATAATCCGAAATTTCTAGAAATGGGGGGAGGGGGGGGGAGGGATTTTTGTCCTCTCTTTTAAAATTAGGCTTTTCTCATCCGTCTAGTACAAAATATATCGGATTTGAAGAACCGGTTTGTTGTATATAAGTGATCAGGTTGGCGCGGTATTTGGCAAAGTTCTACATTCCAGATTTATTCTTCTAAGCATTTATACACAACTTATTTCACTTTTCTTCATTTATATGGAATCTAAATACTCTAAACCCATTCCTGAACAGATTAAAAATGTTTTCTGCAAAACAACCGTCCATTTTTAACATTTTTGTAACTTTATAATCATTCAAACGTTTCTCGACCCATAGGAATCAACTGGAAACGAACGATAAGTGGGAAACAAGATGCCTGATGATTCAGCCTGTGTTAAAGGAGCCCTAATGGGAGCATTGGTCAAAATATGATCTCGAGTATCACTAACTTATCTCACCCGTATCATTGACATGATTGCCAATTTGTATATGCATTTATACATTTTTAGATTCCTGTTATATTTTAGCCGTATGCTTTTATTAACCGCTTGGAGATAATATTTGCACATTTATTTTTCAACTGAATCGGTGATTGATAAACGATCTAAGGATGTAATGTCAGTGATTGCTGCGCATTATTCCAAGATTTAGATGCATTTATCTCATTCATTTATATTTCGTACAATTATTTATCTCAAATAAGATTTCATACAATTTTTTTTTAGTTATATAAATAAAAAATTACCTTTAGAATCTTTTTTAAATTGGTTTTGAGAGAAATTTTTGAAAATATGATTATCGTAGTAAAATAGAAAAGTGATAACTTATAACTTAATACTTATAACTTAATATCTATATAACTTATAACTTAATATCACTTATAGAAAATGGCTTGGAAAAAAAAAAAGGAAAACAATTTGTTAAAATTCATGAAAGTCAATCAACATTTACCATAAAAAATTTAAGGTATGCAAACAGCATTGCTGTTTCAGAAGAAATATCATATCATTTGTTAAACTTGTCCAAAATTAATTTTTTTTTTTAATATTTTAAATTATACTATATATTTAACGTTACATTAGGAAACGAATACATTTAACAAAATAAAAATTACAAAACAATATTTATTATTGAAACAATTCGACCAAAACGATGTCCCATGGACAATATAGAATATATAATTGTCATTGGTTAACTACTGTGTTAAGAATTAATAAAAGTTATTTAGATCTGTAAAAAACCTTGAAAAACCTTATGTCGGAGGTGGAGGAGTGTTAAAAAAATCTTCTTACATCTAGAGATTTTTCAGATGGGTGGGTGGCATTACTTTACTAAAATGTTCAATCAAACAGTACTTTTATTATGTTTTAAATATTTTGTATAGAATTATGTCTGCAGTAATTACGGCTGCATCTCCCCCTAGCGGGAAATTGACCTCTTTGTTTAATCGAAGGAAATCAGAATTTCATCAACTGATTACTAAAAAAAAAAAGAAATTGGCTATTGTTAAGAAAGAAAAAGAAAAAAACGCTTGCTCTGTACATTTGTCACAGGGATCGTACGGATCAAGAAATTCAGGGGATTTTAGGTGTTTTAGTACCAGAAACATCGTAAAGTACTGGTCGCTATTTCTAAAGATAGATTTTTTTTTTTTTTTTTTCATTAAATAAGGCAAATATCACTTTACAAAAATTCTGGTATAAAGTCTTTGAAGAGTACGAACACTGTGTCAAATTCCGATATTTATCGCCTGCCAGAAAACTAAGTTGTCTCTTGGGTTGCCTAAATACTTTTTATAAATATCTTGATTCAGCCTCGCGTTTATGCATATACTATTAACACATTCACGACGGGAAACGAGAATTCCCGTTCTCATTCAAAAAACATAATTAATTAAGGAAGTTAAGTTTTCACATAGTTTATATGCTTATAGCATGTAACTTATTATATTGTTTTGTTCAAAAACTTGTAATCATTATTTATATCAATGTGAAAATTTCTATTTTTAATTATTATTATTACTATTACTATTATTATTATTATTATTGAGTTTTAGGAAATTTAAAAGGTAATTTAAGTTTATAAACCAAATAAAAATCAATTGTAGTGACTTTTTATTTTTGGGATAAATAGAAGTAATTTCCATAAAATTTGAATATAGTCAAAAAATGATAATTTTCGTTTTGAAAAATATATTTTAATAAAAATATCTAGGTGATAGAACTTATGAAATAAACTAGCTGATACAGCCGTCCTTGCCCGGGCACATGAAAATAACCTTAAATATACTAAACATCTAAAGTCTGTTAGTTCCCCTTTCCAATGCCAGGGGCACACTCTGTTCTAAAAATTGTATCCAAACTAAGGGCAATGTACAAAATCGGAGAATGTGAGACAAATTTTATTGTTCTTACCGGTATTTTTTTTTTATAAATAATCTTCATGAAATACTCCTTCTGCATTTACTATAGAAATGCTTCTTGAAGATTATTGATAAAAGATACTGGTAAGAAGAATAAAATTTGTCTTACATTCTCCGACACCTGAATGTATGCAAATGCATAAAGTGACGGAAAGAAACTATTTACATAAATTTTACTTTGGATTTTGGATAGCGCAGCAAAAAAGCTTAATCACTTTATTCAAATAAATACATTTCAGTGCATTATATAGGTTCAGCGTTTTAGCCAAACCAAAAATAATTAAAATGGAATTTTAAAACAAATCGTTTAAAGCCAAATCTAGGCGTCACTTAAATTTTGATATCATATCTTTTAAAACTCATATTTCGAATTTATGAGAGGTGTGATTTGTGAAGCATCAATGAATTTTTATACATCTTTTTAAATTTAACATAATTTACATGCGATTATAAACAAAACAAAAATAAAATAATGAAATATATTATCAAAATTTGATATCATTATTTTTAAGTTCCATATTTAAAATTGTTAAAGCCATAAGATAAAGTGCTGCGCCACAAACTTTTAACCCGTTAATGGTTTATACTATATATTCTTAAAAATGAAAAAATGTAAAATAAATCGATATTTTTAAAGTTCAACCTTTTATCTACGGCAATATGATCTACTGCAATTTTTTTCATGTAATATTTTTATTCAGCTACTACAATGAAAATTAAAGGATAAACATAAAAAAATACTCACCCGTGAGAAATTTAATTATTTAGAGATAATTAATTAAAGTGGTACTTTAAGGGTGTTCTCAAATCCAAACAACATTGTGTTTCAGGAAAGCTATTCTTCATGGATGGCTGAAAATTGTAGGTGGAATTAGTATAGGACATTCAAAACGGAATAATAAACATTGTCTTGTGACCTTATGAAAATGCGACAGTGTGTGCTAGATGTTTATTTGAAATTAAATATTTGCCTATCTTTTCTCTGGATGTCTGTCCAAATCAATGTTCCAAATTGAACCGCTCCACTGGCCGAGAGGTTCTGCTCTCGAAGCTGGTATACGGGAGGTGCTGAGTTCGATCCCAATCGCGCCCGTCGGCCTAATCGTTCGGAGTTTTCGTGGTTTTCTTCGAACCTTGGATTTCCATGCGTTAATACAGGTTAGGTTCCGAAAGAAAGACCCCCACGAAGGGCATCCCCCCTGAGGGCCTATATCCCTCGTGTTGATAATTGGTCGTCATAAACGCAACCAACCAAATTGAACGAGTTCTTTTCTTTCTATACAAATATCACTACCGTACCACTGACCTCGAATACATAGGAAAACGAGAAAATACTGTATGCTCAGCTGCACATTTGAACATGTGTCTCGTTTGGGAATGTTGCAATAGCAAAATTTTATGAAATATCATTTATATTTAGTCAAATCTCACATTCTTTTAGCTAATGACTTATGATATGGGTGTGGAATGCATTCGTATCTTAAAAATATCTTATCAGGAAATCAATATGTTTAACTTTTTTGTTACTTAGTACTTTTTTAAAAGCATATCTCTTTCTTTCTTTTAATTTCTTTATTTCTTTGTAGCTATTGTTGTTGATGATGAAATTTATCTAAATAATATGCTTAATTTTATTTCAAGATTTTAAATCTTACACGTAGCTCGACATCTTCGCTAAGACGCAAAAAATATTAAAGCATATAGTATATAATATACTATATGCCATTTGCTATATTATAAATACTAAACCATTTCAGTGTGTAAAAACTTCAAGGAGAGCAAAATGTTGTAAAAATTTTGAGAAATTAAAATGCGATAATTGATATGGTGATTTAATGTTGATCATAAAGTGAAAATGCTAAAATAAAAGTCAACTAAATGTTGAGCTTTAAAAGTGAGCTTTTTATTGCGAAAAAATAATTTTTATAAAAACAAACACTATTTTTCCTCGTGTAAAAACTTTAAGGACACCACTGTTTTTCCTTGGAAATGATACGTATAATTATTATTAATTTTCACGTTAAAAGCTCTTCCATATAGGTATTTTTCTGACGTTTTCTATTAAAAGTTTTATTAAAGTTATAACAATGCCAAAAGAAGGTAAACGGACTGAATATGAAAAAGATGCTGCTGAATCTTTTGCATCGTCAGGAATGAATTGCAGGTCTATTAAAAAAAGTTAGGAAGTTACAAAACCGTCATCAACAATTTTTAAGGTTAAAAAACCAGTATGGAAACGATTATTTAAGGTTAGAAGCCCACTATGGGAAAATAAACTAGGGAGTGGGGGAATCAGTATTCAGTGATCAAATACAAACAACTTTCTAATATATTTAGACATATATATAACCTTTATTGTCGAATAAATATATTATATACAAATACATTGCCGAACTGACAAATCTACTAATTTTTTATTTTAAATCCGTTACAAAAATATATTAAAATACTAAGTTATAAAAATAATTTTTTGTAGATTTACATAATAATATATCTTTATATAAATCACAGCCTGTAATTCTTTTACATTTAAAAAAAATTATTTCAATTTGAATTATTTATTTTTTTGGAAATTCAATATTTTTTTTTATCAAAATCTAAAATTGTATGATCTTCGGTGTCTGTTTTTAATTTTAATATTTTCCATATGATTTATTTACCAACTAAATATTTGTGTTAAAAACTAATCTAATATTGTTATGAATGCAAATTCGTTGTAGTTCTTAAAAAACAAACATACGATTTATTCTGTTGAACTGATTCAGATATCAGACCAGATCATGTGATCGTTAACCCCTTGGGGACGAGCAGCACGTATACGTGCCGCATAAAGCGCTCAGAATCCTTGTTTTTCCTCACCAGTAAAATTTTACTGTAAAATTTGCCTTATTTAATCAGCGCATTTTCTCGATTCAAGAACACACAAATTTCTGTTTTTAAAAAACGGTGACAAAAGATTAAAAATTTCGTAAAAGGCTCCCGTCCCGAAGGGGTTAAAGGTTAGCTAGGTGAATTGGTCCTCCAGGTTCGTCCGGGATGGATCAGTTGGTAGAGCATTGGCGGCTTCAGCCAAGACATCCTGTTTCGAATCCTGGCCCGTAGTTTTTTCACCCATTTGGAATATTACAACTTTTTTGATTTATTTACCAATTAAATAATTCTTAAAAAAATTAATCGAATATGATCACGCATTCAACGTTTACTACAATTAAAAAAAATACAAACCTACGCTTTATTCTGTTGAGCTAATACTGTTTACTTCTAAGAAGGTGTTTTTGATACGCTTTGTGTTATTATTCTAATTTCATTACAGTAGAAATGCAATAAAAAATGCTGTGTGTCGCTCGTACAGTAATCTTTCTGATAGTCACGTGAAAGCATGTATATTTGTAGCAGTTATTCCTATAATCATTTATCCCCCCCCCCCCCCGTCCCATATATACAAACATACTAAATTTATTTATTCATTTCATCACAGAAAATTAAAATAATGACGAAATCTTGTGTTTAAAAAATAGCATTAAAACAAAACTAATAAGCATTTTATTAGATTTACTTTTTAATTTAAGGAAAAAGAAATTATGAAAGAAAGAATAGAATGCGAAATTTTTGTTAATAAAATTCTCGATATTATTGTATTAACTTAATTATATTTTAAATATTTTTAAATGAAAATTTAAAATTGTATTTTTCTTAATCAGCCTTTTTTTTAAAAAAAAAAAATTGGTAATTTGAAAGAGCCTTATTAAGGGGATACTTTTTCTATTCTATCCTTATTTGGAACACGTTAAACACGTGTAGGCATTTTCTAGCAAACAAGATACATCCATCAATGTTTTAAGTTAAATGCTGCGAATAACTGAAATACAACTAATGCTATTTATTATTAATAAACATAAAATTATTTTAACGCATGAAATTTGATATGAAACAGCGATACCGAAGTAAACTAAATATAAAAATATCAACATCGGTTACAAATCCTTAAAAGGAAATTTGTGAAGTAATGGAATTCAAAACTTACCTTTTGGTCTTAAAAAAAAAAAATGTTTGACAAATTTAAGGAAAATGAAAGGCGTCAAGTGCGGGACCAAGAAGAAGGTTCCGAAGGTCATGATCCGCCCATATATTTCGTAAAACAGCATATTTTTTCCTTATCGATACGTATACATCAGTGACATACCTACTAATCAAACAGGACATGCTGTTTTTAAAACTCTTCCCCGAGCCGTTCTCTTAATCTCCTTTGTTTAATAAAAAATAATAAAAGAAACTGCAACAAAAAACGTTTAATTGTTTGGAAAGTGCGGTACGAAGGAGTATGCAGAGTTTGAATAGTGGGTATCACCACTGGTATCTATGTATAAAAATTGATTTCTTGAAAGATTCAACACTATCCATTCCCCACCTACGAATAAATCAAGTGCTGGAGTCACCTATGTGATGAGGTTTTGATAGAAAAAATGTAAGTATTTCTTATATTACATGTAACATTGTTTCTTATTATCTAAAACTTTATTAAAATAGATAAAAATGTATGAGTGCTTTCAATTAAAATAATTCGTGCAGTAAATTTAAGTAGAATGAGTCATGTAATAAAATATATATTACTGGATTATTCTACGTACGATATACCTATATACCCTCTCCTAAGTCAAATGTAAAAGTAATTTATAGGTAGTAGCAAATTATAATCATAATTTAAACGTACTATAAATTTAAATATTAATACATTGCAATCAATTATTATATTACAAATAGTTGAATTATTTCTATTATTGTATTTAAAAATTGTTTCCTCAGCAGGGTTCATACTCATTTTCCAAGAAAAAATCCCCTGAGAATCCCCTGATGTATATTTCGGGAGGTACAATTTTTCCATGTCAACAATTAACGACATTTTTTAAACCAGTATCATGACAGTCTCACTTTTAAGAAATAAAATAAAAGCAAGATAATCTCAAAAATAAAGTGTATACATCACTTATATTAATTTGTGTAAAACAGATGAAGTCTGTATGCCTTGTGGGGCTGTCCGTAAAAACTTGGTAGCTTGGCTGCAAGAATTTAATTTAATTTAATTTCCACTTCATTCATAATGCTTTTGAAGAAGTAATAAAAGCATGAATAATATGAAAGCTGCAAGTGTCATGTCAAATCAATTTTAAAATGTCCTTTAGTTTTTTTAAGTTCCTCTTGAATTGTTACCAAACCTCACGATGTTAGAAGGTGAATCTAGTGAATGAATGGATGTAGACAGATGTGATATCATAAAGCACGCGAACAGCAGCAATTGCCCTTAATTTCCCAGAGTAACCAGTCATTTTGCCAGGTTTTCCCAGGTTTGGGGAATGTTTTGCATTATCCCCTGAGATTCCCATGATTTTTACAACCCAAAATTTATCCCCTGATTTTCCCAGGAATACCATATTCCCCTGATGAGTATGAACCCTGCTCAGCGTCAGTAATCTTTGCCGCTCTTCTTATGTTTCGACAGCTTTCATTAAATTTAAGTACTTGCGTTATGATGAAATCGATAGGAATCTTACTTCCTTGGAAAATCCAAATATTTATTAAACATACCTCTTATCAGTGACTTACATCAATGCCACCATCTTTCCTCATCTGTATTTTCTCTCAATAGAATTGGACGCAAAGAAAAAATTCCTTTGTCCAATTGACAAGAACAGGATAAAAATAAATCAACAGTAAATGTAACTTGTTTAATTTATATAACTCGCTTTTAAAAGTTATATGGTATGAGTTTTAAATTTAAAATTATTGTTGTTAATTTCATAATATCATTCCGAGTATTTGAATTATGAGATTGGAAATTTTATGCATGAAACATATTACGTAACAGGTAGGGAATACATTTTTCACATTAATAAATCTAATTATTGTAAAACGAATACGTTTAAAAAGGGAAAAGAAGTTCACCAAGCATTTATTATATTTTGGAAAAAGTCATTTTAATAAAATATTTGCTTTGTTTTTTGATATGCTAATATTAAATTGAAGAAACATGTGTTTATTTGTTTGTAGGGATCATCTATGAAATTACCAAGCCGATTAAAAAAAAAAAAAAAAAAAAAAAAAAAAAACTGATGCTAAAATCTGTCCCGAAATACTGCAAAACAAATCCATTATAAAGAAAATTCGTTAAACAGATGTTCCCCTTTTAAATACTTTAAACCTTTATACTATGCTGTAAGGGGCGTAATATCAGTGTTCAGTGACCAGGTACAAACAATTTTCTGACATACTTACATATAACATGTATTCTCGAATAAATATATCATTATATATAAAATATTGCCGAACTGATAAGTTGACTAATAAATATATTACAAATCATCAGACATACAAGTAAAATTACATAAATACATTCAATACAATTAAAAAGCAAACGTTTCAAGCTCAATTTTAGCCCCTCATCAGTGCAACAAAACATTCAAATGACGGAAAACTATATATCATGTTTACAGTTAAAAATTATTAGCAGTTAAAATTAAATAACGTATAAAAATTTTTTAAACAATGCTGAGTATTCAGGAGGAAGTGCACATGATTCATTTATCGGCGACGTTTGCTTACGAGTGAACACACCTTCCAGAAAAACTCTACTTTTAATATTATTGCAACCGGATCTGATAACGGGAACAATAATGGGATTATTGTAATACTGATGCAGCCTTCCAATTTGAAAAAAATAAGATATTTAGTGACCTAATTCTAAATGGATATCCTTTAAGATGGTTAAAAAGGATTTTTTCTGAGCATCACGTGTCATCCTCTATAAATTGTAAGGCTCCCGCTATTTACATATCTCTACCCTACAACAAATATCTTTCTGAAAAAATCTCTAGCCTTTTGAAGTCTCATAACATCAGTACATCATTCAAGCCTCAAAATGTTTTGAAAAACTTACTTTGTAAATCTAAACCTAAAATTCCCCCCTTACTAAGAACCGGTTCAATTTACAGTATACCACGTAAAGGTTGCGACTCAGTTTATATTGGCGAAACTGGTCGCACTTGCGCCATTCGCCTTGCCGAGCATAAACGTACTTACAAATCTGGAAACCTACAGTCTAAAATTGTACAGCATTCTTTGGATGCCGACCACTTCCCAGATTTCACGAATATGGAAGTTATCAGATCCGGTTGCAATAATATTAAAAGTAGAGTTTTTCTGGAAGGTGTGTTCACTCGTAAGCAAAGGTCGCCGATAAATGAATCATGTGCACTTCCTCCTGAATACTCAGCATTGTTTTAAAAAATTTTATACTTTATTTAATTTTAACTGCTAATAATTTTTAACTGTAAACATGATATATAGTTTTCTGTCATTCGAATGTTTTGTTGCACTGATGAGGGGTTAAAATTTAGCTTGAAACGTTTGCTTTTTAATTGTATTAAATGTATTTATGTAATTTTACTTGTATGTCTGATGATTTGTAATATATTTATTATTTTTAACTCGTATATCAGACGTTAAACAATGATTATTTATTTTAATGATAAGTTGACTATTTTTTTTTAAGTCCGTTACAAAAACATATTAAAATATTAAGCTATAGAAATAATTTTTTGCAGATTTATATGGTAAAAGATCTCTATGCAAATCACAGCCTATAAATCTTTTATATTTTATAAAAATTTATTTCATTTTGTAAGGATTTTTTTTTTTTTTGTTGTTATTCAATATTTTTTTATTCAAAATATAAATTTCTATGATCTTCGCTGTCTATTTTTAATTTTAATAATTTCCAAAACCGAATAATGAATGCAAGCGAAAAGGGAAGCTACATGATTGAGGGAAGAATGCAGTACTGTTTTCCCCCTTCTCCACTGAAAGGGAAGGCGAATGATACTGTTAGAAGTTTTACTATTAGAAATCGTTATCTTCCCAGACGCATTTTAAAATGTATTGTGTTTTTGTTTTGCAATGACGTATTTTCACAGTTTTTTTTTCTTTCTTTCTTTTATTGTTAGTATAAGCTTTCCCGAGAGATAAATGTGAGTAGGACAAAATAACTTTAGTGTAATTCAATGATGGGGGATGCTATAAGAATAGATAGTCTCTCCACATTATTGATTTCCGTTCCCCTTGAGGGGCAGTGGGATAAAATATATCCCACCTAATTTATACAAGATTCTCACCAGAAAATTTTTACTAAATTTTATATTTTTAACTTTGGGGGGAAAATCGTTGAAAAATTGCTTTCCCTTATTTAAAAATAAAATTTTTCGATTAATCCAGTGATAATTCAATATTTAGAGATATTTTTGCTTGCCCCTCAAGGGGTTAACCGAAAGTGATTAAATACGAATCTTTTTCAATGAATACCGAATGGAACGGAAACTTGCTAATCGTCATTAGAGCTTTTGCTTATTATTTCGGCATGCGCTTTAAACTTAATTATTTTTTTGCTTTTTTTCGTTGTATATAAATTCAAATTCTATACCTCATATACATAGCTGTACATAAGGTTTCACGTACCATTCTCCTTATTTGCGAAAATTGCTGAAGGGGAATTTTCAACTAAAGTATCTATGTAAATGGAAAAATCGTTCGCCACACCTGGAATCTATCTAGAAACTTTTCAATGAGTTGTAAAATGAGATTGAAGCGAAGCCTTTTAAAAGGTGTTTCGTTGGAGAAATGTGCGGGATTGGGTGGGGGGGAGGGGGGGGGTGCAAGAAATACCTTTCACTTTGGTTTCTGTTTGTCCCAAGTATGTTCTTGTCAAGTAAGGAAAAAAAATAATTAAAATTGCCTCTCTGATTTCCTCGTAGGGACAAGCTCAAATTTAATGTTGTATCTTTCGAGAATTTGTTATAATTGATATTAGAAATCATACATGAAAAACAGAATGACGATCGATAAAAAGAACTGTTTAAAATATGACAAAACGTCTAAAAATTGTTTTTCATCCCTATTTATTAGGTAAAAGCCATCTAGACAGCAATTATGTCTCCAAATACGAAAATATGTTAAATGGATTTTTTCTTTTTAATGAAATAGTTTATTTCTGATTACCTTTTTTTACACTTTCCATCAAAGTTGAAAAGTGTTGATGCTTTCTGTTTTTTTTTTTTGTTTTTTTTGTCCGTCTGTCCACGCTCTAACTCCCTTAAATAGACTCGGATTTTCATGCAATTTATAAACTTTATTTAGGGTCACCTATGCATGTTTGCTAATGTATATAAAGTATGTGGGATTAATAGTTTATTTACAGGGGCACCCACAATAATTCCATTGCATTATGGTAGATGGGGAAATATCGTTTGCAGAGTATATTAATGACATTACGCTATTTCAAATGTATTGAAACTGATATAAATAACTGAATTTCACTACAAGATGATTACTATAGAATATGGCAATTCACAGCATTTGTCGTCAATTAACAGGGACGCACAAATGATATTGGACACACAAAAGGGACACACAAAAGAAGAAAGAAAAAGAGATTACGAAAGAAAGATACAGAATAGAGCAAAAGAAAGGCGTGCACTTTTAAACTGAACTTTTTTTTTTTTTTCGTATTTTACTTGTTGTATATAAATTCTATACCTCATATACGGGGCTGCAGGAAAGATTTCCTGTACCATTCTTCTTATAAGCAAAAATTGTTGAAGTGGAATTTTCAAGTATATATGTATTTCTTAACTGAATTAAATATTGGCATACGTGTAGTTAATAGATACAATTCGACATATCCTATACAGGTCTGCTCAAAGTATTCGGATAATTTTCCGATTGTAGACGGAAACCGCTGAAATTGGGTTTTCAAATGTGTTATGCGTATCCATAGGGTTGAATTAGACATAATATTTTAACTTATTAAACGATGCAGTTTTGTTACATTATTCTAAACGTGTTGGGAAGTGTTTCATAATATATACGTGACGCATGGTTTTTCTTACTTGTGAAAAATGTTAAGGATAATACACCCATGTTGAAAAATCCATCAAAAAATTTATAAATAAAAACTGATGTCATTCATCAAGAAAGATTGTGGATAATCGTGTAACATATTTTACGTAAGACCAGAATGTGGTAGCAGCTGAGAATAACAATGTGTTTGAACCAGGGTTGCCAGTTTGGCCTCCACTTTTAGTCAGAAAATTTGGATTCGCACCGGAAAATACAAAAAGTACTTTCAGGTTTATTTAATGACAGATTGATGCTACTTGATTGCTTAAAATTAAAACTCTTCTTCAGAAATTTCCATTCTGAAGTGTGAATTTCGGAATAAGAATGGAGGCCAAACAGCCAACCTTGGTTTGAACGTACATAAAGACATATGAATATTCGGTTTAATTATATAAAAACAAAATATAGTATTCAAAATTAATTGTACTTTTAATAACTGTATAGATAGTATTGCAATTTGTTCATTCTGTATTGCATGTAAATCATTCTCGATTCAGTTTATTTTAATGATTTCATAGCAATGTATTTTGTGTTTTAATGTGAAAACTGCATGGTATCTTATCAAAGCTTAAATCGATGAAGCTGCATTGTAATACGTAAAAGTTCGTTATATACAAAGATGGTTAATTTAAAAGTTTGGATATTAAACTCTTTAAGTACGAAGTTATTTTAATTGTATAAGTGGGCAGGCATATCCAACGCTGTTTTCATGTGTTTAGCGCATGATGCAATTTTAATTGTTTTACATATACATCACTATGGAGCGTTGGATTACAAAAACGATTTTGTTCGTTTGAAAATGAATAATATTATAATATTAATATATATGCAAGAAATACCTTTCACTTTGGTTTCTGTTTGTCCCAAGTATGTTCTTGTCAAGTAAGGAAAAAAAATAATTAAAATTGCCTCTCTGATTTCCTCGTAGGGACAAGCTCAAATTTAATGTTGTATCTTTCGAGAATTTGTTATAATTGATATCAGAAATCATACATGAAAAACAGAATGACGATCGATAAAAAGAACTGTTTAAAATATGACAAAACGTCTAAAAATTGTTTTTCATCCCTATTTATTAGGTAAAAGACATCTAGACAGCAATTATGTCTCCAAATACGAAAATATGTTAAATGGATTTTTTCTTTTTAATGAAATAGTTTATTTCTGATTACCCTTTTTTACACTTTCCATCAAAGTTGAAAAGTGTTGATGCATTCTGTTTTTTTTTTTTTTTTTTGTCCGTCTGTCCACGCTCTAACTCCCTTAAATAGACTCGGATTTTCATGCAATTTATAAACTTTATTTAGGGTCACCTATGCATGTTTGCTAATGTATATAAAGTATGTGGGATTAATAGTTTATTTACAGGGGCACCCACAATAATTCCATTGCATTATGGTAGATGGGGAAATATCGTTTGCAGAGTATATTAATGACATTACGCTATTTCAAATGTATTGAAACTGATATAAATAACTGAATTTCACTACAAGATGATTACTATAGAATATGGCAATTCACAGCATTTGTCGTCCATTAACAGGGACGCACAAATGATATTGGACACACAAAAGGGACACACAAAAGAAGAAAGAAAAAGAGATTACGAAAGAAAGATACAGAATAGAGCAAAAGAAAGGCGTGCACTTTTAAACTGAACTTTTTTTTTTTTTTTTTCGTATTTTACTTGTTGTATATAAATTCTATACCTCATATACGGGGCTGCAGGAAAGATTTCCTGTACCATTCTTCTTATAAGCAAAAATTGTTGAAGTGGAATTTTCAAGTATATATGTATTTCTTAACTGAATTAAATATTGGCATACGTGTAGTTAATAGATACAATTCGACATATCCTATACAGGTCTGCTCAAAGTATTCGGATAATTTTCCGATTGTAGACGGAAACCGCTGAAATTGGGTTTTCAAATGTGTTATGCGTATCCATAGGGTTGAATTAGACATAATATTTTAACTTATTAAACGATGCAGTTTTGTTACATTATTCTAAACGTGTTGGGAAGTGTTTCATAATATATACGTGACGCATATTTTTTCTTACTTGTGAAAAATGTTAAGGATAATACACCCATCTTGAAAAATCCATCACAAAATTTATAAATAAGAACTGGTGTCATTCATCAAGAAAGATTGTGGATAATCGTGTAATATATTTTACGTAAGACCAGAATGTGGTTGCAGCCGAGAATAACAATATGTTTGAGCCAGGGTTGCCAGTTTGGCCTCCACTTTTAGTCAGAAAATTTGGATTCGCACCAGAAAATACAAAAAGTACTTTCAGGTTTATTTAATGACAGACTTTACTTGATTGCTTAAAATTAAAACTCTTCTTCAGAAATTTCCATTCTGAAGTGTGAATTTCGGAATAAGAATGGAGGCCAAACTGGCAACCTTGGTTTGAACGTACATAAAGGCATATGTATATTCGGTTTAATTATATAAAAACAAAATATATTATTCAAAATTAATTGTACTTTTAATAACTGTATAGATAGTATTGCAATTTGTTCATTCTGTATTGCATGTAAATCATTCTCGATTCAGTTTATTTTAATGATTTCATAGCAATGTATTTTGTGTTTTAATGTGAAAACTGCATGGTATCTTATCAAAGCTTAAATCGATGAAGCTGCATTGTAATACGTAAAAGTTCGTTATATACAAAGATGGTTAATTTAAAAGTTTGGATATTAAACTCTTTAAGTACGAAGTTATTTTAATTGTATAAGTGGGCAGGCATATCCAACGCTGTTTTCATGTGTTTAGCGCATGATGCAATTTTAATTGTTTTACATATACATCACTATAGAGCGTTGGATTACAAAAACGATTTTGTTCGTTTGAAAATGAATAATATTTATCATTACTAATAGCTCTTTCTACGTTCGCTCACCCACCCACATACCATTTACTATATATGAGGGCACGAGTTGCAAAATTCGCCTTTTCCAAAACTTAAAAAATCCTGTTTTCCCTATCAATCTATTCTATTCGTAAACCTACACCAAAAAAACACTACAATCTTCAAAAAAACTAGTTTCAGCCTGTATTTCTGGCATTGTAAAATCTTCGTTTGCAATGAAACCAATGGATGCAATTAGTAGTTTTTCGCACTTTCCGAAATATTGATTTTCTGGAAATAGCGAGTTTTGAAACTCAAGTCCTCATATATTAGGGCTACCGGAAAGTTCTGTCCGATAATGTTATTTCACGCCTACTTATTTAAAATTCATATTTCTTCATTGGCACAATTTTTTGAATGGTAAAATTCCCATTGTTTTCATTCATGTTAATTAAATTGAAAACAATCGGAATTTTACCTTTCAAAAGAATGGTGTCAATGAAGAAATATGAATTTTTAAAAAAGTAGGCGTGAAATAAAATTTTCTGACAGAATTTTCCAGTAGACCTAATATATTAGCAGCACAATAATTATATTGCTATGCAGCATATAACTCCTCCTCTTCTCTTCAGGAAACGTAAAATATTTCCCTAGTCTTTTAAAGGGTGAGAGTGCTTCGAGTTTTAATTCTATAAATGAGGAAATTTTGTAAAAGCAGAAAAGTGCGAGACTGGAACATAAAACAGAGAAAAAAATTTCTCACAAAATTATGAAAATAACTTTTAATGTATATTTGTATCACATGTATTTTTTGACAAATTAATTTTTATTATATAGTTATTTTAATTATATTGGACTAAATTTATTACATAGTATTTCATACCTTTCATTCCAACGCCCTTAAAATAAATAAACTACATTTTACGTTAACACATTGATGACGGGCAATATTTTATTAAATTTGGGTTTAAGAAAAGTAGAATCTTCTCCCTTTTCTGAAAGTCTTTCGTCAATTGATTTCCGAGATAGATTTCTCGAGTTTATGTATCAGTAATTATCTTTCAATGTACGGATGTAATGTACAATGTGATACAATCTAAAACAAATATGGACAACACGATATAAATGCATTTTCTGTAAGGTAGTAACGCCTTCAGCCAATGATGTTTTCTGAATAAAAACGATAATTCTCGTATCACGTCGTCAATGTGTTAATAGGTGACGATACGCGACATAAATTGTTTGTACTTTGTGGAATTTTTTTCAGGATTCAGAAGGTAAAAACAAAATTTTTATGTGCCAACACTTCCTGTAATAATTTTTGCTACATGTATAGTGCTTCTTCTATTAAACAGCGGATTTATTAAAGGATTCTTAGGTTGTTTCATCACAATGCATATATCTTCATGTCCAATATTGCCCTAAAGAAATAAATGCAAGCGATTTGAGAAAGTACCTAGTGGGTGCGTGCTATATGGGTAAAACTTATTTGCAGGCGATCGAGCTAATACTGTTTATAGGCAATGCCTTTTAGGCAGGGGCGTAGCTACAGATATTTTTTCGGGGGGGAGAATTCGAAAATTTCCCAACTTGAAACAAATTCTTCCAACTTTCAACTAAAGTGTGTATAATACGTGTACCACAATGTGTATAATAATGATAATGAAACTTATGCATAAAAAATTCCTTTCCAAAGAAAAATTTTGAAACTGGAAACATAAAAATTCTAATTATTGGTTTGTTTAATAAAAAACAAATATGCAGGTCCTGAACACGATTTAACTGTTTTTAGAAAATGTCTGTCTGTGTGTATGTGACACAAATTTTGTAGTTGCTCTATCTCAAGAACTAATGCGCGGAATTTAATAAAACTTTAGATTCAGTTATATCTTGATAAGAATTAATGTTGATTAGTTTTTGGTGTAAATCGCCCGAAAGGTGGCGCTGCTAAGCTGCATTTTTCATGATTTACATGATTTTAGCGATAGTTTTCTCTCAAAAACTGTTGCACGGAATTTGATCAAACTTCATATTCTGTTAAACCTTGACATAATTTGGTGCTTATTAGGATTTTGTGTATATTATATAACAGGTGGCATTGCTGTGCAGCATTTTTCACTATTTTTGCGTTAGCTATATCTGAAAAACTAATGCAGGGAATTTAGTCAAACTTCATATTCGGTTGCACTTCCTTATTGGGCTTGGGTGTTTACTGTCCAAAAGTATCACTTTTGTGTTCTTTGTTTTTTTAATTTTGGTTGCATCTAACAGGATGTGTGCCGAAATTCAATGATTTGTTTGAAAAATGTGAGGCTTCTATCTCCTTTTTAAATGAACACAATTAAACGAATCTATACCTTTATAATTCATTATTATGGGCATACAATTATTATTTAATTTTAGCATTGTGGTTGCAAATTTTTGAGGTATTAACATATATGGGATAGAATAAAGTTTTGGGATTGGCACATCCGAATTGTTTTCATTTAACATTAATTATTCTTGTCTTCAAGGAAGCCATCCTGATGATAACACCATCCAGTTTAATAAAATCCACTATTTGGCTTTCACATTTTAAAAGCATTAGGCTGTCAAGCCTGTCATCCCTCATTGTAGTTTGTAATATATATATTTTTAAATTTTTATTTGACTAAAGATTCTTTCATTAGATGCAACGCCATAAAGATAAGCTTCTGTGAATGTTAAGATATGAGTATATAGTTTGACGGCATGACCCAAATAGTCTTTGAATTTCATGGCATGAGTAAAAGGTTTTTTAAATAAGTTGGGATTTGGTTTATTTCTATTTGACTCTGCAAGTCATGTACATCCGGTTTCTCATATCCAGGTGGAAACATTATTAACTTTCCTAAGTTAGTGATACTCAAATTTGCTTAAAGCTGCTATCAGATTCACCAACATTTCGAGCAATTTTTGAGCCAACTCTTGATTTCCTCCAACTTATCGTGAAATATTGTCTCAACACCCAGTGTGATAGATAGCAAACAGCAATATCCCCAATCACAGCTCTAAAAAAGTATGCGCTAGCCGCGCCTTTCCCCCCCCCCCCAACTTTCAACATTTCAGCCAATCAGAGATAAGCGATTTATACGAATAGGCGATAAATATTAACGGTTGGTACTAGTAGTACTGGTTTTCCCCCAACTTTAGCAACGACAACCTTTTTCTCCCTTTGAACGGGAAAAAATTGGGTTTAAAGTCGGCTGAAAAGTTGGTGAATCGGATAGCAGCTAGTCAGTTAGGATTTGGTTTATTTCTATTCGGCTCTGCAAGTCATGTACATCCGTTTCTCATATACAGGTGGAAACATTATTAACTTTTCTAAGCTAGTGATACTCAAATTTGCCTTGCACAATTGAAATTTAAATATGAAATGTATTGGTGCAATATTCTCCTGATATAGGGAACATTGTCATTTAAGCTCATTACTAAATTGCCGAAATTTTCTTGTATTTCTTATAATTATTTCCTGTAAAACTCATGTGTATCAATGTTCATTGCTGTGCTATTATTTTTATCTCTTCTCTTTGGTAAAACCGTTTTCCTACCGCGCTTTTGGAACTCAGCTTCTTCAGTCATATCCTAATATTCATAATTGTTTGTGAACGTGTCTATAAGGAAATCTTTATTTCTTCAAAATTTTATTCAAGTGCAACGTGTCAGCATTACCGTGAATGTCGATTTTTTCTTCAGATGATGGACAGCTTTCATAGTCATATTTCTTTCCAAATTCAAATCGTCCCTTTTTACTTTCTTCTATCTTTACAAGAAGAAAGTATTGGTTTCATGAAAATTTTCGAATTCCAGTTTTCGACGGATTTACACGTTTTATGAGTCAGAGATTCCAAAAAACATGTTTTTACAAAATGTCTGTCTGTGAGTCTGTCTGTCTGTCTGTATGTGACACAAATTTTGTGGACGCTCTATCTCAAGAACTAATGGACGAAATTTCACAAAACTTCATATTTAGTTAGATCTTGATATAAACTGGAACTGATTAGTTTTTGGTGAAAATCGCCCAACAGGTGGTGCTGCTATGCGGCATTTTTAACGATTTCTGCAATAGCTGTATCTCAAGAACTACTGCACGGATTTTCATAAAACTTCAGATTCAGTTAGTCCAGGATATAGTTTGGTGCTGATTACTTTTTTGTTAAAATCGCCCAACAGGTGGCGCTGGCATGCTGCATTGTTCATGATTATCGCAATAGGTCTAACTCAAGAAAAAATGCACGAATTTTCATCAAACTTCAGATTCAGTTAGTCCCTGATATAAATTAGTGCTGCTTAATTTTTGGTGCTAATCGCCCAACAGGTGGCGCTGCTGTGCTGCATTTTTCACGATTTCCACAAGAGGTGTATCTCAAGAACTATTGCACGGATTTTCATCAAACTTCAGATTTAGTTAGTTCTTGACATGAATTGATGTATAAATTAGTGCTGTTTAATTTTTAGTGTAAATCACTCAACAGGTGGCGCTTCTGTGCTGCATTTTTCACGATTTCCACAAGAACTGTATCTCAAGAACTATTGCACGGATTTTCATCAAACTTCAGATTTAGTTAGTCTTTGTCATGAATTGATGTATAAATTAGTGCTGTTTAATTTTTAGTGTAAATCGCTCAACAGGTGGCGCTTCTGTGCTGCACTTTTCACGATTTCCACAAGAGCTGTATCTCAAGAACTATTGCACGGATTTTCATCAAACTTCAGATTTAGTTAGTCCTTGACATGAATTGATGTATAAATTAGTGCTGTTTAATTTTTGGTGTAAATCGCTCAACAGGTGGCGCTGCTATGCTGTATTTTTTGCGATTTCCGCAATAGCTTTATCTCAAGAACTGATGCTTGGATTTTCAACAAACTTCAGATTCAGGTATACCTTGATAACGTTTAGTGCTGTTTACTTTTGGTGTAAATCGCTCAACAGGTGGCGCTGCTATGCTACATTTTTTCAGAATTTCCGCTATAGCTCTATCTCAAGAACTAATGCGCGAATTTTCATCCAACTTCAAATTCAGATATACTTTGATATGAATTGGGGCTAAATCGTTGTTATTTCTTGTACTATTTAAATGATTTAATTGACGTGATTTATATAGAAGAAAGTTTTGTGATGGCCACAACATACTAGTTTACCTTTATCATCCTCGAATGGATTTTTACATGCTCCAAAATTTTCCACGAAAACTCTGTTCCTATTATGAAGGGTTCTTTCGTTCTGATATTTATAGTCATTTTTTAGAACAGCTTTAAACACACAACACTGGACTTTTGGTTTAAAATTTCGCAAACACCCATAAATATAAACGAACAGGACTAATATATATTTCGCACACACACACAAATAAAAGTAAAATGTCACAAATTTATCAGAACCAACGACTTCTTATATACACATTTGCTCATATAACGCCCTTTTCTTGACTGCGAAGGGTTAACTAATTTTTGTGGCAAAAAATCACGAGAATGAGTAAAATATTGTACAAAAATCGGGAAATTACTTAAAAAATTATTGCAATTTGTGAAAACTCATCAAATCTTCTTGCCCAGCTGTGTTTCAAGTAGGTGACTACATTCCTTTTTGTTGTGCTACGAGCGATCTCCAATTTTCAAAAGAAGATGCAATCCCTTTGGATTATAAATAGCTAAATTCTGTTTTAGGAGGAGAAGGTGAGGTAGGTTGAAATTTTTGAGAAAGGAACAAAGTTTTGGAGAAAATAAAGGAACTAGATAGTCAGCTATTTATGGACAGGAGTACAGAAATTTAGGTCTGGTAGATGTATAATATTTTTGTATAACTGAAAAACACAATAATAAATTGAGTGCGGCTGATTTCTTTTTGTATTTTTTTTTTTTTTTTGATAATTTAACTTGTTTACTGTTACAGTATTCAGAAACATAATCGCCAAAACAATAAAAATTCCGTAATTTTTTTACTATTACTTTTAAAAAAGAAATTGTCACAAAAATCTAGAATTTCCCAACTCTAAGCTCAAATTTCCCAACTTCACATATATTGGGGGGGGAGGCTCCCCCCCCATACCCCCCATGGCGACGCCCCTGCTTTTAGGGTAGGGAATACTGAATTGAATGACGTTTTTGTCGATCGGCCTCAATGTCCACAAATGTTTTCTTCATATCCATTTAACAGCTATTAATCTATTTTCAAGAGTTAGAACATTTATAGGAATTATACATCTGAACAGAGCAGCATCACTTGTAACAATAAAAAAAGACCAACAGAAATCAAATAAATGGAATAAATATTTAGCATAATATAATGTCAAAGTAAAACTTATTATTATCTTTTAGCGTGTTATTATCTGTTATCTTAATAATTATTGTCTTTGCATTTTAATAGATTTTATATTTTGTTTCACATAAGTAAATAGTAAATCTGAAGTACAGTTTGTAAAATACAACAAATTTGCACTTTTTGTTATTAAATTTGCATATTTTCTTATTTGGAATTTCATGCCAATATTATATATATTCAAACATATCCCTTTTTATTTAACTAAACAAAAATTAATAGAGAGGAAAAATGCATGAAACACAAACACTTAAATATTTTTTCAATTTTAAAAGTGTATGAAATATAAAAAGTATTACGTACTTAAAATAAGATTTTTCTTTAATTAAATAATTTTCTCCTGTAAATAATTCATCTGTCAAATTGACAAACAAAGATAATATCATCATAATCTATTGTCAAAAATAGCGATAAATATGTATATATATTTTTTTTAATTTTCTTTAAACCCTCTCAGCAAGCATGAACGAAACTACACCATCACTGGTGATTTCTTGTTGCATCAAGTCCAATCAACCAGGCATCGTTCTCTATAGTCGTTATTGCCAAATGTCTTCAGAAATTTGACTTCTCCTAATAATATGTTCGTTCAAACATTTGTAAAGTAATTAAAAATTGAAATCTGATTAGGTCTTATGTTAAAAATACAGGCAAAGAGATTAAAAAAAAAATAATAAACTGAAGGGTGTGCTACGTTTATCTCGTTTAAGGGGGGGGGGGGGATTACCCTTATGCCAACATATTACTAACATGTCAAAACAAACTACATGGATTGAACTTGTAAGTTTGCTTGAATTATTCCATTTAAATAACATTATAAATATATTACACTCCCACCGGTAAATTTGAAAAATATGTATATTTTAAAGGAATTTTAATGTTTTCTGAAAGTAAACATTCCAGAACGTGGATATTACACTAACGAGTGAGCGCCCATGCGGCCGTAAGTCCTCCTCGTTGAATTTTGGAAAGGTCAAAGACAAAGAAGAGCGAAGAGGTGGGATTCAGCTGTTTTGCACAGGTTTGTAGAACTGATTGTTAAACACTGATTTTTTTTTCAATAAAAAGCAACTCTTAATTTTTTCAACAAAAGAAATATTTACAACATAAAAACTTTGAATTGATTTATTAAAATATTAAATAGGGAACTCTTTTGGTTAAATAATAAATATTTCCTGAAAAGTTAACTTTCATTGGATATCTTTAAAACTGTAGCCTATAATTTCGATGGAGAAAGCTTTTGGACATATCCTGGCAAAGAATACCGCCTAAATATAAATTTTGAACATTCTACTTGTATGTATAGTGTAGAACATTTAAATTCAAAACTGACACTGGAAATTTTTATTGAATAATAAATTTTATGCTATTTAAATTTTCAATTTTTTCATTATTTTTAAACTCGCAGTGTCTTTACAATTTTATATCATTTAATACCACCTTTATCACAATGTAATTTTTAATACTTAACTTTTATTTAAAATATAATTACGTTGTTTTATATTACGGTTAGACAGTTTTCTTCCCAATGGCTCATTAACAATAAAACAATCATCATTAGACTGGGCTTAAAGTTGACGACAACGCGGAAACCCCTCAAAAGGACTACACTGTTAAGTGTTGTAAGGTTATTTTTACGCTTTATAAAGGAGTATTTGTTAACACGAGCGTATGGGGTGTGGGGAGAAGTATCGGGTGGGTGCTGCTTAATACCACAATGTTAAAAAAGTGCATACGCAATAGAAAACGCAGGGAGAAATTTTGTAGGGAATTCTTTAAAACCGGTTTGAGGTAAGGGAAAAAATATAGAATTTTGTACTGTACTAGCGCCACCTGTCAAAAGAAATAAAAATAATATTACAAACGAAATGTTGAAAAATAATTGACTTTTTTAACATTTTATAGATAAGAAAATATAAACAAATATATCCGAGTTTTGGTTTTAAAATTTAAAACAGAACAGTTTTTGTGCCAAATTATGGTTGTAATGTCATAATAAGTCGAACAAATTTCGAATACTTCCCACTGTTTTGGGAATAGTAAATTTGTGATATTTTAATAAAGTATGCGACTTGTGACTATATGGCGCTAGATAAAAACAAAAATTCGGTGTGCGGTGATTTTCGGGTGTGCATATAAAAATGACTTCATTTTCGTTAAAGGATTTTCAAGTATTAAAATTAAAAAAATTTTAATTAAATAGTTTCGTTTTTAAAAATAGGTCTACTAATTATGCATATTTCCTGAAATTAAAACATGCCCTACCCCTCTAAAGGTGAAATTTACAAATTCCTAATTTTTATTTTTTATATAAAATATAGCAATCTCAGAAAGTGTATGAAACGGATGCAGAAACTCTTCGAGCTCACAAAAAAAAAAAAAAAAAAAAAAAAAAAAAAACACTGGATGCAGCAATTTAAAAAATGTACGAATTTTGTTAAAACGCGATCCCTAATACTATAAGTACTTGCTGTATAAGGCATTCGAGCCCATTAAAACAAAAAGTAAAATAAAATAAATATATTCTGATTAATCGTTGTATTGGAATATCTAACAATAGAAAATTTCTTAAATCCGTGCCCACACTAACCAATATTAAAAAAATTCACTTTATATAAATTGTTAATACATTTTTAAAAATTATTTTGATGACTTAATTAAAAGTTTATTGAAACTTTCCATTTGTTTGAGTCAAATTATTTTTTACAACATATTTGAACATTGAAAAATAAAAATGTTCCGTATTTTCAACCTTACCGCTGCTTGGATTTGAACTCAAGCCTACCGAATTAGAAACAAACGACTTGCCACAGAACTAACACACTCTTAATTCAAAAAACGTTAGAGCAAAATTTTAAACAAACTTCGGTACTTTTCGGTTAGCCGGGCGCCAGTGTTATATATACATATATATGTGTATATAAATGTACGTATATATAGGTACATATACATTTACATATATATATATATTATGTATATATATATATGTGTGTGTGTATATATACAATATGCGTATATGCATACATGTGTATATTTACATATATGTATGCCTTCCTGTAATTCAACCCCGACTGCTACGTCTAAACATATCACGTAAACGTCGTCCTTCATGTCCGGCTCGAAATAATAATAAAAGAGGACTTCATCTGTACTCTCTTTTTCTTTTCATAAAGTTGGACGCAAAGAGTACAGATCGTGCGTCCAACTAACATGATAAAAAAAAAAAAAAAAAAAAAAAAAACTAAAAACAGTTGGAAAATTTCGAAGACGATTTGGTCGAAGAGCCCAGGGCCACTTACCTTAGATAATTTCCAGATTTTGAATTATGATATTCCAAATTTTATTCATGGAACGTATTACGCAACAAATAGGGAATGCAGTTTTCACATTAATAAATATAATTATTTTAAAACGAAATACGATTAAAAAGGTTTAAAAAAACTTCATCAAGCATTTCTTATATTTGGGGAAATAGTCCTTTTAATAAAATATTTGTTTTTTTGTTATACTACTATTAAAATAATGCGTTTATTTGCTTGTGCGGATCATCTATGAAATTACCCAGCCGATTTAAAAAAAAAAAACTGAAGGTAAAATCTGTTGCGAAATCTTGCAAAAGAAATCCGTTATACAGAAAATTAGTTAAACAGAGATTCCATTTTTAAATACTTGAATCCACATAAAGACAAAATTTAAATTCATAAACTCTAAAAGTTGTATAAAAGGGCAATTAGTTGCGCATTTCTTTTAATTATACCAATTTGTATTAGTTATTTTATTCACCAAAAAACATTTATAAATAAACGAGAATTGAATAACATTCCTGTCCAAGAATAAACTACATTATTAGTTTAAGATGAGCCCAATGAGAGGGGAAAAAATCAATATTCCGTTATTAGACATAAATAAATTTCTAATATTTTTACATATGACATTTATTGTCGAATAAATATATTATATATAAATATATTGCAGAACTGACAAATCTACTTACTTTTTTTTTTGTTTAAAAACCGTTACAAAATTATATTAAATTATTTTAACTATTAAAATATTAAACATAAAAATATTTTTTGCAGATTTTTATAATAAAAAATATTTATATATCTCACTGCCTGTAATTGTTTTACTGTATTAAAATTTATTTCATTCTGAATTTTTTATTTTATTGCAAATTCAATATTTCTTTTGTTCAAAATATAAAAATCTATGATGTACGGTGTCTGTTTTTAATTTTAATAATTTCCATATGATTTATTTACCAACTGAATAACTGTGTTAAAAATCAATCTAATATTATTACGTATGCAGCGGTTATTGCAGTTCCAAAAAAGCAAACCTACAATTTATTCTGTTGAGCTGATTCAGATATCAGACCAGATCATGTGATCGTTAAAGGTTAGCTGGGTGAATTAGTCCTCCAGGTTCGTCCGGGATGGATCAGTTGGAAGAGCATTGGTGGCTTCAGCCAAGACATCCAGATTCGAATCCTGGCCCGTACTTTTTTCGCCCATTTCGAATATTACAAGTGTTATGATTTATTTACCAGATAAATAATTTTTATAAAAAATAATCTAAAATTATTATGCATTCAGCGTTTACTGCTATTAAAAAAATACAAACCTACTATTTATTCTGTTGAGCTGATACTGTTTACTTCTAAGAAGGTATTTTTGATGCACTTTGTGTTACGATTCTAATTTCATTATAGTAGAAATGCAATAAAACTTGTTGTGTGTCGCACGAGCAGTAATTTTTTAGCTCACAGGCTATCAAAGCCTGACAGCTAATGTGCCCGCCCGTTCTGTATGTATGTATGTACGTACGTACGTACGTACGTACGTATATATGTATGTACGTAACGCGATAACTCTTGATAGAAACATCCGATTTGCTTCAAAATTTTTTCCTAGGTTCATTGTGATAAGGCGCTTCCCTGATTAGTTTTGGGAGTTCATTGGTTAAGGATAAAGGGGGAAAAACGGGGTTAGTCCCCCCCCCCTTAATTCAGAAAAATGGGGTTTTCATGCAGAATCATTCGATTTGCTCCGAATTTGGTATACCGGTTTATTATGTTAAGGAACATCCCTGATTAGTTTTGGGGGTTCATTGGTTAAGGATAAAGGGGGAAAAGGGGGGTTAGTCCACCCCTTAATTCAGATAAATGGGTGTTTCATGCAGAATCATTCAATTTGCTCCGAATTTGGTATACCGGTTTATTATGTTAAGGAACTTCCCTGATTAGTTTTGGGGGTTCATTGGTTAAGGATAAAGGGGGAAAAGGGGGGTTAGCCCACCCCCTTAATTCAGATAAATGGGTTTTTCATGCAGAATCATTCGATTTGCTCCGAATTTGGTATACCGGTTTATTATGTTAAGGAACTCCCCTGATTAGTTTTGGGGGTTCATTGGTTAAGGATAAAGGGGGAAAAACGGGGTTAGTCCACCCCCCTTAATTCAGATAAATGTGTTTCTCATGCAGAATTATTCGATTTGCTCCGAATTTGGTATACCGGTTTATTCAGGCTATCAAAGCCTGAGAGCTAATGTGCCCGCCCGTTCTGTATGTATGTATGTAAGTACGTACGTATGTATGTATGTATGTATGTACGTACGTACGTATGTATGTATGTATGTACGTAACGCGATAACTCTGGATAGAAACATCCGATTTGCTCCAAAATTTTTTCCTAGGTTCATTGTGATAAGGCGCTTTCCTGATTAGTTTTGGGAGTTCATTGGTCAAGGATAAAGGGGGAAAACGGGGTTAGTCTACCCCCCTTAATTCAGAAAAATGTGTTTTTCATGCAGAATCATTCGATTTGCTCCGAATTTGGTATACCGGTTTATTATGTTAAGGAACATCCCTGATTAGTTTTGGGGTTCATTGGTTAAGGATAAAGGGGGAAAAGGGGAGTTAGTCCATCCCCTTAATTCAGATAAATGGGTTTTTCATGCAGAATCATTCAATTTGCTCCGAATTTGGTATGCCGGTTTATTATGTTAAGGAACTTCCCTGATTAGTTTTGAGGGTTCATGGGTTAATGATAAAGGGGAAAAAGGGGGGTTACTCCACCCCCTTAATTCAGATAAACGGGTTTTTCATGCAGAATCATTCGATTTGCTCCGAATTTGGTATACCGGTTTATTATGTTAAGGAACTTCCCTGATTAGTTTTGGGAGTTCATTGGTTAAGGATAAAGGGGGAAAACGCGGTTAGTCCACCCCCCCCCCCCTTAATTCAGATAAATGGGTTTTTCATGCAGAATGATTCGATTTGCTCCGAAGTTGGTATACCGATTTATTATGTTAAGGAACTTCCCTGATTAGTTTTGGGGGTTCATTGGTTAATGATAAAGGGGAAAAAGGGGGGTTAGTCCACCCCCTTAATTCAGATAAACGGGTTTTTCATGCAGAATCATTCGATTTCACCTTGGTTAAGGATAAAGGGGTGAAAACAGGGTTAGTCCACACCCCTTAATTCAGATAAATGTGTTTTTCATGCAGAATGATTCGATTTGCTCCGAATTTGGTATACCGGTTTATTATGTTAAGGAACTTCCCTGATTAGTTTTGGGGGTTCATTGGTTAAGGGTAAAGGGGGAAAAGGGAGGTTAGCCCGCACCTCTTAATTTAGATAAATGTGTTTTTCATGCAGAATGATTCGATTTGCTCCGAAGTTGGTATACCGGTTTATTATGTTAAGGAGCTTCCCGGATTCGTTTTGGCGATTCATTGGTTAAGGATAAAGGGGGGGGGGGTAGTCCACCCCCTTAATTTCGATAAATGTTTTTTTTTTTTTTTTTTCAAGATTATTCGATTTGCTCCAAATTTGGTATACCGGTTTATTATGATAAATAGCTTCCCTGATTAGATTTGGAGGTTCACTGGCTAAGTATAAAGGGGGAAACGGGGGCTAATTCCCCTTCACTTATTTTTTTGAGTGGCATTATTCTTTAAAATAAGAGTATAATATACAATTAGTGTGAATAGTCTGTGAGCTCAATGCCATCAGTTTAGCTGGGCACTTTTCTCTTTTATTTTATAGTCAGTGGAAAGCAGTTATACTCGTAGCGGTTATTCCTATCCTTACCCATATATACTAAATTTATTTCATTACACAAAATAAAAATAATGATGAAATCTTATGTTTAAAAAATAGCATTAAAATAAAACTAATAAGCATTTTATTTTTTATTTTTTTTATTTAAGAAAAAGAAATTTAAAAAAAAGAAAAGAATGCGAAATGTTTGCTAATAAAATTTCCGATATTACAGCGTTAAATTAATCACATTTTAAATATTTTTAAATGACAATTTTAAATTGTATTATTCTTAGTTGGTCTTTTTTTTAATTTGATAATTCGAAAGTGCATTATTAAAGGGATAGTTTTTTCCATTCTATCTTTATTTGGATCTCGTTATACGCGTGTAATTCCTTTTTAGCAAACTACCTATTTCTAACAAACGTAAGCCCAATTGTGAATGCTAAAAATTAAATGCTGCGAATAACTGAAATTAGCACTAATGATAATTAATAAGCATAAAATGATTTTAACACATTAAATTTGATGTAAAACAGCATTATCAAAGTTAACTAAAAATAAAAATATCAACAGCAGTTACAAATCTTTAAAATTAAATTTGTGAAACAATCGAATTCAAGAACTTTACTTTTGGTCTTTTAATTAAATGTTTGACAAATTCAAAGAAAATGAGATGCGTCAAGGACGGGTCCAAGAAGGAGGTTACGAAGGTCATGATCTGCATATGAGCCGCCCATATATTTCCGTAAAACAGCATATTTATTCTTATATATAAACATGTACATCAGTGATATACCTGCTAATTAAACAGGGCATGCTCTTTTAAAAACACTTCGCCGAAGTCCTAGCTTAATCTGGCTTTGTTTAATCAAAAATATTATTAGAAACTGCAACAAAGTACATTTAACTGTTTGGAAAACGCGGTAAGAAAGAGCATGCACTGTTTGATTAGAAATCATCGCCACTAGTATTTATGTGTAAAAACAGATTTGTTGAAAGATTCAACTTCTCCCCCCCCCCCTCCCTCCCCGAATAAATCAAGTGCAGGAATCATCTCTGAGAACAGCTTGTTGGTAGTCAGAAATTATTTAAATATTCCTTCTGTTCCTCCTGTAAAATTGTTTCTTATTATCTAAAACTTTATCAAAATCCATAAAAAATTTTAAAAGCTTTGAATGTAAATAATTCGTGCAGTAAATTTAAGTGGAATGAGTCACATGTTACTGGATTATTCTGCATACGATATACCAATAACCTGTCTACTAAGTCAAACATGGAAGTAATTTATAAATATTAACAAATTATAGGCATAAATTAAATTAACTATCTATTTAAATATAATTAATAAATTACAATCAATTGTTATATTACAAGTAATTTAACAATATCTCTTACTATATGTTAAATTACTCCTTAAAATTTAAGAAAAGTAATAGTATTTGAGAAAGGTTTCATTTTCAATATTTCACGCATGTAAGTAATAAATTCCAAAATAGACAAAAATTGCTTCATGCTGAAAATTTAATTCGTGACTCCTCCTCCTCCACATACATACACTAAATCAAGCGCTGCAGTCATCTTATAACACTTTCAAAATTGTTTTAATAGCCACATATAACTTAAATAACACTTCTATAACATTTGAAATTGCCTCTTATTATTAACAAACTTACAGGCCGCAGCAATTCCCAAACTGTAGATCGCCGACGATATTTTGGTGGATTGCGGAACGATAATTCAGATAATCCAAAACAGATATTTCATTTGATTTATCTTTTACCAGTAACGTAATAAAAACATTATGTTACAACTGCAAAATAAAATATCCTGAAAAGGTATCTATAAATTACTTTGCGAAAAAATTGTGCTTTTTTTTTTTAAAATTATTATTATTATTTTGTATGCAGAGAATATGTCAATCGCAACACAGTGTCTGTCGTTGGAGCAATGTCAATGCCATAAACCGCATACACTTTTAAACTTTTTTTTTTTTTTTTTGCAATAAATTTAACAATTAAACAAATATTAACTAATATTAATTTAACTTTGTTGCGAATGGCAACGGCAGGTTTCTTGATATAGAATGTTGATAGATTGATGTTCGACGGTTTTGAGTCGTAACAATGTAACTCGAAAGCAAATGCTTTTATTTTGATGTATAAGTTGTTCAGAGTGAATGTTTCGAAACGAAATTATCTTTAAATGTAAATCTACCCTATATATAAAAAATCCTAATGAAACGCATTTTATGAAACGGAAGTATGTAACGGAAGTATGAAACGCAAGAATGAATCGACTGATTAAACAACTGATTATGTTTCACGGCGATTTCTCCTAAAATATGGAAAACTTTGCGATGAAATTTACACCAAAAATCAATATTGATCCGCAGATTTCAAAACTGGTATTAGAATTTTTAAATTCGAAATAGTTTTCGAAATATTAATTTTTTTCTAATTTTATATACATTTTTCTAATAATGGCAACTCAAATTTTAATCATAACTGATATACTGATATTTCTTTTCGTATTTCAGAAAGGGTTATTATTTTTAATTAATTTGTGACCAGTTTAGCCTCACTTGAATCTATGCTAAGAACAATGGTTTTTTTTTTTTTTTTTTTTTTTTTTCATTATCATTTTATTTAATATAAAGCGTTCATTTCAAACTGAAAAATTTAAAATCAACGGCTTTAACTTCTTTCTCTTTTTGAAACGAAACGGAAAGAAAAATATGTCATATACGCACCGGGTTACCTAAATAGCGCCAAAGGGCGTTGTTTTGTCTGACATGGTAACCCGGCTACTGTTGCTTATTTATTAATAAAGGTTTATTTACCTTTATTTTCTTTTTATTTAAAACAAAAAAAAAGTTATAAATTGCTTTGTTCTATAGTTATTAATTAATTATTTTTATTTATTATTAGTTCATTTTAAAAACAGCAGAAAATAATTTAAATGTACATATACATATGTAACTGGTATTCGAAAACGAGGTTTTCGCCAAATTGTCGTAAAAAAAACCCACGCCAAACCCGATTAAATATTGCAAGATATCCTGACATTTAATTTCAAATTCAAAGCAATGTTTTAAATGTACTATCAGTTATCCAGTCGACCAATTTCGCCAAATTATATAAATCGCCAAAGCACTCACCAAATTATACAAATTGACGTAATTTTTATTTTAAATAACGAAAGAACAAATAAAGGCACAGATGTCATATACGCCCCATATTGGCGCGGTTTTTTCTGACGCCAATGTCGTATACGCAAAGGTACTTAACCCTTAACCGGAATCGTGGGTCCATTTTGACCGGACAACGACAAAAAAATAAAAACGTTTAATTTCGAAACGCGCGCACCAACTCTTAAAGAACTAAAAAAAAAAAATGTATAATTTCAAGATATATATGAATAAAAGTTGATTTATATAGTACATGAAACTTTTTTCAATGCGCTTATAACCCATCTAAGTGGTAATTTCATATATATTAGAAAATAACTTGGATTTTAATTAAAGGGTCCTTTTGGACATAAGATTCCACTAATGTGGAACAATTTAGCGATTCCGGTTAAAGGTTAACTGACGCCAAAGTATAGTTATTTTGCTTGACATGGTAATCCGGATGTTGTTGTTTATGGTGGTGATGTTTTCGCTAAAATGGCGTCGGAAAAAAAACGCGCCAATATGGGAAGTATATGACATCTGTGCCGAAATAAATTAGTATAGCATTGGGCACAGATGTCATATACGCCCCATATTGGCGCGATTTTTTTCTGACGCCAATGTCATATATGCAACGGGTATTTAACTGGCGCCAAAGTGTCGTTATTTTGCTTGATATGGTAACCCGGACGCTGTTGTTTATGCTGTTGATGTTTTCGCCAAATTGCCGTCGGTAAAAAGTCACGCCAATATGGGGCGTATATAACATCTGTGCCTAGCATTGATAAAAATAAAAATAAAACGTCAAAATAAAAATCCCTTGGTGGCGTGTGTAAACACGTGTAACTTCCTTACAGTCAAGTGAATGTGACATTTACGATCAACCATTATCGGCATTTAATCTTATATTCTGGCGATAGATTTTTGGTCGATGGGATAACCAAGTAGTACCGTTTTAATTTACCACTCGAAAAATAAAAAAATGCTAACTGGCGAGTTAAAAAAAGCTATTGGCGAGATTTTCACCCGGCTAACATAAAAGTATCAAGAATTCTTTGTGATCATGGCATCTTTTATGTAGTTTTATTCGAAAAAATAACTTTGATTCTTTAATCAAAATGGAAAACTTTCTTAGGAAAAGCGAGTGTTGTAATTGTTTATGGCAGTTACATGACTTGGACTATTGTAATATAAGTAAAATCATGGCAATAGAACAATATTTGGCGACTTATCGCCTGTGTCTGGCTAACATTAAAGTACCAAAATGACCGCCTGGAATATAAAAAGCGAAAGAATCCGCTCAGAATTGTTGATAATAGTCACATGACTTAGGATATTATTATAGAGATTATTTTCAATTCTAAAAACAGCGCAAAGAATAATATTTCCTATCGATTAAAAATTTATTTACACGTGACTATTAAAAACAGAAAAAAACCCTTTAAAATTACTATTAAATGAGTACGTGTTACAAGCAGGAAAATATTGAAAATTATGTCTTGAAAATTGTATTTACACGTGAATATTAAAAGAGAAAGGAAACTTTAAAATAATAAATACATTAATATGCGTTTAACTCTTTCAGGAGCAAGGTACTTCTATTCGTAAAATGTTGAAATCAGTAAATGGTACCAGAATTTACAAACAAATTTCGAAATACAAAAATGCTTTTGTTCACTTAATAATAAAAGGAAAATTTTCATTCCAATATTCTGGTGCATTTAAGAATTAAAATTAAGTGGTCCAAAAATGAACTACCGCCCTTGAAGGGCTTAAAGCGGTAAATTGTAGTAATTGTAGTAAATTGTATTATGTCAATCGTTTTATAACGCTGTTAAAAAATACCGGGAAGCAAAGACTGTTTACTTAATTCATTTTATTTTAGCTTCCTTTCAAATGTTTAACTGGTCTTCTTTAATCAAACACGAAAACAACCGTTGGATGTCTTAATAGCAAATGATTCGGCCTTAAATTTTTGCAATCAAAGGGAATTGAATGGAAATTCGTTTACAGGGAGATCGCTATAGGTTTTTTCAATTATAATTCAGTCTTCTCTAATCTTTTTAAAACCGACCAAATTAGCGTGCTTTTAGATTCTGTGGTGTCTGAATGGGGGGTTGGCGAGCGTAGCTTGCAGGGGGCAGAGCCCCCTAGTATGTATGTATTTTGTGTGTTATATTTAGCTGCGTGTGCTTTTTGGAAATATTGTGTTATATACAAGTAAAATAATGAAAGGTAGCTACGTCGTCTGTCGTCAATTCCAGCGAAGTCTCTCATTTTATTTTAATTCGTAGTTTATTTTCCACAAGTACTTTAAATACAGATAATTTAAATAACTCTTCTATTATATGTGAAATCGTTTCTTATTGTTTAAAAAGAAAATCTTTATTAAAATTATGGATCGCGGACAATATTTTGGTGGATTGCTTAACGATTAGTCAGACAACTGAAAATATAATTTACATTTATTTGCTGCAATAATGTAATAAAAAATATGTTACCACTTTGAAGTAAAATATCGTGAAAAGATATATTACAAATAAATTCGCGAAAAGGTTGTGTTTATTATTTTTTTTAATGTACGCATAGACTTTTTAAACTGTATTTTTTCCAATACATTCAATAATAAGCGTACGCCTTTTTTGTTTTTTACATAGTAATAGATTTTCGTTACTTAAGGCCCCTTATCACTAAGATTTGAGATTTGCCTCTCCAATGTTAAACCAACGGCCGTGGAAAGCATTCGTATTTGTCTAATAACTCGTCAGAAAATTAATATTTTTAACTCATTTTTTCTGTGTGCTCTTCTTAAAGGGTGTCGTTTTCTGTTTTAGTTGACAAAATAATTTTAAAATATATACTTATTTTTTTAATTTAGTGCTAAAGTCTTAAGACATAAGAGAAATGTGATTAATATTAATTTACTTCAAAACTACTTGGAGTTTTAAAAATTTGAAAACAAGATAAGAAAGCGTAAGTTCTGATCTATTCATACAAAAAAATAAAATCCGTGTAAGTTTATTTAAACTCCAGATATTAGACAAATATCAAAAAATTTGCTTCCCCCCCTCCAACCCATTAATCAGGTTTCGAAGGAGGGAACGCATGACCTTTGACATCGTGTCGATTCTCAGAATGGGAGACTCGTACGCAGGACAGGAGGTGGATCACGGATTGAATGCTAGCGGATATCGCTTTCGAAGGCTGATTTTGTAAGTTACAAATAAAAATTTCGAACTGTATATGTTTTCTTCCCAGTATTCATTCATATAATTATTACCAGGATTGTCTCTTCATTTTAAAGGACATGTTATATTGGAAACATTCCATTTTATCAAAGGGAAAAGATTGTTTTTTATTCTAATAAGTTTTTCCCCCCTCTAAATTGTTAATGAATTCAAATATTCAAAGTAGCGCATAAAAAAATATCACACGCATATTATCGCATTAAAATAAACTAAATTTTAACTTATATTAATATTTTTAGGTAGCGAGATAAAATATTTACCTGAAATATGAAGATTGGGAAAGCAAACAATACATTTTAAACGTTTTGTAAATCAAGAGAATCCATGAAAATTTTCTTTCCTCTGCCCCTCCCCCTCTTAAAAGAACGTTGAAATAGAAAAAGAAAGAAAGAAAGTTACTAGAAAAAATATTTTATACGTGACTTAAGATTAGCTCTCTAGACATATTAATCCATTTTTAAGTATTTAAAAACATTTATTTATTTCTACTTTAGAAAATAGTTAAAGCAGTTATTAATCATTTATAATCACTACTATAATTTTTAACGAAAAAAGGAAAAAGGGTAAGTAAGAGATTTGAAATTTAAAAAGACCAATTAAATCCGAACATTTTCATTCGAAAAATTAGATCACCTCTTACCTGCCCCCGGTCCTAAAGAATCAAAACTCAATCCGAAACCGAAACATTTAAAGTCAGTCCGACCCAGAGTTGGGCAAAATACATCTAAAAATCATTTTCGATACAAAATACAAACAAAATATAAAATACGTTTGTTTCAGAGCCTAAAATACAAATTACAAAACACTTTTAAAAATTAAAAAAAATCCAAATACAAAATACATGTATTTTCAAAATACATTTTGAAATTTCAAATAATTTATTGATGCAAAGTACATTCTTTGGGAGGTAATTTTGCAGTTTAAGAGGGAAGGGGGGGGGGGCGGCGTTTTTATTCTGCGGGACGGGATGTTCCCAATGGATGTCCCCCTGAATTCATCACTGGTTGCGAATAAGGAACTAGATTAAAATTATTTAAACGTTCACAACATATTGAACATCTTCATTTTTTATATTATAAAACTGTATTTAAATATATAAATACTATGTTTTTAAATTCTTGCAATAATAATAATAATTTAAAAATAGAAATGGATAGTTATTTTTTTTTTTTAAGAATGGATACATTAATATCTTAAAAAATAGTTTCTTGATCTATTTTTTTTAATTAACTTAAATGCCAAATATTAAACAATTTGAAATGATACTTTGCTGTACAATGAATATTAATCTCGGTTTTCAAACTTTTAATACGTAAATAAATACATGAATTGATAATGAATCAATGTCTTTTATTATTAGTTATAAAACTATACAAAATAAAGGTTTAATCATACTTTTAATTTAATTTTAAACAAACACATGGACATACCCACATGTACATAATGATGTGTCTTTGTAAGATAGCTTAATGTAATAGCTTGTAACTGAATTAAACATACATTATATATATATATATATATATATATATATATATATAAAATTGCTTCTGAAAAGGTTCCCATTTTCGTTTTCGATCGGAACTCTAAAGAGAATGGAAATGATATTTAGGCCTGAAAACTTACTCAGCTAATTTATATCTTCACTGTATCAATTATTTAACAAACAATCTATATTATAAAGCAAAAAATATATCCGTGAGTAATTCTAACGTCATATTAATAGTGACATCGAGTCAACAACCCAAACAAAACAAAACAAAAACAAAATATTGGAAATTTTGTAACTTCTAAATATTCCACAATTTCAATTTTTACAATGTGGAACGGAAAAAATAGCGCTTTCAAATGCGATTTCTTTAAACACTGTATCTCAAATTACCGCGTTTATATGGATAAAAAATAATTGAGCTTGATTTTTTTAAAAACCCATCTCAAAAATAATTGTGCGACCCAATTACGGAACATTAACCCGTTTGTACTTAAAACAATGAAGTAGTTCAGCATTTGTTTGTTCCCGTAGCTACATTTCTAAATTAAATTAAAATGTCATAAATAAATAAATAAAAGACGAATTTAACAGACATGTAATTGAACTATGCACTTAAATACTGCGTAGTTGCCAACCTCCAGATTTTTTTAATACCAATATTTTTCTGCAGAAATACTTATTTTGTACAATCGCACAATTTCTGAAATTAAACAAAGCGAACATTTTTGCTAGAATTTATTGGTATTAAAAAAATCGGGAGCTTGGCAACTATGATACTGAAATAATAATTAAAAAAAATTGCTATGAATGATAAAATTTTTCGCGATTACCCGCTGGCATGTGGCTAATAAGAAAGTATCAAAAATACTTTTGGTGTAGTTGGTTGACAATCTGAGAAAATATACAAAAAGTAACAAATCTATCAGTTTTCAATTAAAAACGATTTTTATCTATGTTCTGTACACCTCGTTGTATATCAGGCATCTTTAATCTGAGTTAGATAGCTGATCTCTTTTATAAAACATTCCCGAGAGTAACGTTGATTTCATATTGACGATGGCAACGATCTGAGTAATAAATTTCCCTTTTTATCAAGTCTATTAACTTCTAAACATCGTGTACAATTTCAAGTTTTACATAGTTGAATAGAGAAAAAATGTACTTTCAAATACAGTTTGTCTGTAAATTATTTTAATTTACGGATTTGTTATGGTTAAAAAAATGTAGCATGATTAAAATATATATATATCTCTATCATGTGTAGTCCGATTACGGAAGATTAACCCGTTTGCCCTTAAAATTAAGGATAGACCGAAACAGGTTTTTAAGACCGAAACTGAAACCGAAACCTAATATCGGTAACCTTTCTATTTTCATCGAAAACAAAAGTGAAAATGTCCCAAAATTTTTTTTTCAGTGATTAATACATACATAAATATACATAATTATTTATTAATTATACGTGTGATCCAAGTTGGCTCTCTGTGTTTGTGACAATAAAATTATTTATTTTAATATAAAATAAAATGTAATTAATTCACCAGTGATAGAAAAAGATTACCTAATTATACGAATTTCGTCTACTTAAAAGAATGTTTTAGACATACATACATACCTCGATTTATCTTATCTTTTATAATGAAATCATCATCTGTTATACTAGACGTTTCTCAAAGAGTATTTGAAACACTTCTACGGTTTCAAACAAAAAAAAAATTCTATTATGGTTAAGTCTTCAGCTTTTAATGAGCGCGTGAAAAGCGTCTTCAAAGTCATATAGGCATTTCTTCCTTTATAATTTGCATTCAAGTCTTGAGTCAGTCATGAGAGATAATTATAAAAAGTGAAGTTCATAACAATAAATAAAGAGTGTCTCATTTGAGCCGATGTATCTGAAATAAATGAGTAATGTTGAAAATTTTCGAAGGAAGAAACGAGATTTTTGGAATACAGATAATTTCGGGCCAGTCGAATTTTTAGCATCATTTTCGCCGAAAATTCTATTTCTGCGAAACTCAGGTTTTGGGCCGAAAACGAAAGCGAATTTTTCATATTATAAATCCAAAATAATATTTTTAAACAGTTTCAACTGAATAATATATTTGCTCGTGAATATTAAAAGAGAAAGAAAATATTAAAATAAGTAAAGTGTTTCATGCGAAGTGATCAAATGCAGATTTTGCTGATTTTCAAATGTGTGATAAAACCTATTTAACCTATCTCGATATATGTCACTATCTGTTGCGATAGCAGTGGATGCGGTCTTGGGAACAGAAAAATTTTCACAGTTAAAGGAATATAAATGGCAACCCGAATACAGAAGATTACCAATGGTCATGATAATATCATTAAATCCCACGTAACCATTTAATATTTTTTTTAAACGAAGCAAATTAACATATTTTTAGAGCCTGCGGGATCTGAACGGGGGTTGGAAAGCGGAACAGAGCGAAATAAAAATATCGTTATGTTCATTCACATTTTAAAAGAAATTCTGATTGCTTAAAGGAGATTTTGTTTGTTCTTTTTTGAAACATTGCTCAGGTATTTTAAATAGTTTAGTCTCATTGGTACAGAATCCTTTTGTATAGATCACTACAAAGTTTTAAATGTCCAAACCTTCTAAAAAAGTTAAAAAAAAAAAAAAACGCAATTAAATTGAATGCATGTGAATACATTTAATATGAATTTAATTGCAACTAAAATATTTTTTATGGAAAAAAGGAGGAAAGAAGGGGGGGGGGTGGCAGATTGCTATAAGACCAGCTAAATCTGAGCTATAGGATATATGTAATACATGCATGATACAGTAAGGAAAGGGGGTGGAAGAAAGAAGGGATTCGCACAAAATTCCAATAAGACCAGATAACACCTCAGCTATACGAGAGGATATATGTATAATGTATGTAAAATATGTATGATACGGTATTTTTGGTAAAGAGATACTTTTTAATGGTATTTTTGATGAAATGTATTTTTTATGCAAAATATGTGATTTGATCATTATGCGTGTTACGCACTTATCTTTTTAGAATTGTTTAAAATGTTTGATGTATAACATTTTGACATTAGCCTATACGGTGTTTGTTTTTATATAATAATAAATAAAGTCTATTTCATAATTTGACTACTTGTGCATCGTGTAAAATTTGAATAAACTACATATCATAATTTTATCTACATAAGAAATAAAATTAATAATATAATAAATAAAAATTTATAATATGCATAAAATTATAATATATATAAAATTAATAATAAAATAATAACAATATAATTAATTAATTAAACAAATAAACATTCTAAACAAAAATAGTTTAAATGTATTGTGTGGCAAAGTAAGTAAATTTTGCTAGTACAGAAAGTTTTTTAAATCTATTTTCATCATTCAAATTACGCATTCCCTCATTATCATCTAGCAATGTCGGGGGAAAAAAATTAAAAAATCAGTTCAACTTTATAAATGTTTCAAAAGAGCGAAGAAAAATGTACAAGAATAACTGGAAATCAACAAATGTTAAACAATTTGGAAGAAGGATATGCAAATATTTTAAATATATAATATATTGAAAATGTGTCCAAAGAGTTTGAGCATCAATGGCAACAAAATTGGCCGTCGTGTATAACAAAGATAACTAACTTAAATGTGACCTCAATTTTCTTCAAGCTCTACAAAAGAACTTCAATACAAAGCATGCAAAATACACAATATTTCTATTAAAATTTTATATCTAATATTACAAAGTTGTAAAATTAGAAACGATCATGAGATTTGCTTAATGTATTTTGAGAAATAATATTTATTTTAAAAGATATTTAACTTATTAAATAAAAATATATATACTGGAGATCTTTAAAGTTTTCAATTGCTAGTCCTCTTTGCAAATTTTAATAAAGGAGATAATCTGGTACGGTGAAAATTAAATTATTTTAACAGTATACTTTTTTATACCTTCAACTTTCATTTAAAACGGATTCATATATTCATTTAATCTTTGCTATACAGGATTACAATTTTTATTTAAGTATTCAAAAAATATAATGAAGCTTTAAAGATTTGCAATACTGTTATTGTTGAAACAAATTAAATGTCTTTTTAAATATTAAAAATACAAAAGATAAGTTTCGTAGTAAAAATTATTTTTGAAAATAAATATAAAGAGGTTATTAGATTATAAATTATTTATAAAAAAAATTTAAGTGAATTAAAATGATCAATATGCAATTTCGTGTAATTCGATTTTTTTTATTATTAAATAGAATTCTATCAAATGTTTTCAATTATTGTCCTACTACTAATTAGCAGTATTTTTTCGTATTTAAAAAATCCCAAACAATAATATTACCAAATACTTTCATTTGAATTATACATTTACACGTGAATATTAAAAGAGAAAGAAAATTTAAAAAAAGTAAATTATTGCATACGAAATGCATTAAATGAAGATGAAAGAAAAGTCATATTTAAAACTATTTTCTTATATCGTCTGAAAACAAAAGTCATTCGATGTCGTGTTTCTAAGCTGAAAAAGAATCACTGTCCAAAATAATCCTCCCTACCACCGAGGCTATAAATTTTGTTCAACGGAGTCGGTTGAAACGATCAGTAACCGCCCATATGACAGATCCGTGGGGGTAGGCAGCTAGCTTCTTTTTGGGAGAAGTTACGAATATTTCCTGATTGATAACAAGCCTTAAGGGTTAAAATCAGTCAGTCTATTTTAGGACTCCGGGTAGATAAATACACTGCTCAAAACAATTAAAGGATATTTGAAGTTTTATATAAAATAAAGATATAAACGAAATTTTTTTTGCCGAAAATAGAAGAAGAGAACCACAAATGCAAAATTTTCTGGTTTTCAAACTGTGGAGTATGCAAATTTTGAGTTCGACGTCAAAAACGTCGCTTCAGAGGCAGCGAATGAAATTTGACTTTCAACTGGATAAAAGAGAATGAAGACAAGGATGATCGGCATTCAGTGATTGCTTTGTTTCGATGAGTACGATGTCTCAGCGAAGTCATTTGACAGATTCAGAAGCTTTGAGAATTGTTGGTGGGTTAGAAGGGGGCCAAACTCAAGCCGAAGTAGCGCAAGCCATTGGAGTGACACAAAGTGTCATTTCCAGGATCTGGAACCGTTTTTTGGAGAGTGGATGTGCAGGCCGAAGACCAGGGCAAGGTCGCAGACGGGCAACAACGCCCAATGAAGATCGGTATTTAGCGTTAACAGCTCGGAGACACCGAACCATGAACGCTACTCTTCTCCAACAACACCTTCGCTCGGCTACAGGCACCACGATTTCAACTCAGACTGTCCGAAACCGGCTCCATGCTGTAGGTCTGTATGCTCGCCGACCGATGGTATGTGTTAGATTAACATCAAGGCATCGTCGCGACCGCAGGGAGTGGGCAAGCGAGCATGTCAACTGGAGGAGAAATGAATGGAGCAATATTCTGTTTTCTGACGAGTCCCGTTTTTCTGTGCATCCGGATAATAGGCGTATTTTCATCTGGAGGGACCGTGGCAGTAGGAATAATCCTGCGTTCGTGCACGAAAGTGTCAGATTTGGCGGTGGAGGAGTGTTGGTGTATGGTGGCATCTCCATTGACGGGCGCACTGACCTCTACATCATTCGAGATGGAGCTCTGACTGGTCGCCGATATAGGGATGAGATCCTCAGACCTATTGTAGTCCCTTACGCTGCAGCAATCGGAGATAACTTCATTTTAATGGACGATAACTGCAGGCCACATCGTGCAAACCTGGTGGAGGATTACCTTTCCGAGGAAGGAATCGTTCGAATGGAATGGCCAGCGTGTTCTCCAGACATGAATCCAATCGAGCACGTTTGGGACGCTCTAGGAAGACGAGTTTCTGGCCGCCAACAACCCCCACAAACTCTCCAAGAACTGGAAAGAGCTCTTCTGGAAGAGTGGAGCAGAATACCCCAACTCGTCATTAATAGCCTCATTGAGTTCATGCCTCAAAGGTGTTCAACGTTGCTGGCCGCCCGTGGAAACCATACCCCCTACTGAAAATGATTTTCTTTGAAGAAAACACCTTTTCTTATTCTTTATTTCTCATATGCACAAATTGTGTTTTTTTTCCTTTAGTACACAAATGCGCAATAAAATGCATTTTTTTCTGCCAAACATGTGTAATTTATTCTCATATAACCTACTATGTCTGTCGACCATGTATCAATCAGCAAAACAGTTTACCAGATACAAAATCCACCTAAAACTGCAATATCCTTTAATTGTTTTGAGCAGTGTATATACAGATACAGAAATGTACTTTTAAAGATATATATATATATACATGGTACATACGCTAGAGGGTGATAGAACACACCCAGACGAGTAATAGTAAATAGGAAACCAAGGGCCCCAAACGTATTCCGAAGGAGATAGGCATCTTTAAAGTTTAGGGTCCAAATTTTCAAATGATTATAAAAAACGGAAAAATTGGTTGATTCGTTAACGGTTTTCGCTAAAACTATTCTTTATGTCAGTATTTTCTTGAAAATAAATTTTAAAGATACAGTTCAAAAAATGCCGATAGAGGGCGCTTTAGACTTTGGAGTAACCAACAACTATTTTTTACCGTTATTTTTTGTATCTCATTACATGCTTTCAAAAGCTTAGACCTAAACTTAAATTTTGAGCTCAAAATCTGAATCGTTGGGAGTGGTTAAGTAGCACAAACTGAACTGTTCAGGAGTTAAATTTTCAAATGATTATAAAAAACGGAAAAATTGGTTGATTCGTTAACGGTTTTCGCTAAAATTATTCTTTATGTCAGTATTGTCTTGAAAATAAATTTTAAAGATAAAGTTAAAAAAATACCGATAGAAGGCGCTTTAGACTTTGGAGTAACGAACAACTATTTTTTACCGTTATTTTTTGTATCTCATTACATGCTTTCAAAAGCTTAGACTAAAAATTTGGAGCTCAAAATCTGAATCATTGCGAGTGGTTAAGAAGCGCAAACTGAACTGTGTTCAGGAGGGGGGGGGGGGGGGTTCAAATTTCAACACCTCCAAAGTCTAAAGCGCCCTCTATCCGCATCTTTTGAACTGTATCTTTAAAATTTATTTTCAAGAAAATACTGACATAAAGAATAGTTTTAGCGAAAACCGCAAACGAATCGACCAATTTTTCCGTTTTTTATAATCATTTGAAATTTTGGACCCTAAACTTTAAAGGCGCCTATCTCCTTCGGAATACGTTTGGGAACCTTGTTTTTCTATTTATTATTACTCGTCTTGATGTGTTCTATCACCCCCTAGCGTATGTACCATGAGTTTAGGGACACCCTGTATATTTAAGTTAGTCGGCAAAATCGTCATATACGCCCCCCTAATGAATTCTGCTTAAATACGCCCCTGGCTCTAAACGGAGTAAATACCAAATCTTTTGTAAATATTTCAAATAATTTAGGTTGTAGAGCCTTTTGAACATGTGCACTTTTATTATGGACACCTGGTAATAATTGTTAGCATTATTACCCATGAAGTGGGCACTGGAAACATTTTCCATATCTAATTGATTTCTCTATTTGCTGTGTACAAGGCCAAAAGTAGAAAACATTCTTTCAACTTCTATTGACGTACCATATATACTCGCGTATAAGTCGAGGAATTTCTGATAATTTTCATCACGCAATTTGGGGGTAGAGGTCGGCTTATATGCAAGTTAAAAAAAAAAAAAAAAAAAAAAAAAAAAAAATATCAATTACTGCAAAATTCTGATTTTTTTTATGTGTATGAATAGTAAAATATTATATAAAATATACAAATATTTTATCATTAACATTTTCTTTGAATGATTTTTTTTTTTTTTACTTATTACTTTTTCGCATTAGAAAGTGAAATTTTTGGTTTGATTTTGTGCCAAATTGAAGTAAAAAGTTAGGGGCTCGACTTATACGTAGGTTTTCGATTTTTTGCAGAACTTGCATTCGAAAGTTAGGGGGTTGACTTATACGTGAGTATATATGGTAGCTCTTGATATGCTAAATACTCTGAAACTAATTAGATTATTATTTATTGCCTTGGCATTCTTTTTCAATTTCTGTTGAAAAGATAGTATTTTTTCATTCTTCTTTAGGTCCAATTTTTGTTGTATATTTATTTGCAAGGGTAGAAGGTAAAAAAAGGAATCATTCTTTTACCTGTAGAAATTTATTATGGTTGTTGGGCCTATTTTTTTTAGAAAAGAATGATTATTTTGACTCAAAAAAGGTTAAAACAATGTGAATTATAATAAGTTTAATTAAATATCAATTTTAAATTAAATGCTTTTATGCCTGATATGAATTTATTATTTACATTATGATTAATTTTTTTTTGTAAAGTTAAGCCATTCTTTAAAGCTTCTTTCCTTTTAATAGGCAAATTATGTCCCCATTAGATTTTAATACTTTTTCGTATCATTTTAAAAATATCATCCAATTTAAATAACTAATTTTAGTCATTTGATTAAAATAATCGATACCCTAACCAAAACAAATTAAAATCTTAGTATTTTGGCCTTATCGTAAGATAAATTACCTGACAACACATACAGCCATATAATAAAACTGTTGCAAAATGTGATGTAACATCATTTTCCAATAAACTCATTAAATGTAGTACGAATGGCCTTTTGTAGATTGGTATATATTTAATTCATAACATTCTTAAATGCAGCTGAAAAGTTAATTGTATTTAGTTTGTGATATTAATTCCAATGTTTTATTATTAAAATTATTTTACAGATTGTAGAAGTCACAAAAATGTTTTTTGCAGTAATATTACGCTCATTTTAGATAACATGGTGACAGTTAAATGTCCTTATTGCAAAGAAGCTTTTGTTAAAGACTACCTTTCATCCCATGAACTAAAGTGTTTAGATAGACCCATCCGATGTCCAACCTGTAGTGATGTATTTCCATTAAGAGTGTGTTTTGACTACGAATGTCAGACTGGAAGAATAAAAGATATTACATTCATTTTTATTTATTGAGGCATAATATTTTTAATTTGCTGTCATAAATTTTCATTAGTGAAGAAAATATTCAGAATCTATAATAGTATTTTATTATTTTTAACTCAATCATACTGATCAAGATATACGATTTAATTTTTTTCCAAATGAATGAAAAAGTGTCTAGGCTGAGAGTCGAACCAAAGACTTTGGCTTAAATCCCAACTATCGAGCTACTTGGAGAAACGATCAACCAATGCAATTCACTCAGACAACCCTTTTGTGTCTGTCTTTCCTTCTGGTCTGTCATATAGTCAGCTCAAGAGAATATACAGTAGATAATGGAACTCCATTAAATGATACATATACAGATACATTTTATTAGCTTTATTCAGGGATCAGAAATAGTACACTACATTAGCGAAACTACAGTAGTGTTACTACTTTTTACAGTAGTTTGTAGTGTAGCACACTATATTTTAAACAATGTAGTGTAGTGAGTAGCAAGATACAAAAAATCAGTAGTTTGTCACAAGAACCAATGTTATTTTTAATGCTACTTCAAAAGGGGTTGCTCAACAATTTGTGAATCTCAGCTGCAGTGTATAGCAATGCATCGCATGAAATCCAGCTTTTTCCATCGATACTTGATGCTAAAATAAACGCACGATTTTCTTGCTGGAAGTACTTGTCCATGTATTCATTACATACACTATCTTTTCTTAATTTCTATTGATTCTATAATTCTTATGTGTGTCATTACCTGGAAAAATAATTCTAGCATTCTCAAAATCAACATAGCAATTATAATTATAGAGAAAATCTTGACAGGGCTGTAGATGGTTTTTGATATTTTATATCATTACAATGCTCTTTTAACCTTTCCACAAGCTTCCTCTTAGTCATACCTATATAATATTTCCTGCTACTGTCCTCATTTGATATAGGTATTAATTCCATATATGCCAGCTCTAAATCTGAGTGGAGTAATGTCCAAATGTTTGTGTAAATACATTAAACTAGGAGGAAGGGGGGGGGGGATTACCTATGAGAGTTATATTAAAATTAATTAAAAAAAATTTCTTTCAAACATAATAGGTCTGTAGATGGTTTTTGATATTTTATATCATTATAATGCTCTTTTAAACTTTCCACAAACTTCCTCTTAGTCATACCTATATAATATTTCCTGCTATTATCCTCATTTGTTATAGGTATTTATTTCATATATGCCGGCTCGAAATCTGAGTGGAGGAATTAATGTCCAAATGTTTGACATGTAAATACATTATACTTGGAGGAGGGGAGGGGGGTTACCTATGAGAGTTATATTAAAATTAATTTTTTTAAATTTTCTTTCAAACTTAATAGGTATGCACTAAAACTGCCTAAAATCTCTTGTGTGAAAATCTACATCTCTATGTTCAACGAAAGGACTGTCAAACTTCTTAATGATTCTATTAATGTTCCCAATAGGAAAATGATGGTCAATAGCAATTCCTCTGATACAATAAAATATTATTTAACATTTATTTTTAATATTAGCATTTTTTTTTATTCAAAAAAAATTAATGTATGCACCATTGGTCACGCACAGCAACATCTAATGTTCAAAAGATTTCCAGCAAGGTTTCTTGAGACATTGGCAAATCAATAGTTTCAAATTTAAAGTAATCTAGGTGCGATGGTTGTGAAAAATTAATTTGCTCTCACATATTGCAACAAAAAGTCCAAACTAATGATATTTAGAGATGAAATGGGCATGATAATTGATCTTTTCCACTAGCTTGGAACTATTTAGTATTGAATATCCCAGATTAGGTTTTAAAAAATGTAAATTAAAGTACATGTCTTTGTTTTTTAAGATTTTGTGTAAAGATTCTCTGTGAACACCCTGTACTTTTAAATGAACATTATTGATCAAACTTTCATTTTGGACATCCCAATGTCCTTCAGCAATCTTATTATAATTGTGACTAGAAATAGTTACTTGAATACCTCTACTTTCCTCTATCTTTAGTTACATGTTTCTTAAAAATGTGTTTTATTTTTCTTTTGGAAATGAGCTAATCTGTTTTACTAATTTTTCTTTTAAATTTACTTTCAGCAACTAAAAAATTGGTTGATGACCTGGCAGAGATTATTCAGAGAAAAGATCTCAGTGACATAACCATCAAGGTGAAAGATAAGGAATTCCAACTGCACAAGATTATATTCTCTGTTTAAGACTGAGATGAAAGGCATTGTATCTATCGATGATTGTGATTCGGATACATTTTATTCCTTTATATATTTTGTGTACACGGGAAAAATAAAACTGTCGGAGGAGAATGTGTGTGCTTTGTATGAAGCGGCACACAAATTCCAAGAAGAACAACTGAAAGCAGAATGTTTATGCTTCATGAAGAATAAGATATCTGTAAATAGTTTCTGTGATTTCTTAGTCTTGGCTCTGGGGCATGATGAGAAAGAGCTGCTCAAAAGTGCCACAGAGTTTTCTGTAAAAAAACAAATGAAATTATTAAGGTGCGTTTTCACTGGTCGTTCTAACGACCTAAAAAATCCTAGTGACCCAAAACCTTAACCTAAGGGCGTTTTCACTGGTTAGATATAAAATCCTTACGCCAACCAATCAAAGGCAAGTTTTTACTGCGCAAGCGTCTACTTTACGGCTTTACTGTCTGCAGATCGAACAGATGTCAAAAAATGTAAACAAATAATTGTTGTTTGTTGTTGTCAGTTTAATTAGTAGTAGCAAATATTTTGTATAGAAATTAATCGAAAGTTTTGACTGTTTTCCCCACTAAAGGGTCTTAAAAAATGCCCCACAAATCATTGTTTATTCAAACTTTAAATTGTGGCAATGGATTTATACTCCTAAATTAAATAAAAACACTAGGTCACCATGATTTATGTATATTTAAAAACATACTGAATAAATTATTTTTCACACAAATACGTGTGAAAAACGTTACGTACGTTAGTGGCACATGTGTAATAGAGATCGACTATAAATTTAATGTTGCTTTTTGAATTTCCTTTTAAAGAAATTGAGTAGAATTATATTTGTTAAATAAATCAACAAATTAAATAAAACATTAAGGCAATGTAAAAATTTGGATGTTCCGACCCGCTTATGAAGTGATATACTCACTGTTTTTTGTGAATCGTTTTTCATATTTCACAAGAAAAGTTAACATTTAAGAATGTTTATTTTTATTTTATTATTTTTTTAAATATGGAATTTTTTTTTATATTTTAGTTTTTTTTATAAAACTTTAAACGTTTAACATTTTATTATATTTTTTAAAAAATGGCACATTTAGAGAAATAGAAATTCCTAATAATGTTTATCTTTGTAACAAAAGAAAAAGAACAAAATTTAAGGGAAAAAAATATGTGTGAAAAAAATCTTTAAAACTTAAATAAAATCTAAAATAAAACCTTTTTTATATTAGAGTGAAAAAGAATATTTTAGAAATTAATGGTGGAACTTGGGACCCATGAGCACATTTAGAGCATACATGAGCACTGTACCAGTGGTGTAATCGTAAAAAAAGCAGAAGGCATACGCTCAAGGCAGAGAGTATACCCTACAGTGTATATACTATAGCTTTTTTGAGAAACAGACGGTATATGGTGTTTCCTAAAAAAATCCCGAAGTTATATGGCGTATACCACCGTATACCCTCCATACATCCCTGAACCGTATGCCTATGTGACACTGGCAGATTCTCTTATACATATCATCACTACAGTCAGCATAAAATTATCCAATTTAGTTAAATCTACTTTTTGTGACCCCCCCCCCCAAAAAAAAAAAAAAAAAAAAAAAAAATTAACAGTAAAATGCAAAATAAATGTACTTAAAATTCTCAGTTTCACCTTATGATTTCACATCAGGGGTGAAAGTTTTTTTTTTTTTTTTTTGGGGGGGGGGGGACCCGTTTTTGTTACAGAATTGAGAAAAATAAATTTCTGTAAAGAAAAATCAAATTCAGTTGTTTAAATTCAAAGTAAACATTTAATCATCCTTTTTTTAAATGTCTTCCTGCTATACTTTTCTTCTGAGCTTATTTTGTTTGTAAATTACACATTTTAAATCCCAACAATTTTTTCTTATTGAGTGAAGTCGCTTTTATGGAGAATAATTTTGTGAAGGGGCTTCTTTTATTAAGAAGAATAAAGGGGTATAAATGTTTGCCGGGGCAATCCCTGTTTTTGTCAATAGATCACAAAAAAGGTACTTTTATGTTCGATATTTTTTTTTCTTCCAGCAATAATTCCTTTTAGTGTTCACTTGTATAAATTAGAAACGATGTACTGAGGTTGAAATAACAATTTTGGTTCATCGTATTATTTCTCCTTATTGTTTTATTCCATTTTTTTAATGAAATAAGTGAAAGGCACTTATTTTAAATGTATGTAATATATGTATTTTAAATGAAAATTTTGTATTTCAAATAAAATGAATGAGAGGTTTATATTTTTAAAAAAAATGAATACAAATGATGACATTATTTAATGGTTTATCTCAGGATCGAAACTAGAGCGGGGGGGGGGGGGGCAGAGGAGGCATGTTCCCTGGTCGCCATAAGGAAAACGAAGGGGGTGTCGAATGAATTTTGGTTTTTGATTTCTTAAGAAGCTACACTAGTCACACGAAGAAACTCGCAAGCTAATGTTAAATATGGGAGCATTCTTTTCAAATTTCTCGCTTGCATTTTAATATTTTTAAATATTTTTTTTTTCTTAAGATAGCTGAGTTTGATCTTTAACATTGTTAGGTTGTATGTTTTCGATTTTGGTTCAAGTTTTTTTATGAGGCTACTTAAACTTTCAGAACCGGTTCAAAAAGTGAAAGTAATTTTATATATATATTAAAAAAAACTGCAAACAAAATTTAAAAAGTAAACATTTATCCTGTTAGAAACAACTTCAGCTGTCCCAAACGGAAAAAATCATTTAAAAATATTAAAGTGCAAGTGAGAAATTTGAAAAGAATGCTCCTATAAGTTTAACATTAGCTTGCGAATCTGCATAGTTTCTTCATGTGACTTCCTTTGGATTTCGTTTTCAAAGTTTTAATGAATCAATATTTGACAAAGTTGATTACGTATTTTTTTATTACATATTTTAAATTTGAAATAAGTCAGCGATTAGAATTAAAATTCTCTTCGTAAATTTACTTTGCGGAGGCCGGGGGGGAGGGGGCAAAATCTATGTTTGTGCTGGGTGCAAAAAAGGCTAGTTTCAGCCCTGGTTTATTTCATGTGCCTGGCTGACATAAAGTACCTACCCAAAAATGTTGTGATTTGATAAATTTCACTGGATCAAATGGCATAGCAATGATTTCACTAATAAATATATCTCCAACCGTAACATGCCAATGAAACGCATTATGTTGCCTCTCTGTAAGTTTAAATGTTAAATTATGATAAAAATGATAGAGTTACTACTAAATAAGTATAAAAGTAAAAATAGTTTTTTTTTTAACCACTTTTTTATAAACATTGAACGTTTATAAAAATCATCCCTAATTTCAGGACTATAATTCATGTTGGTTCAAAAAACTTCTGTTACAATACATTAATTTGGCATGACTCTAATTATGGAAAATTCACCACTTTGACTTGGTAGAAAGCATGAACTACTGAATTTATTAAAATGATTATTTTTTCTCCCGTTTTTTCAAGTATGACAACAGAAAAGGCGAAAAAAACATTTTTGAAACTATGTATTGAGAATTTTTAAATTATTTTTTCGAAGTTTAATTATAATTTACTTAATATTAAATTATCATTTGATAAAAGCAGATTAAAAAAATTATTTCTTTATTATTGTAATTAAAAATTCTCTTTATTTTTTATTTATATTTCATTTGTTACCTAATATTTCGTTGCTACAGTTTCACAGCCAGTTGGCATGTTTTAATGACATGATTTGATGCAAACCCTGTTATTTTAACCATAGAGAATATTTGGAGATTTATCACCTGTGACTCTAACAGAAAAATGCATTAAAAATCATTTATCACTTTATAATTAAGTTCCTAAAGATACTAAAATTTATTGCCAAAAGAAGCACTCAGGTGTACATCATTTTTACAATTCTGGAGTATTAGGTAACACGAGTCTACTCTTGGTTAGGGATGCACCGAATATCAAACTATCTGGTTAAGCTGAATATCAAAGTATTCAGCCGAACCGAATACTTAAAAAAACCTTTTGAAACACATTTTAAAAAACTTTTCACAATTTCTACCTTTAACTGTCAACTTATAAATATATTTAAAATAATTAGAAACAAGTTCATATTTAAATAAAATAAGATGTTTTTAGATTATTTGTTTGCTGTAACATAAAAAAAATAACCATGATGAGGATTAAAATGATGATTAATTTGGATTTTCATAGGAATTAATGATGTACAAATACAAGTTTCTAAATTTTGTTTAGTAAATAATATGTTTCTTGTTTTTTTACGAAAAAGAGTTTCTAACAAAATGGAAAAACTTTTGCGGTTGATGATAGGTACAAAGACAGACAATTTTTGTTCAGAAAACCATAATCCACTTTTTGAGTCATCATAAATACATTATATCTCATCTCACTCAATCTTGAATTTTTGTTTGTTACTTTAACAATAATGAAGACATCATAACTATAGAAACAGATGTCATAAATTCCCAGAGCCGCCATCTTGGAATATTTCTTGGAGTGAAAACCCCTTTTCTGCCAAGTAGTAAATGTCGCCAAACACTGGTTTATACGCATGTTAGGCTTAACGAAAATAAAATGTAAATAATAAACAAAACTCATTAAAGTGGCATTCACTAAACGTTGTATGAGTGCTATGCGCTCATTAACCGAAAAAAAAAAACACTAGCTTCCGCAAACTCCTACCGCGACCACAAAAATGCACGAAACTCATTAAAGTGCCAATCAGTAATCGCGCTCATTAACTGAAATAAAAACATCACTGGATTCAGCAGTTCTTGCTGTGTAGCATTCTCAAAATTCAGCAGTTCTCACTGTGTAGCAATCTCAAAATGTAAAAAACTCGAAAGGCAACAAAATATACATAAAATTATTAACATACCTTAACAGACGTCTGCTTTCTTGAAAGCTCAAGCATGAAATACTGTCATAGCATCACCATCATTTTCAAAAATAGGTTTATGAATACGCATTGACACACTATATAAACAATCCTCCTTTTTTCGTCAAAATTTCCTCAAATTTATTAATTACTTCAGCAAGAGTGTTTAAACAGACTACAGAAACCATAGTCAATCAAATACATCCAATAAATTTAACAAAAATAAAAAGACAGAATAATACAACAGGATATCAAAACACATCCACAAAATCCTAAGTGAAAATGAGCTTCTCAGGGGTTCCCAGAACACGACATGCCAGAACTCACACGGGGTTCCACATATCGATAAAGATTGCCAACATAAAATCACCAAGAAATCTCAAAACATCCAAGATAGCGGCCACCTGGGAATATAAGGCATCTAAACCTAACTAACTATTAATTAGCTAAGAAATTTAAGTATGCTTATAGACAAAATTAGACAAAAACAGAAATAGTTATGCTACTGTATTATCTAAATATTTATTACAGAATGCTAATTATGAAAAAACACTTTTAAAATGCTTTAAATATTTATAAATATAAATTTATTATAACTATATAAATTATGGAATAAATTTATTGCATGGTATTTTTAAAAAGATATGATACTGCAAAACAGTTTTTTTGTTTACATAACATTTTCATCAAATTTTAGGATAAAGTTATAATACAGATTCCCAAAAGGCAAATCTCAACACCTTAGAAATTTTAAATCAAAATATCTTACACATAATTATATTAAAAAATAAATAAAAGCACTTTAAACATATTAATATTTAAAAAATGAAAGGCAAAATATAATACAAATATAAATAAATATTTGATTCAAATGGTAAATGTTGATTTTTTATTAAAGTACTACTCAAAATCAAGTATGGGAAACTGAAAATAGCTGACTATATATATATTTATTAAAATAGTATATCACTTTTAACATTAAGAAAAACTTCATAAAAGAATTTTAGCCCTAAGCAATGATTTATAAAATTACACATGCTTCCACTTAGATTAGGGCCTAAATTCTATCAACTGTCAGAAGACTTTAATAAAGCTACGTTTAAATACAAAAACAGTTATATTAATTTTAAAAGTTGCAGAAATTTGTCTTACCTGCATATACTTAAAGTTGTTCTGGTGGACTTTAAAATCGTTCTACAAAAGATTAAGTTTATTATACACATAAAGGTGGCAACCTCTAATTATAAAAATGTTTCTGTCATAACTTTAATTTTTGAAAGATTACCTTACCATTAATTTTTTAAACATTATTTGCAACGGGTAGTTTGTTTATTTAGGTTAATACAATGTGACAATTTATTTAAGTATGCAATGTTGTTGACAGTTTGTTTATTTAGGTTTTTTTGTTTTTCTTTTGCACGTTGCATGCTTTATAAATCACTGTTTTCAATCTAATTTTTAAAATTTTCCTAACGAAAAATAAAGATTTCTCATTTAAATTTTTCTTTTTTTTTCTGCATTCATAATTATTAACAAAACAATAAGACTAAAAAGCAATCGAAGAATCAAAATTTAACAAGTTTCAGTTTCGGTCGATACTTAATTTTAAATCATACCAACCGTATCATGTAACTGCTCTGATGACAATAAATATAATTAACATAAGGAAAAAAGAAGACACTTTGTCGTCTTAAAACAACAAACCCTCTATCTTTTTTATTATTATTATTATTTTACTTTCAAAAACACTTAGTCTCATATGAATATAAACAACAAACCATTTTTGCATCTTTTAAGAACACTTTTTTACTTTAAAAAAGAAAACACTAGAAACTTTTATTATCTAAAAACATATCTCTCCTTTCCCTCGCCTTTTTTTTTTTCATCTTTTAAAATAAAACCAAATAGTGCAATTGCCCTGGTAACAAACAAAATGAAGATATACGTAAGGCTGGCCCACACTTTTTTTTTTTTACTTAGCAGCAGACTTTATTTATGCCCCAGACTGAAACATATAAATGCTTATTTCACATTATATTTGCAATATGGGCATTTAAAAATATTTTCAGCTAAATAATTTTCGTACTTACTCATTGAGTAATATATTGTGTTCTCATAGTTTGTAGTGCAGCATGCTATTTTTGGAAAATGTAATTTAACGAGTAATGTAATTAAAAAAAGACTAGTTTGTAGGGAGCACAAATATTATTTTTGATGTTACTTAAATAAACTTACTTTACTGTCTCCTCTTTTGACATAGAAGTGGTACTCACAGATTTTTTAAAGTCTTCTTTTCTGAAGTCCAAGGGCTTGGTCTGAAGTCCAGTTGCTTGCAGACGATCACTAATGGTAGTCACTTATTATACAATAAAACTACACACCTGTGATTGTCTGAAAGCATTCAAATTTGAAGATGTATCCCGGCACCAGCTGATCTGCCAGACGCTTACCTCCACTGGTATACTTTGTATTGATTGATATATACAATTTCTGGATGTAACATCAAAAATATTGATGCTTCTTACAAACAAGTTTCTTTTTATTACATCACTCGCAAAATTATATTTTCCAAAAAACAGCATATTACACAACAAACAATGACAAAACTAGGACCTACTATAGTTTCATTACTTCTAGTGCACTATTTTGACCACTGAATTTATATACATCATGAATTCATGATTCGTCTAAAACTTTAATATACACTCAAACATATAGACTCAAAGAATGTCCCACAGAGAGCATTTTATTTTTTGATAATGAATTCCATTTTGAAAAATAGTAAGAATAATAAATAATGATTTTTGAAAAAAATAAATAAATGAATAAATAGTTCTTTACTTTAATAGATAAATAGGTACATTTAAAACCGATGACCTATGCTGTAAGATAAATCTGTAGCCATACTTGTAAAAGAAATGCACCTAAATAACAATTTAAACAAAATTTTATAAATATGCATTTCAAATGGAGAATCTCCTATTATTTTGGTAGCAATACTTTTTTAATAAATGAAAATAATCGCTAACAAGAGATGCAGATTTAACTTAAAATACATTGAATATGCATTTATAACTGCTTATCGAATTGGAATGGTAATGTGTACAAATTCTTCAAAATGGGCACATAGAAAAGCTACACATGGTCTGAATATCTCTCAATTGATTTAAATTTCATACAAAGTTATAAATCTTCATAAAAGTTTCAGCATTAATCTTAACAACAAAAAGAAAAATAGCACATCTGCAGGTGAAAAGCATTAAAATTAAAATAAAAAATAGATTAGCAGTGTTTTCCTTACATGACAAAGTTCACAAGTAAATATCTGAAAAGGAGTAAAGAGCAAACTGATGTTTCTTGCTTAAAAGAGAACAGGAAAATACAAAATACAACGGCTTGTTTATTTTATAGAAACTTTGTTTACATGCTCGCTTAAACATGCATAATCAAATACCTACTATTAGCAAAACTGGATTAAAGTTTGCCTGTAACTAATTTTCCATTTAAAAATCAATGGGCTACAGTAAACAATATCCTTCTTAACAATTACAATTATTTTAAGTGAGTAAATGGAAATTTAAATCTAAATTGATCAGAAATACCCTATCAAGTAACCAAGTATAATCAATGAAGCAAGTAATTCATCTTAAGAAACAAACATTCTTAAAAAATACTTTTAATCTTTGTATACTATTAACGTTCAATAAAAATAAAATAATTTCGAGAACTGGACATATCTTCATCCTTATATCCGCAACAAAATCCTTAAACAAACTATATAATTAGTATTCTAATATTAATAATAATCTATCTGATTACCAAAAATAACAACAATTTAAAGAATCCATATGGATTACCCACAATTTATTAAATTAAAAGACAATAATAAAGGATGATATCTATCCAACATGTCAATAAAACTTACCGTTTTGCTTCAATCACAAAAAATAGATTCCTCTTTGACGTAAAACAAAATAAATAAGTAAAACGATATAAAACATAAATATCACTTAGTAAATTGACAACACCGCCATTATTATCAAAAGCTCTATTTTAATTGGCTGCGCTTAGGTAAGCCGTACGCACCTTTAAAGGTGCGCAGTGAAAACGCACCTTTAAAGGTGCGTTTTCACTGCTCTACCCAAGGTCTAACTTACCTAATTTTTTACCTAAACACAAGATTTTAGGTCGTTAGAACGCGATTTTGTAGGTTTGATTCGTGATCAATCCTAAGCACGGCTTACCTAAGCGCAGCCAATTAAAATAGAGCTTTTGATAATAATGGCGGTGTTGTCAATTTACTAAGTGATATTTATGTTTTATATCGTTTTACTTATTTATTTTGTTTTACGTCAAAGAGGAATCTATTTTTTGTGATTGAAGCAAAACGGTAAGTTTTAGTGACATGTTGGATAGATATCATCCTTTATTATTGTCTTTTAATTTAATAAATTGTGGGTAATCCATATGGATTCTTTAAATTGTTGTTATTTTTGGTAATCATTCTACATTTTATTAATATTAGAATACTAATTATATAGTTTGTTTAAGGATTTTGTTGCGGATTTAAGGATGAAGATATGTCCAGTTCTCAAAATTATTTTATTTTTATTGAACGTTAATAGTATACAAAGATTAAAAGTAATTTTTAAGAATGTTTGTTTCTTAAGATGAATTACTTGCTTCATTGATTATACTTGGTTACTTGATAGGGTATTTCCGATCAATTTAGATTTAAATTTTCATTTACTCACTTAAAATAATCGTAATTGTTAAGAAGGATATTGTTTACTGTAGCCCATTGATTTTTAAATGGAAAATTAGTTACAGGCAAACTTTAATCCAGTTTTGCTAATAGTAGGTATTTGATTATGCATGTTTAAGCGAGCATGTAAACAAAGTTTCTATAAAATAAACAAGCCGTTGTATTTTGTATTTTCCTGTTCTTTTTTAAGCAAGAAACATCTGATTGCAAAACAGTTTGCTCTTTACTCCTTTTCAGATATTTACTTGTGAACTTTGTCATGTAAGGAAAACACTGCTAATCTATTTTTTATTTTTATTTTAATGCTTTTCACCTGCAGATGTGCTATTTTTCTTTTTGTTGTTAAGATTAATGCTGAAACTTTTATGAAGATTTATAACTTTGTATGAAATTTAAATCAATTGAGAGATATTCAGACCATGTGTAGCTTTTCTATGTGCCCATTTTGAAGAATTTGTACACATTACCATTCCAATTCGATAAGCAGTTATAAATGCATATTCAATGTATTTTAAGTTAAATCTGCATGTCTTGTTAGCAATTATTTTCATTTATTAAAAAAGTATTGCTATCAAAATAATAGGAGATTCTCCATTTGAAATGCATATTTATAAAATTTTGTTTAAATTGTTATTTAGGTGCATTTCTTTTACAAGTATGGCTACAGATTTATCTTACAGCATAGGTCATCGGTTTTAAATGTACCTATTTATCTATTAAAGTAAAGAACTATTTATTCATTTATTTATTTTTTTCAAAAATCATTACTTATTATTCTTACTATTTTTGAAAATGGAATTCATTATCAAAAAATAAAATGCTCTCTGTGGGAGATTCTTTGAGTCTATATGTTTGAGTGTATATTAAAGTTTTAGACGAATCATGAATTCATGATGAATATAAATTCAGTGGTCAAAATAGTATATTAGAAGTAATGAAACTATAGTAGGTCCTAGTTTTGTCATTGTTTGTTGTGTAATATGGTGTTTTTTGGAAAATATAATTTTGCGAGTAATGTAATAAAAATAAACTTGCTTGTAAGAAGCATCAATATTTTTGATGTTACATCCAGAAATTGTATATATCAATCAATACAAAGTATACCAGTAGAGGTAAGCGTCTGGCAGATCAGCTGGTGCCGGGATACATCTTCAAATTTGAATGCTTTCAGAAAATCACAAGTGTGTAGTTTTATTGTATAATAAGTGACTACCATTAGTGATCGTCTGCAAGCAACTGGACTTCAGACCAAGCCCTTGGACTTCAGAAAAGAAGATTTAAAAAAATCTGTGAGTACCACTTCTATGTCAAAAGAGGAGACAGTAAAGTAAGTTTATTTAAGTAACATCAAAAATAATATTTGTGCTCCCTACAAACTAGTCTTTTTTTTAATTACATTACTCGTTAAATTACATTTTCCAAAAATAGCATGCTGCACTACAAACTATGAGAACACAATATATTACTCAATGAGTAAGTACAAAAATTATTTAGCTGAAAATATTTTTAAATGCCCATATTGCAAATATAATGTGAAATAAGCATTTATATGTTTCAGTCTGAGGCATAAATAAAGTCTGCTGCTAAGTAAAAAAAAAAGTGTGGGCCAGCCTTGCGTATATCTTCATTTTGTTTGTTACCAGGGCAATTGCACTATTTGGTTTTATTTTAAAAGATGAAAAAAAAAAGGCGAGGGAAAGGGGAGACATGTTTTTAGATAATAAAAGTTTCTAGTGTTTTCTTTTTTAAAGTAAAAAAGTGTTCTTAAAAGATGCAAAAATAGTTTGTTGTTTATATTCATATGAGACTAAGTGTTTTTGAAAGTAAAATAATAATAATAATAAAAAGATCGAGTTTGTTGTTTTAAGACGACAAAGTGTCTTCTTTTTTCCTTATGTTAATTATATTTATTGTCATCAGAGCAGTTACATGATATGGTTGGTATTATTTAAAATTAAGTATCGACCGAAACTGAAACTTGTTAAATTTTGATTCTTCGATTGCTTTTTAGTCTTATTGTTTTGTTAATAATTATGAATGCAGAAAAAAAAAGAAAAATTTAAATGAGAAATCTTTATTTTTCGTTAGGAAAATTTTAAAAATTAGATTGAAAACAGTGATTTATAAAGCATGCAACGTGCAAAAGAAAAAAAAAACCTAAATAAACAAACTGTCAACAACATTGCATACTTAAATAAATTGTCACATTGTATTAACCTAAATAAACAAACTATCCGTTGCAAATAATGTTTAAAAAATTAATGGTAAGGTAATCTTTCAAAAATTAAAGTTATGACAGAAACATTTTTATAATTAGAGGTTGCCACCTTTATGTGTATAATAAACTTAATGTTTTGTAGAAAGATTTTAAAGTCCACCAGAACAACTTTAAGTACATGCAGGTAAGACAAATTTCTGCAACTTTTAAAATTAATATAACTGTTTTTGTATTTAAACGTAGCTTTATTAAAGTCTTCTGACAGTTGATAAAATTTAGGCCCTAATCTAAGTGGAAGCATGTGTAATTTTATAAATCATTGCTTAGGGCTAAAATTCTTTTATGAAGTTTTTCTTAATGTTAAAAGTGATATACTATTTTAATAAATATATATATAGTCAGCTATTTTCAGTTTCCCATACTTGATTTTGAGTAGTACTTTAATAAAAAATCAACATTTACCATTTGAATCAAATATTTATTTGTATTATATTTTGCCTTTCATTTTTTAAATATTAATATGTTTAAAGTGCTTTTATTTTTTTTTAATATAATTATGTATAAGATATTTTGATTTAAAATTTCTAAGGTGTTGAGATTTGCCTTTTGGGAATCTATATTATAACTTTATCCTAAAATTTGATGAAAATGTAATGTAAACAAAAAAACTGTTTTGCAGTATCATATCTTTTTTAAAATACCATGCAATAAATTTATTCCATAATTTATATAGTTATAATAAATTTATATTTATAAATATTTAAAGCATTTTAAAAGTGTTTTTTCATAATTAGCATTCTGTAATAAATATTTAGATAATACAGTAGCATAACTATTTCTGTTTTTGTCTAATTTTGTCTATAAGCATACTTAAATTTCTTAGCTAATTAATAGTTAGTTAGGTTTAGATGCCTTATATTCCCAGGTGGCCGCTATCTTGGATGTTTTGAGATTTCTTGGTGATTTTATGTTGGCAATCTTTATCGATATGTGGAACCCCGTGTGAGTTCTGGCATGTCGTGTTCTGGGAACCCCTGAGAAGCTCATTTTCACTTAGGATTTTGTGGATGTGTTTTGATATCCTGTTGTATTATTCTGTCTTTTTATTTTTGTTAAATTTATTGGATGTATTTGATTGACTATGGTTTCTGTAGTCTGTTTAAACACTCTTGCTGAAGTAATTAATAAATTTGAGGAAATTTTGACGAAAAAAGGAGGATTGTTTATATAGTGTGTCAATGCGTATTCATAAACCTATTTTTGAAAATGATGGTGATGCTATGACAGTATTTCATGCTTGAGCTTTCAAGAAAGCAGACGTCTGTTAAAGTATGTTAATAATTTTATGTATATTTTGTTGCCTTTCGAGTTTTTTACATTTTGAGATTGCTACACAGCGAGAACTGCTGAATTTTGAGAATGCTACACAGCAAGAACTGCTGAATCCAGTGATGTTTTTTTTCAGTTAATGAGCGCGATTACTGATTGGCACTTAATGAGTTTCGTGCATTTTTGTGGTCGCGGCAGGAGTAGGCGGAATCCAGTGATTTTTTTTTTTTTTGGTTAATGAGCGCATAGCGCTCATACAACGTTTAGTGAATGCCACTTTAATGAGTTTTGTTTATTATTTACATTTTATTTTCGTTAAGTCTAACATGCATATAAACCGGTGTTTGGCGACATTTACTACTTGGCGGAAAAGGGGTTTTCACTCCAAGAAAAATTCCAAGATGGCGGCTCCGGGAATTTATGACATCTGTTTCTATAGTTATGATGTCTTCATTATTGTTAAAGTAACAAACGAAAATTCAAGATTGAGTGAGATGAGATATAATGTATTTATGATGACTCAAAAAGTGGATTATGGTTTTCTGAACAAAAATTGTCTGTCTTTGTACCTATCATCAACCGCAAAAGTTTTTCCATTTTGTTAGAAACTCTTTTTTGTAAAAAAGCAAGAAACATATTATTTACTAAACAAAATTTAGAAACTTGTATTTGTACATCATTAATTCCTATGAAAATCCAAATTAATCATCATTTTAATCCTCATCATGGTTATTTTTTTAAGTTACAGCAAACAAATAATCTAAAAACATCTTATTTTATTTAAATATGAACTTGTTTTTAATTATTTTAAATATATTTATAAGTTGACAGTTAAAGGTAGAAATTGTGAAAAGTTTTTTAAAATGTGTTTCAAAAGGTTTTTTTAAGTATTCGGTTCGGCTGAATACTTTGATATTCAGCTTAACCAGATAGTTTGATATTCGGTGCATCCCTAACCAAGAGTAGACTCGTGTTACCTAATACTCCAGAATTGTAAAAATGATGTACACCTGAGTGCTTCTTTTTGCAATAAATTTTAGTATCTTTAGGAACTTAATTATAAAGTGATAAATGAATTTTAATGCATTTTTCTGTTAGAGTCACAGGTGATAAATCTCCAAATATTCTCTATGGTTAAAATAACAGGGTTTGCATCAAATCATGTCATTAAAACATGCCAACTGGCTGTGAAACTGTAGCAGCGAAATATTAGGTAACAAATGAAATATAAATAAAAAATAAAGAGAATTTTTAATTACAATAATAAAGAAATAATTTTTTTAATCTGCTTTTATCAAATGATAATTTAATATTAAGTAAATTATAATTAAACTTCAAAAAAATAATTTAAAAATTCTCAATACATAGTTTCAAAAATGTTTTTTTCGCCTTTTCTGTTGTCATACTTGAAAAAACGGGAGAAAAAATAATCATTTTAATAAATTCAGTAGTTCATGCTTTCTACCAAGTCGAAGTGGTGAATTTTCAATAATTAGAGTCATGCCAAATTAATGTATTGTAACAGAAGTTTTTTGAACCAACATGAATTATAGTCCTGAAATTAGGGATGATTTTTATAAACATTCAATGTTTATAAAAAAGTGGTTAAAAAAAAAAACTATTTTTACTTTTATACTTATTTAGTAGTAACTCTATCATTTTTATCATAATTTAACATTTAAACTTACAGAGAGGCAACATAATGTGTTTCATTGGCATGTTACGGTTGGAGATATATTTATTAGTGAAATCATTGCTATGCCATTTGATCCAGTGAAATTTATCAAATTCACAACATTTTTGGGTAGGTACTTTATGTCAGCCAGGCACATGAAATAAACCAGGGCTGAAACTAGCCTTTTTTGCACCCAGCACAAACATAGATTTTGCCCCCTCCCCCCTGGCCTCCGCAAAGTAAATTTACGAAGAGAATTTTAATTCTAATCGCTGACTTATTTCAAATTTAAAATATGTAATAAAAAAATACGTAATCAACTTTGTCAAATATTGATTCATTAAAACTTTGAAAACGAAATCCAAAGGAAGTCACATGAAGAAACTATGCAGATTCGCAAGCTAATGTTAAACTTATAGGAGCATTCTTTTCAAATTTCTCGCTTGCACTTTAATATTTTTAAATGATTTTTTCCGTTTGGGACAGCTGAGGTTGTTTCTAACAGGATAAATGTTTACTTTTTAAATTTTGTTTGCAGTTTTTTTAAATATATATATAAAATTACTTTCACTTTTTGAACCGGTTCTGAAAGTTTAAGTAGCCTCATAAAAAAACTTGAACCAAAATCGAAAACGTACAACCTAACAATGTTAAAGATCAAACTCAGCTATCTTAAGAAAAAAAAATATTTAAAAATATTAAAATGCAAGCGAGAAATTTGAAAAGAATGCTCCCATATTTAATATTAGCTTGCGAGTTTCTTCGTGTGACTAGTGTAGCTTCTTAAGAAATCAAAAACCAAAATTCATTTGACACCCCCTTCGTTTTCCTTATGGCGACCAGGGAACATGCCTCCTCTGCCCCCCCCCCCCCTAGTTTCGATCCTGAGATAAACCATTAAATAATGTCATCATTTGTATTCATTTTTTTTTTTTTTTAATATAAACCTCTCATTCATTTTATTTGAAATACAAAATTTTCATTTAAAATACATATATTACATACATTTAAAATAAGTGCCTTTCACTTATTTCATTAAAAAAAGGGAATAAAACAATAAGGAGAAATAATACGATGAACCAAAATTGTTATTTCAACCTCAGTACATCGTTTCTAATTTATACAAGTGAACACTAACAGGAATTATTGCTGGAAGAAAAAAAAAATATCCAAGATAAAAGTACCTTTTTTGTGATCTATTCACAAAAACAGGGATTGCCCCGGCAAACATTTATACCCCTTTATTCTTCTTAATAAAAGAAGCCCCTTCACAAAATTATTCTCCATAAAAGCGACTTCACACAATAAGAAAAAATTGTTGGGATTTAAAATGTGTAATTTACAAACAAAATAAGCTCAGAAGAAAAGTATAGCAGGAAGACATTTAAAAAAAGGATGATTAAATGTTTACTTTGAATTTAAACAACTGAATTTGATTTTTCTTTACAGAAATTTATTTTTCTCAATTCTGTAACAAAAACGGGTCCCCCCCCCCCCCCAAAAAAAAAAAAAAACTTTCACCCCTGATGTGAAATCATAAGGTAAAACTTACAATTTTAAGTACATTTATTTTGCATTTTACTGTTAATTTTTTTTTTTTTTTTTTTTTTGGGGGGGGGGGGGTTGTCACAAAAAGTACATTTAACTAAATTGGATAATTTTATACTGACTGTAGTGATGATATGTATAAGAGAATCTGCCAGTGTCACAGGCGTACGGTTCAGGGATGTATGGAGGGTATATGGTGGTATACGCCGTATAACTTCGGGATTTTTTTAGGAAACACCGTATACCGTCTGTTTCTCAAAAAAGCTATAGTATATACACTGTAGGGTATACTCTCTGCCTTGAGCGTATGCCTTCTGCTTTTTTTACGATTACACCACTGGTACAGTTGTATGTGCTCATGGGTCCCAAGTTCCACCATTAATTTCTAAAATATTCTTTTTCACTCTAATATAAAAAAGGTTTTATTTTAGATTTTATTTAAGTTTTAAAGATTTTTTTCACACATATTTTTTTCCCTTAAATTTTGTTCTTTTTCTTTTGTTACAGAGATAAACATTATTAGGAATTTCTATTTCTCTAAATGTGCCATTTTTTAAAAAATATAATAAAATGTTAAACGTTTAAAGTTTTATAAAAAAAACTAAAATATAAAAAAAATTCCATATTTAAAAAAATAATAAAATAAAAATAAACATTCTTAAATGTTAACTTTTCTTGTGAAATATGAAAAACGATTCACAAAAAACAGTGAGGCGGATCGGAACATTCAAATTTTTACATTGCCTTAATGTTTTATTTAATTTGTTGATTTATTTAACAAATATAATTCTACTGAATTTCTTTAAAAGGAAATTCAAAAAGCAACATTAAATTTATAGTCGATCTCTATTACACATGTGCCACTAACGTACGTAACGTTTTTCACACGTACTTGTGTGAAAAATAATTTATTCAGTATGTTTTTAAATATACATAAATCATGGTGACCTAGTGTTTTTATTTAATTTAGGAGTATAAATCCATAGCCACAATTTAAAGTTTGAATAAACAATGATTTGTGGGGCATTTTTTAAGACCCTTTAGTGGGGAAAACAGTCGGAACTTTCGATTAATTTCTATACAAAATATTTGCTACTACTAATTAAACTGACAACAACAAACAACAATTATTTGTTTACATTTTTTGACATCTGTTCGATCTGCAGGCAGTAAAGCCGCCGTAAAGTAGACGCTTGCGCAGTAAAAACTTGCCTTTGATTGGTTGGCGTAAAGATTTTGTATGTAACCAGTGAAAACGCTCTTAGGTTAAGGTTTTGGGTCACTAGGATTTTTTAGGTCGTTAGAACGACCAGTGAAAACGCACCTTAAGAGTGTAAAATGACAGACTTTTATACAAGAATACCCCATTCAAGCAAATGAGCTTTTTATTAAGTCTTTTGAATTTAATGCTAAGTGAATGTACATGAACTGATCATGATGCACAAATCATAAATGAACATTATTTTTTCTATTTTGTATATGTATGATCTATTATTTTGCTGGAACAATAAAATATAAGTATTTTAGTTCTTGTTGCACTTCTTTTAATAATAATGATAAAAAAATAGGTGTTGAATTTTAGAAAAAATTATAATCGTAAAAAGAAAGCCTTATGATATAATGTGATGAATATTGTGTGTTATATGTACTTAAGAAGGAAGTTGCACTTTAAAATTTAAGGTATAACAAAATTTGCATTTGAAATTTTTTCATATTATGAATTATGCAAGCAAAATATAAATTATGTATTACAGTACAGAAGCATTTATCCAGAATGGTTGGAGTCGGAAGTATTCCTGATACAGTAGGCTCCCTCAAATCTGCAAACACCTAAAATCGGCACATCATTGCAGATGTAAACAATGAAACTTTTAGTTCAGATGTAGGGGCAAAATAACAGCATTTTTTAGTTTCATATCATTTTGAATATATTTTAATAAGTATTTTTTGTTAATATGACTGAACTCGTAGTTTTTCGTGAAGGAAGTATAGATTTATTTCTGAAAAAAAAAATTAAAGATATTGCTGATATCACTAGTAATCACTATCTTTTTACTATATTTATGTAATAATTAGCTTTTTTGAATATTAAGACTGGCTAAACCGGAAATAAAACTTCCTTACTTTATGAGTTTGATGTGAATTGACAGGGTACCTTTTCTCATAAAATGAGAAATCTTCATTGAATAATTTAAGGAAAATGTATCTGATCTTCATTATGCACACTTAATTTATACATTATTATTTACTTGATCTGTACTTTTAACAGTTTGATAAATTTTAAAATTACTGTACTTTTTATCATTTTAGTTTATTACTTTACTTAATTATTTTAATATTGTACTATATTGTAAGCATTGATTATAATTTTGATTTAATTATTAGCATTCAGATAACTGTTTAAAAAATATAAACAAAGCAATGACCAGAAATCTGCAAAATTCTAAGATCTGCACAACCTCTGGTCCCAATCTGTACTGATTTGAGGGAGTGTATTGTAATCGTTTTTTGCTGACTGGTTAAGTATTAAAGCATCATCCACTTGATCAGTTATGTAGAACCTGTGTGACATTATAAGTAGATAAAAAACAATGTTTATAGCACCAAAACATATTTATTTGTTGCAAACTATTTTTTCGGTAGCTACAGCGTAGTGTCATCGGAGCAAAATATGATTGCTCAAAAAAGAAATTTGCACAAATATGTAGGAGAAGGTGGATTCAAGGATTAAGTTTATTGACCAATAGAATTAAAGAAATTTTAGGAAACAGCTAATGTGAGAGAAGTGGATTCAAAGATAAAGTTTATTGGAAAATTACCAGGTGTGGGGAATTTTCTGAAAATCTTACCAGCCAAGGATTTATTTTACCCGCCAGCAAAATGCAATGCAGTTGGAAATTGTTATAATAGAACTTAGGCGATTGCAAAAATAGTTGGTTACTATTGCTACAATACACTTTCACTATTTTTTTCCCTGTAAAATTAAGAAAAATATACACGAGAGAAAAGTTTAATAAAGAATAGAACTTAGTATACCAAGTTTACATCGCAGTAATTTGGAAAGTTGTAAAATATAGCTAACTAGTAAAAAAAAATAAATAAAGTTATTGGCATTTGGCATGGAGTTTTTTAAATACTGCTTACAAATTCACTCGCCCTGTCAGAAAATCCACTTGCCGGTGGCGAGTAAAATGATGTATTTTCCCACCCCTGAAAATTACAATAGGAAATTTTAAGAACCAGGCAATGTAAGTAATTAATTTGACCTTTTGAATCCACTTACATTGCCAGTTTCCTGAAATTTCCTATTGTAATTTTATTGGCCAGTAAACTTTATCTTTGAATCTGCTTCTCTTATATTCGCTGTTTCCTAAAATTTCTTTAAATTAACCTTGAATCTACTACTTCTACATATATTTGTGCAAATTTATTTTCTGAGCAATCATATTTTGCACTGGTGACGGTATTCTATGACTACCATAACTAGTTTGAAGCAAATGTGTTTTAGTGCTATAAATGTTGTTTTTTATCTACTTATATTGTACTGCCCCAAGTAAGTTCAGATTTCAAATTATGAGATTAATCAGATTAAGAATCAGAGCCAAACAAGATCAGGCATTAATCAAAGTTTTAAAAAGGGCAATTTATAGATACCTTTGAAACAAAAATTCATTTTTTTTCTTTTTAAAAATTAGAATGTGGAACTAAACATCTAACTATCTAAACTTCCATTTCAAACCCTAGATGTTGCCATCAAGCTACATCATGCATGTTATAATTTTTCAAGCAATGCACATGACAAACTGCTACTGTATGACACTTATTTGTGGAAGGATTTGAAATTAATAAATTGGAAATATTTTGGATAGCAGGTTTTTCTAGATGATTTTTTAAGACCTGAAAAGTTTTGGTAGAAATTAAAATTTTTGTTTTTAAATCTTAATAGGATAATATTTGATTGAAAAAAAATATTGTAAAAAATTTCTGATGTGAGATTACATCAAGGGAGGATCCACACAATTGTGTGGTGCAGGCTCTGTTTTGAATCGCAGAAAAATTAGAGTTGCAAAGGGTGGAAAAAACCTGGGAAGGAAAATTTATAAATTCCCGGGAGTTTTCAGAAAGTCTTAGGCATGGAAATTTTTAATGTATTATTTGTAATTATTTTTTAACGATTTTTTTTTTTTTTTTTTTTTTTTTTTTTTTTTTTTTTTTTTTTTACAAGTGTTAACAATATAAATTACATAAATATAGGAAAATAACTCCAATTTGCCAGAGAACTAACGAAATACATGCTTAAGTTTCAGAAATATTAAATAAGAGAATTTAAGATATCGTAAGTAATTTTATATTTTAATCATCGTAAGTAAAATGTGATAAAGGCAGGTGATAGATTCATCTTTCCTGTTCTCTGAATCAGCAAATCTAAAGAACAACAAGAAAAAAAAAATTATAAAATTAAAAGAAATGAAGCAAAAAATACAAACTCGCTAGAATATAAGAGTCGCTCTATATATTAATGTAGAGTACGTCTGAATAGAAGATATGGCAGCTAACATAAATTAAACAATTTTAATTTCTAAAGAAACATTCAAATCCTCACCAATTCACAGTCGCCATTGTCATAAAATTAACGAGTTTTAATAAATTATAAAAACTTAGAGCGCGAAATCATAAGATTTGTCAATTTATAAAGAAAAATTACCTTAAACTTTTCAGAACAGTATTTGATATTTCTTAAAAATAAAATTTTAAATTAAAAAGTAGCTGATTTTGTTTAGCTTAAAAACTCCTTCAAAATTTCCAAAATTCCTGGTTTATTCCCCAAAATTCCCGGGTTTATTCCCGTCTCTTAAAAACTGCGGGGTTTTTGCAACTCTAAGAAAAATAGGAATTTTTTTTTCCTTATTTCTTAGGACCACCTACGCAATTGTATAGGTCAGGTCTTAAAAGCATTAAATGGTTTCTGGACAAACAGTTCCGTACTGTGTAAATAAATTTTTTGATAGAATTACATTTTCAAAATTTATTAATCACACTTCTGTAACCTTTTCCAACGGTGAAATAATGACAGGAATGTGATTTTTTGTACATATACTCGAATAAAATCCATTCATTTGCTCTGCCAATAATGAGTTTGCAGGCAAATATATTCGATCAAAATTAACGTTATTCTGTTGTCAGTAAAATATCACTTACTGGCAAAGCATAAAAGATGAGAGGAAGGTACAAAAACAAAATTCCTGATGAAGATATATTTCTATAAATACAAGCTGGAGAGAGATAGTTTCTGCCAGTTGAGTGTGCAGAATGCCTTGTCAGGAATAAGCAGTACTTACATACATATTTGATTGTGCTCAAAAATGTACTCTTCTCCCATAGCAGCCAATTTAACCTCTTCAAGGATTTTTTTATGGTAAGAAAACTACTTAAAAAAAAAAAATTTCATTTCACATTAATAGGAGTTTTTTTTAAGAAAAAAGGCGGGGGGGACAATAAAAATAAAACCTACATTTGTGGCCACTGAGCGTTAATGATAATTTATGAATGAAATGATTTCTTATAAAATAAAAAATAAAAGATATCTTTCTTACATTTCTACAAATTATTAAAATTTAACACAGCAGATCTTTATAATGCAAACCTAAAAACACGAGGTTCTGCATTATATAGATCACATTTCACACGTCATTAACCATACCTGGTAAACATGACTAAATATGTCTGAAACACATCAGAATATAGTAGGGTATCTTTATATTGCAATCCTTGGAACCTGGAATTGTACATATTATAAATTTTTTCATTTCACACATTGTTAAATTTATTTTAAAAACATGATCAAAATATGCCTGGATCAAATCATTCATTATATTACTCATTTTAAACATTTTTCTTGTAAGTAGCAATTTTTTAATTAAAAAGCTCTGAATTAATTAGATAAAGATGAAGTAATGTATCAAATTTAGTCTTCTAGATGGAAGCAATTTTTTTTACAGTGTGGAATGTGGGTGCTTTTTAATTGCAAAATTCATTGTTTATATCTGAGAAGTTGCACATTATAGAGAGAATTGCATTATAAAGATCTTCTACTGTATATTCAATATATCTGCTATTATTTTTTACCAAATATTAACAATTTGTCCAAATAATCCAACACCACTGACTGCTGAAAAATTACTTCACGCCTTTCTTATATCTCTAACTGCACATCAGAAATAACATTATCAGTGCAGCTAAACCATAAAATTTTTACTTCTCTTGTTGAGGGATTCTGTAGTGAATAAAGTATTAACCATTTCGAAAAATGGTTATTGTCGTCGTCAGGGTAGGAAATCAAAAGCATATCTGAAGCGTTTTATTGGTTTAATCCGCATTTTATTCGTTTTCTGATTGGTCTATACACTAACCTTTACTTTCAACTGAGATGGATACTTCTGTTGCCACTCTAACAAAACAGTAATAAAAACTACAAAAAAAAATTAACTCAGAAACAAATTGAGATACAGCTTTCAAACAAATTGCATTTAAAAGTACATTTTTTTTTTCTATACGACGGTGTAAAAAGTAATATTGTGGGATGCTTAGAAGTTTAAGAAGTAAAAAATCCGACGATGGAAAAGCCTTTTCCCGAACAGCCAATGAAATGCTTGGATAATACGTAAGTTTCAGGAAATTTGACGAGTCTCAGGCGATTTTTGTCGCTTGCAATTTTTACGTGTAATAACACTATTAATGTTTAATTCATGGCGTACGTAATGTAGGATCAACTCCGTGCGATTTTTTATGTCTTAAATTTTAGTCTTTGAAAAAATCATTTTCCAAATGGTCGTTGTAATTTGTTAAATTGTTTTTTTTTTTCAAATTTTTGTTCTGTTTATTATTGAAAATAATTATAATTACAAAAACTAAACGCCCACATATGTGGCCAAGGGTGTGAAGAGATTAAGTTTCAGAGGAGAATAAAGGTGTGGGATGCATTATCTATTTATAAGTTATCTTGAAAGAAGCTGATATTTTTAAAATTTAACTGTGGTACTAAGAAGCCTCCCTATACATATGAAAGAGATATCTGGTCAAAATTGGTAGGTGATAATAGGCATTAAAATAAAATGAAATGCCGAAGTAGATTATTTATGGTTTGAGATATCTACAGGAGTACGATTTTCGAGTAAATGTTTGAACCCGAAATTCAGATTATTCTGTCATATTTAGTTTGGACAATGGTAATAGATCAGTTTCAACTACGTGACCACATGGCCACCAATTTTCCATCAACCAATCAAAATCACTGATCTTTCACTGCCCAACCAATGAGAGTGGAAAAACTTGGGAAAATTGGAAGGCAAACAAAAAACATTCATGAGGTTGTCAAGGTGGCTGCTAGGGTGTAACGTCGGTTGAAACTGATCTATTGGTAAAGTTTTCTTTCAGCATGCAAATAAACTCGTAAAAAATAAGTCTCGCCGAAGCGAATTGCCTTTGGACCTAAATTTAAATGTTAATAAAGATTGATTTATATGTGTATATAGAAGGTATAAGAATTAATAAATCGTAAGAATTGAAACACAATTTTCTCATGCTGGAAATAAAATTGTTGGTTTACAAGATAAATAAAATTGCTGAGATAATAATAATAATAAAAAGGTTAACCCTATTAGACCATTTAAATAGTCAATATGGAAGTATTTTTTACAGATACAGTTACACTTTATTTACTAATAAATTTTTCATAAATACACAAATTAAAACTTGAAAATTACAAATATAATCATAGGTTTGTTCAAAGTCATGTAATGATAATTCAAATGTAAAAAATGTGAAAAAAGATTTACTGAATACATATTTGATTATATAAATTATATCTCTGTAATAACTAATATATTTCCGAATGTATAGCCAGCGGGTTATACAAGAAAAAAACATTTGAAATAGGCACTGCGGCTTATACACGGTGCGGGTTATACAAAGATTTTTTTTTAAGAAGCGGAAATCGTGACATTTCTACACTTTTTAAATCCCAAAAAATTTCACAAATCGTTGAAATTTGTGAATTTTTGCCGCAAAATTTAAAGAATTTTCCCGTGTTTGTAAATTTTTTTACTGTTACAAAGCATTATAAATTGTTAGTTTTTATTTATTTAAAAATGAAAGTTCATTACGTAAAAAGCCGATTGTAAGCCCCCCTCCCCTTTTTTTAAAAGTAAAAGGAGTTAAATTTGGGATAGGGGTTATAATCGAGATTTTAAAAAAAAATTATTTTAAAACCTGCTTTATCATTAATTTGGAAGTAAATAAGGTAAAAACTAGGGTGTTTCATTTTGTAAGGCAAAATATAAAATGTCATTTTTTTTCAGACTTTGCTTACGCTCCGAGTCTAAGTGATATAAAAGATATATATGCCAAATTTCATTAAGATAGGATAATATTTAGGGGTTCACACTTTGATCAGTTTTGTAAAAGTAGGCAAAAAATACGATTTTTTTAATGTTAATTACTTTTATTGGGAAAACTAGAAATCACAAACTTCAAATAATACTAAAACTAGACACCAAGATTAATAGATAGCATAATACTCAAAACATGTGTTATATTAATCAACTTTGAACGATGCAATTTCTTATTTGTTCGCTTGGTGACGACTTTTCTGTAATGCTCGATTACCCTCAACAAGAATTCTTTTGTTGTTTGTCTCTGACCAATTCGTTAAATTAGATCATTCATCTTTCTGCTGTATCATTGACCACAATAAGAGCGTCCACATGGCTTCTTAGAGAATCACTGCAGCATTCTGTCACATCGTGGATCCCACGAAATGATTCAGGTCTTTTCCTTCAAAAACTAGTTTTTTTACCTCAAATAGTTTCATTTCCTTTTTCTTTGCAGGTTTGGTTTCTAAATTTTGAGTCATATTTCCCTTATTAGCCGGAGTAGTAGTTACGTCCAAAAAAGTCAATCCTACGTTTGTTTCTAAAAGACACCAAAGGTATCTCTATCAACTTAGCCACTGTTAGAGCACTTTTTTCCTTTCTTCTATCTTTACAAGAAGAAAGTATTGGATTCATGAAAATTTTCGAATTCCGGTTTTCGACGGATTTACACGTTTTAGGGGTCAGAGATTCCAAAAAACATGTTTTTACAAAATGTCTGTCTGTGACTCTGTGAGTCTGTCTGTCTGTCTGTGTGTATGTGACACAAATTTTGTGGGCGCTCTATCTCAAGAACTAATGCACGGAATTTAATAAAAATTGATATTCAGTTAGTCCCTAATACAAATTGATGCTGATTAGTTTTTGGTGTAAATCGCTCAACAGGTGACGCTGCTATGCTGCATTTTTCACGATTTTCGCAATAGCTCTATCTCAAGAACTAATACACAGATTTCGATCAAACTTCAGATTTAGTTAGTCCTTGATATGAATGGATGATGATTACGTTTTGGTGTAAATCGCCCAACAGGTGGAGCTGTTATGATACATTTTGCAGGATTTACACGATTTCCCCAATAGCTCTATCTTAAGAACTAACGCACGGATTTTCATCAAACTTCAGATTCAGTTAGTCCTTGATATGACTTGCTACTGATTATGTGTTGGTGTAAATCGCCCAACAGGTGGCGCTTCTCTGCTGCCTTATTCACGATTGCCTCAATAGCTCTATCAATAGAACTAATGGACGAATTTTCATCTAACTTCAGATTTAGTTGTATGTTGACACAAGTTGTTGTTAATTAGGTTTTGGTGTTAATCACCCAATAGGTGGCGCTGCTATGCAGGAATTTTCACGATTTTCGTTATTGCTCTATCTCAAAAACTAATGTACGGATTTTCTCCAAACTTCAGATTCAGTCGGACGTTGACAAAAATTGTTGCTGATTAGGATTTGGTATAAATCACCCAATAGGTGGCGCTGCTAGGCAGCATTTTTCTGAATTTAGACAATTTCAGCGATAGTCATATCTCAAGAACTAACGGACGGAATTTCATATCGTTAGACTCCTCATGAGATGCATAGATTGCCATTTAATTTTGGCAGTGTGATAGCGGATTTTGAAGTATTAACATGTATGAGATAGAAGAAAGTTTTGGGATTGTTACATCTGACTAGTTGACATTTGCATCTGAGTAAGTGTTCAGAAGCTGTACCATATCCAAATCATTCTTTTGATCCCATCAACTTACAATTGACTCAAGACAAAAGTGATCATATATGTGCTGACACAATGTGCAACTCTTTTCATTCCTTTCAATTCTCGTTGAGGAATATTCGACTGTTTAGAGAAGAGTACAATTTTAAGTGCGAATACTGCCTTTGCCATCCATATTGCTTGATGCAGAGCCTCTGGAATCCTGAAACCGAAGTCGTTTTTAGACCAACATTCTAGGTGCAAGAATAAGAATTATAATAACTCTTTGTAATCTTCTCTTAGATGACTTCTGTCTTTTAGGACATTTTGGAGGTAGTTAACCCGTTTGTACACTTAAATCTTTTTTTTTCTTTTTTTTTGAGGCGAAAACCTTATCAACTCCACTAACTGACGAACTCATATCAACTTCTCTTTGTGACCTCACAAATTCTTTATCATCTTGTGATATGCTAGTCATGCCCATCACATTTTGCCAGAAAATGTCAAATAACTTGATGAGATCATCTTTCCAAATCTGTTGTTTCACATTTACTTTATCCGTATTTCTCGAATTCTCTATACTCATGTTTTGTTATTCTTTTTGTAAACCAGCACTGATATTCTCCTCCGTCTTAGCAGGAATATTTGCTGTCTTCAACAGTTCCTGTAGTTTAAAACTGGTAGATTTAGCAGAATCCAAACGTCTTTCTTTCATATCCTTGTGATAATAAATAAAATTAAGAGTACTTGCTCCTTTGCAGGGACAAAATACTAATAAAACTCATCACTAGGCAGGGACTAATAAAAACTGATCACTAGGCATCCTTCCTAGCCGCAAAAATTCCTCTTAAGGTTCCCATTTTAAAGTTCAATTACCTTCAAAAAATGAAAGAACCACATGAGAAGGCTATTAGTACAAAGTATTTCAATATTAGATATTTCACTAATTTGAGATGAAAGTGATCAAAGTATGCAACATCTAAATATTGTCCAATCTTCTTGAAATTTTGAATATATATCTTTTACATCACTCAAACTCGAGGCGCAAACAAAGCCGTATGAAAATCACATCTTTGGAAAAATGAAACACCCTAAGTGGCTACATCACTATGATACCGAGTCCAAACGACAGCAGTTACGTCTCATCCACGGTCACAAATCCAGCCCCATGAGCTAAAAATCAGCCTTTCAACCCCCCCATTCCCCCCCTTTCACTCCTCCCTCCAAAACTATGTGAATATAGCAGATACGGTTCTCAAATTGAGCATATAGGCATCTAAGACATTAGGCTTCGGTATTCCACAAAAACCATCGCAGTACAAATATTTTATATACACTAGGGACAATAATTATTGAACTACCCTCGTAGATCCTAAATATTTAAATTCTGTTACTTCATTAAATTGTAATTCATTATTTATTGTTAACGTTGCTGTTGCCTGTGGATTCATTCGGTCCATTTTCATGTTTCAATCAAGACTTTCTTATTTCTAGCAATTATATCATCATCATCTGCAAATACAAGGATTTGTGGGGAGCGATTCATAATAGTACCTCTCCTGTTGTTGTAGATGCTTCTAATTATATTCTCCAGGTATAAATTAAAAAGAATTGTCGAGAGAACATCACCTTGCTTTAGACCTGAATTCACTGCAAATTCTCTTGAAAGTCTCGTTTTCAAGATAGCTGACTTATTATGTTATGTCACGCAATTTGTTTATTTATTATAATCTATTTATGCTGTAACATTTGTTACGTCATTAAATTTATAATTTTTGTTGTTAAATGGCTTCCTGCACACTTCTATATAGAAGACCACAACCATCAGTAAACACTACAAATGTCCAGAATCAACAAACACACACACAGCACTCGAAACAATACATTTGCAAGGCTACCGTTCAGGACTATTTTTTAATTAATCTCGCACCAGTTTCTTAAATAAAAATCTTTCAAATATACTTAGACATGGAAACAAACTCCGCCCTCCTATTTTCGTATTGGCTGCCAGTTCGGTCACTTAAATAGACTTTCCTCTCTCTTTTACCTTCATTCTGTCTTTGATTCTCGGCAGTGATGCTGAGAGTTATCGACACTCTCTATTATAGTAGTGTTTCACTACATTTAGACTAACATTTCCTGTTTTTTTCTTATGATGTGCAAAACATACGTATACTCATCAACAGGGCGTGGATTTGCACTGCAAATGCGAAGCCCCTGGAACTGTATGCTGTTCGCTGTTAGTGCAAACAGTATACATAATATAAATATGTACAGTACATAGTATATGCATATAAAAATAGTCACCCGTGGCAGCCTTCCACTTACAGCCATTAACTTCTCTTTATTTATTTTTTTCATATTTAATTTCTAAACATAATTAAGTTAACAGGGAGCCATTTGACAGCAAAAATTATAAATTTAACACGACATGGCAAATGTAACAGCATAAATACATTGCAATAAACAAGTAATATAAAAATTTTGTTTTTAAAGTAAATTCCTACTTAGGTCATCAAAGAAAAATTTAATACAATCCCTTAAGCCAGGCATGTCAAACACGCGGCCCGCGGACCACAACTGGCCCGCCGACAACTTAGCTGTGGCCCGCGAAGCCTTTAGTATTTTACATGTTTTTAATTTAGTTATTAGAATGTTCATGCTGAAAATACTCTTTACACGAACACATTTGTACCAATCAATCTCAGAGACGGCAAACATCTGAAAGATATGTATATCAATGTTACTAGTTTGACAGGCTTTTTATTGTTCAAAATTACTACCACTATTTTTTTAATAGCAATATTTATCTTATTTATTATATCATTAATTAAAGGCATACTTCTCTTCAGAACGTGGTAGCATTTTGAATTTAAATAATCCCGTTTATTCCCCGTTCGTTCCCAGCTACAGCGATGTATATAAACAGATGCAATTCAATTTGACATTTTAACACACAAAAAAAAAAAAAAATGTTGATACAAAAGTAACGAATCGGAACACAGAAAAGCTCGAGCTCGTGTGTCTGGATGTATAAAGTTTCATAAAGTTATTACAGTATTTTACGTATAATTTTTATTTGTTTTACGTCGAAACTAATTATTTATTTTACCTCTCTTTCACAACTTTACAAAATAATATGCTGTATTTAATAAATACTAAGAAATGTACTCTAAAATTAATAAATTTGGGCGCTAATTATATGAACAGTTAAAAAAAAAATCAAAGTATAAAATTGAATAGCTTTCAACGAGTCACTTTGAAAGTGACACAAATAACAACTTTTTTTGCTTGACACAAATCCCCCGAATACGTTATCCAAGTTCTTCACTTGGGCTTTAGTTGTACATATGGATTTTGGATTTAAGCTCTTCAATTATTTTCATTACTTAGGTTAGTAATTGAGCCATTGAATGAAACCTGTGTGATCTTTCTTTCTTTACTTTCATTTTTCATTGATATTTCATATACACACATTTTATTTACATACTGTCAAACATCCTGGGATTTATAAATATATATATATATATATATATATATGTTAAAGCTCCTTACCAATATGACTAAATATGATAAACCGAAGATTTTTTTAATAGCTGATTTACAATACTGTTATATTCAAAGGAAAACTGAAATTTTATTTTTGAAATGATTTTGACATTGTTAGAGTTTGGAAAGACATTGAGAGGTGCTACAGCACAAAGTGTAAAGAAAACTACAAAAATGGGTAAACATCGGAAAGGTAAACTGTCAAAATTGAAACTGATAATCATCATCAATCTAGAAAATACCTTGGAAATATGGGTAGTGAGGATAAACAGATCTTACCTTCTTATAAAATATTTGATTGGTCCCCGCCTTACATTTTAAATCGACATATTATGAATGTGAATTAATAAAAAGCAATCAGTGGGAAAAAATAATTGGAATTTTCATTTCAAATTAGAAAGCACCTGAGTACTTCAAAGCAAATTTCATATTGGTATCTTGTTATTTGACAGCATTAGCGTTTATAAATAGAATTTATTACTTTGACAAAACAATTTTTAAAAGGAAAATGTATTTCAGTGTAAATATTGTAAGGCATTATTACGAAAAAAAAAAAATCAGAGTTGAATTTTTCTTAAATATTTTATTAAAAAAATTAATCCAATTTTTACTTTCTTCTATCTTTACAAGAAGAAAGTATTGGATTCGTGAAAATTTTCGACTTCCAGTTTTCGACGGATTTACACGTTTTATAATGCCCAGAACACGATTTGATGGTTTTTAGAAAATGTCTGTCTGTGAGTCTGTCTGTCACTCTGTCTCTCTGTGAGTCTGTATGTGACAAAAATTTTGTGGGCGCTCTATCTCAAGAACTAGTGCACAGAATGTCAGAAAACTTTATATTTAGTTAGACATTGATATAAACTGGACCTGATTAGTTTTTGGTGAAAACCGCCCAATAGGTGGCGCTGCTATACGACATTTTTCACGATTTCTGCAATAGCTATATCTCAAGAACTACTGCACGGATTTTCATAAAACTTCAGATTCAGTTAGTCCAGGATATAGTTTGGTGCTGATTACTTTTTTGTGAAAATCGCCCAACAGGTGGCGCTGCTGTGCTGCATTTTCACGATTTTCGCAAGAGCTGTATCTCAAGAACTGTTGCACGGATTTTCATCAAACTTCAGATTTAGTTAGTCCTTGACATGAATTGACGTATAAATGATTGCTGTTTAATTTTTGGTGTAAATCGCCCAACAGGCGGCGCTGCTATGCTGTATTTTTTGCGATTTCCGCAATAGCTTTATCTCAAGAACTAACGCTTAGATTTTCAACAAACTTCAGATTCAGGTATACCTTGATATCATTTAGTGCTGTTTATTTTTGGTGTAAATCGCTCAACAGGTGGCGCTGCTATGCTACATTTTTCAGAATTTCCGCTATAGCTCTATCTCAAGAACTAATGCACGAATTTTCATCAAACTTCAAATTCAGATGTACTTTGATATGAATTGGTGCTAAATTCGTGTAATTTCTTGTGCTATTTAAATGATTTAATTGACGTGATTTATATAGAAGAAAGTTTTGTGATGGCCACAACATACTAGTTTTAATTTTAAGAAATATGAAATTTTTTTTAATTTGTTTTCTTCATCTCTAATAATTGATGCTGAAATTATAGTTTTGAATTTGTTACTGCAGTTAATAAAAATTAAATTTTATTTCATATAAAGCGAAAACATATGAATATGGGGGTTTCCGTATGTCTGTAATTATTCATTTTAATCGACCAATTTTTTAAAATATCGTGTACAACCTTTTCTTATTTTTCAAGTCAAGTAAACATAATTTAAACCAGAAAATGTATTTAATGAACGAAATGAAATAAGTAGCACAAAGATACAAGATGTATTTTATTAAATGAATTTTCTGATTCAAAATATGCTTATTTTTATTTTTTACTTGAAGAAAACAGGGAAGATTGACATCTATGCCTTTGCTAGATAAAGATTAACTGACCAGCGTGTACAATTACACAATTTAGGAAATTAAATAAAATTTTATAGATTTGGTTGATGAAAAGTAACTTTGAACATTTTCTAAAAAAAAAAAAAAAAAAAAAAAAGATAAATAAAACTATGTACAATAGAGGTCTGCACGGGCTGAAATGTATATGTCCGGCCCGACCCGAACGAAAGCTATCTTGACCCGGCCCGTTTCAAAAACTAAACGTCCAGCCCGGCCTGTTTGTATTTTTACGGTATACGGCTCGGTCTGTGCTAAAATTAGTGAAAACTGACCCGGCCCAACCCGATTAATAAAAACAAACACTACTCAATTTCCCCCTCAAAATACCAATTTTTTTTTAAACATACAATTAAGATTATTTTCTAGACTACTGTACACATATTTATGGAAAAATTTAACTTTATAGATTACTATATGTTTTAAATTACTATATCTTATCAAGCTATAGAATGCCGAAGAGCAAGCATCAGTACCGGGCCGCCAGGTAGATCCAGTATGTAGAAGGAATATCTAAGGCTGAGCCTGGCCCGGACCGAGTCTGCTGAAATAATTAAGAGCCGATTCAGACACGATGCAACTGCTGCTTTACGCTGGACAAGCTATATTTCTGTACCGATGTCAATCTAGCATCGGTATCTAGTATCTATCATCATATTTATATTTATCCTCGTCTCAGTCACGTCCATTGAAAATTGTTTACATGTTTTGGGGCTTAGTTTCATCTTTTTAAATTTTATATCGGGCCGAATTTTTTCATCGGCCAGGCCCGCTAAAAACATTGTCTTTAATCTGCAGGCCACGCCCTAAAAATATTGTCTTTAATCTGCGGGCACGGCCCATTGGAAATTTTCCCTTCATTTTGCCGGGCCGGTACCCGTGCAAAACTCTGATGTATAATAATAACGTTGGACTTTGCATGACTATTTCCTCAACATGGCTGTGTGTTTTGTACGAGTAAACTTTTCACTGTGCAGTGGAGATAATATTATTTACTTTTTATGTGGCCCGCGGCTTTGTATATAATGCTTAATTTGGCCCGCTGTGGTAAATGAGTTTGACATGCCTGCCTTAAGCAAATATTAGTTTTTGTTGCATTAAAATATCTCAATTTGTTGATTTTCTATAATCAAGTAGGTTTACAATGGAAGCCTATAGGAATTCGGCGAAATATTAGAGATATCGCCAAGTTGGCGTCACTTTTGGCGGCTCATTTTGGTCGCCAAATTTGGCGATATATTGCCAAGTTGGGGACAAAATTGGCGGTATTGGGCGACAGAACAGAGTCCCCCCTATGGTAACCCCCCTTATAGATAGGAAGATGCATTAAATGCTGTTCAATAATCAATGGCCGCCATTTTGTCTCCCATATAAAACTAAAATTAATTAATTAAAGTTTAATTAATGAATTAATATTTGAAAAAACTGTATTAACATCAATTGACATCCAGTACAAATTTAAAAAAAATTATTTCAATTTGATAGGGTGAATAATAAGTATTTTATTAACGATTGAAAATTTGAACAAGATATATAAATAAATCTAGGGAGAGTGTGAACTAATAGTAGGAATTGAATAAACAAATTGTGTGACATAAATTGTCGGATGTCTCGTAAATGGGTGATTTGGGACGAGTAGATCTGTTGAGATTTTTACTCCCCACGACGAGATTTTTCCAACGATACCACTCTCGTCAAAATTGGTGCGAAATATTTTTACACTTCCCTAGTTAGACCTAAGCACGTGTTTGAAGCTATAAAATATAAACCTTTAACAAAGAAAGAAAGAAAAAAAATAACTTAAATTGCTTGATTTATATTAAATTCAAAAAATTGCCAGGGACTTTGGCGCACCTTGTATTATCTTACAAATCCCTTTACCATAAAAATATAGCTCTTCAAATGAAGCAAGTGGACCGCAAAAATCTTGAATGAATTTAAACGCCTTACAATTGTGATTTTTTTAGCACTTTCCAACGAAGTTGAAAAGTGTTTATGACTTCGGTTTTTCTGGCCGTTTGTCCGTCTGTCCGCGCTCTAACTCCCGCAAATATACTCGGATCGCTCTGAAATTTTTGGATGCTATTGACGTTTACCATAGCACGTTCCCTATTTAAAATGAAGTTTGTAGCATGTTTAGTTCATTTACAGGGACAGTCAAAAGTTATCCGTTACATTACGGCCTATGGGAAAAAATCCTCTAAAATGATTTTTAATGTTGTTACACGCTTTCAAACATAATAAAATTGATATGCATTATCGAAGTGCGCTAAAGTATGCATTCTGCAGAATATGCGGTGTAAAGAATAGTTATTATTAATTTACTGGGCAATACAAAAGAATGCAGTTACTTAATGATATAGGAGTGGAGGGAATTGTTTGCGGCGTATTTTAATTATGTTCGATTATTTCATGTATAATGAAATTGTTAAACGTCGCTGAGGTTTACTATAACTTATTTCATGTATAATATGAAGTGATGTAAGAAATGTTTGTAGAATATAGATAAAACGATATACAGGGTCACGCAAAGAATTAGATACATGGCCGTCTATAAATGATAATTTTTGGAAATGTGATTTCAGTAGATTAAAGTGTGATTTAGTTTCAATTAAATTTTAGCTAAATAGTGGCGTCTAATAAGGGTTGTACAAAAGTATTCAAGTATGTTTCCATCTATTAGTATAAATTGCTGAAAGAGAAATTTCAACCTGTTATGCGTTTTCTTGCTAAACTAAATTTTCCCATTATATAGTATATATATCAACGTACAGATCAAATACAGGGCAATTCAAACGAACATAAATACATATTTGGCTATGGACGGTAACTGATCAGTTTTTCAAATATTTTGTGCGTTTTCTAAAATGTTTACTTAGTTATCTTATTTACCTTATAACTCTAAATAACGAAGTTTTGTTAAAGCATTTACGAAGTGTTGGAAAGTGTTTCATAATCTATGCTTAACGCATGATTTTTTAAAATTGATTATTTACGCAGTGATGAAACAGTGTAGCAGCAAAGAATCAATTGACACCGCTAAATTTTAATAGTATTCTTCATCTTACTTCAGGATAGAATTTCTAAGACTTTTAAAGGCGAAGAATACTTTAAAAATTTTGTGGTGATAACGATAACCGCACAACTGCTGCGCCACTGTTCCATCACTGTTTACGTCATAATTAAAAAAAAAAAATAAAACATTACGTTTTGGTTTTATTTACATTAATCCTATAAACAGAAGGTATAGGAAGGAAGTATAGGAAAATCGCCGGGTAGCGACTTTTTCGCCAAACAAATAGCCCTTCACCACTTGATGAAAATCGATGAAAATAAAATATTTTAAAGTTGTTTACCCCTTCACTCACGCGAAAACATCCGCTCCCTATTGTTAAGCTTATGGAAAAAATTCTTAAGCTATTTCGTTTCCATTTTAATATTTTTAAAGGATTTTGCATTACTTAGCTGAAATTAATTTCTACATAGGCCGTTTTTAACTTTTTCGATTTTGCTTTCAATTTCAATTTCGATTTTTTTTTTTTTTTTATGAGGATACTTTTAATTACGGAACCAGTTTCGAAAGTGAAAGTATTCTCATAAAAAAACACTGTAAACACAATCGAAAAAGTGAAAAAACGGCGTTTGTAGAGATCGACCTAAACTAGCCAATGAAAGAAAAATAAATTGAAATGCAAACGAGATATCTTAAAAAATTACCTTCCATAGGATTAGCTTTACCGAACGGGTGTTTTCGCGTGAGTGAAATAGCCCTTTAATCATACGCCTTACAGGCATTGTTGAATTCAGACACTTTTCTCCGGGAGGGATTTCTGCGACTCCAGAGGGGGTGGGGGGGCATTATAAAGCTCCGGGGAAGGAATGCAATTTTGACCATTGAAAGCACAAAATCTCAAATCTTCCGGGGGGGTGTACCCCCCCCCCAGGCCGCCCCCTGAATTCAACACTGCTTACAGGTAAAATAAATAAAAATGCAATAGTATGGGCGATCACAATAACGGAGCTCTGTACATTCCCATTTTCTTTGTGACAGAAAAATGCACAATTTCCCTGACAATACGAAGGGGGGGGGGGGCAACCGAATCGACCATATCTTCAACCAAATAGCGCATCATTTAGTGAAAGTATTTATTTCATACGGCATCTATATATATATATATATATATATATGTATTATGATTTTTTTTTAAGTCTTTCTTTGGAAAAATATTTTACGCTAAATATCTAATCAAACATCGACAATAGTTGTCTTTTACAACTAATTTTCCATAATCGATTTCATAATCCGATGTCGGCAACGAAAACGCTAAAATTGCTCTAAAAGCGCTGAAATGCGCATTTAATTATTTTTTAAAGTTTAACTATATTTTATGCTCCTATCTCTATCTGAAGCTGAGATATAACGAAATGACTTTTTGACCCTCCCCCTCCCAATTTTTAACATCCCTTGGTGGCTGAATTTCTAAAATCGTTGAAATACGCGTTTAGCTATTATTTTAGTAGATTTGTTATGCTGAATTTTACACTTCTAACTAAACTTGCTACTGAGATATGGTGAAATACTCCAAAGCTTTTGACATTCCCCCATTTAACCCCTTTAGTGGTTGAATTTCTAAAATACCTTCTTAACTATTTTTCAGTAGATTTTTTAAGCTGAATTTTAGTCTTCTACCTAAAAACAAGTTGGAAATTGCTCGTCAAACGTGGCAAATGAGGTGCGTTTGTACTATAACTAGTTTATAAATATTTTTCATATTTTTCATATATTTCAATATTTTTAATATTATAAATATTTGTGTACTGAATGTATATTTTAGTGTAGTTCATAAGTGCCTATCAATTTCATAATGTTCGAAAGGCTAAAACATCATTAAAATGCACTTGAAATCATTTTTTTCCCATTGTCCGTAATGTAACGGAAAACTTTTGACTCTCCCTGTCATTAAACTATACATCTGATTTTCACAAAATTTGAAATGACTCTATAAAATTTTGCAACAATTATATATTTAAAATTTCAGACCATTTGGTTGGGTAGTTTTTGCTCTGTTATATGCGGACAGACGGACGGACAAACATACAGACAGACGGACCGAACGTCGACTATATGTGCTACGTATTTATATAATTACGAACGCACCTAAAAAGTTCTGCTGAGGTATGGTGAAATGACCATGCCCTTAATATCGCATGGGCAAATCGTGACTTTGCCCAGGGGCCCCGGACTCCAAATCCATATATTAGTTTATAAAATATTTACCATTTTCCCCCCAATTCTAACTCTGAAAATTCTGAAATACAAAATACAAATTTCATCTTTAAACAGTTCTACTAAACTTTCTGAACAACTAATTTCATTTTGAACTCGGAGCTCAAGCTAACCTCAACCGCTATTAAATAAAAAATAATATTTTGGTTTTAATAGATTGTATTAGCAATGAACTTAAATCATATCTAAACTTTAGTGGTTGAAAATAATCAGTTTTAATTGTCATGAGATAAATTTTCTTCCGTATTCAAAGATTTTCTTTTAACTTTGAGTTAAATATGAAAAACAAACCCAAAATTGTCATTTTGTTAGATTTTCTGAAAAAAAAAAAAAAAAAAAAAAAAAAAAAAACCTTTCTACTTGTGAAGTAGAAAATATTTAATATGGATATTATGTTGTGTGTAATACAATTTTAAATTCTTCTTAAAATAATATAACAAGTTGCTAAAGTTATACAAAAGAGTTTTGTTTTGTACTAAGAAAAAAAAAGAGTATTTTTATTAATCAAAGTACTTAATTTAGAATTGACAGAGCCAAGAATTTTATTCTATTTAAAATCCAAGGTGCGAAAATATTGTTTATACATTATACATATGACTGACCATCAGTTCTATTTGAATAATGTCGCAACGATTCGAATGGGGTCCCCTAATTTATCTTTGCCCAGGGCCCCAATTAGTCATGATCGGGGCTTGGAAATGACCCTTCATTTAACCCTTTCCGGCACAGAAAAATTCTATTCATAAAATGATGAAATGATTGACTGACACCAGAATTCCATCAAAGTTGAAAAGTGTTTATGAATTCGGTTTGTCTGTCTGTCCGTGCTGTAAAGCGCGTAAATATAATCCGATTGCCACGAAATTGATAGATGTTACTGGGTATCGCTATGGCATGTTTGGTATAGTAGATGAAATGTATAGCATTTACGGTTCATTTACAGAGACACTCAAAATAATTCCGTTACATTACGGTCTATGGGGGAAAATCGTTTGCGGTGTATTTCAGTAATATTACAGTATTTTAAACATACTGAAATTTATATATATCCCTGAGGTGAACTACACGGCGCTTACTGTAGAATATTATTGTGCATAAGATATCGTTCATTTACAGGTACACACCAAAGAGTTTGGCTACAGAAGAGATTGAACTATTGAAGCCTATGAACAATAATTGCCTGAAGTGCGGTTTCAGTTGTGGTGCACGTTTTTAAACTGAGCTATTTTTTATATTATTTGGTGTATATAAATTCTATAGATGATATACAGGGCTGTACAAAATTTCTCAAGTACATTTTCGTTTATTCACGGAAATTGCTCAGTGGAAAATTTCAACCGTGCTATTCGTTTCAGTGAACAAACTGTTAGCATACTATGTAGTATACATACAGATCCATAGATCATATACAGATCTGCACAATATATATATATTCCCGACTGTTCATTGTAAGAGCAGAAATAGGGTTTCAAATACGTTACTAGTTTTTCAAATTGTTTTATACATCATAGTTTACATTGATAAACTGCGAAGTCTTGTTACTGTATTCTGAATGTGTTAGAAAGTGTTACATAATCTATGCTGGACGTATGATTTTTCGTTCTTGTTTTAAATTTAATATCGTTTAATTGAAAAAACTTGCAACATTTTAGAAGCTTTTCAATTTTGTAAAAACACGCAAAATCAGTTTTCGGTCTCTCTCTCTAATTTTTTTTTTTTTTTTTTTTTTTTTTTTTAATAGAAAAACACTTTAAATAAATTTTAATTTATTTTCATTGTATAGGTTTCCATATACAAAGTAATTGAAAAATCAAAGATGGCGTGGCAAAAGAAAGAAAAAAAGTCAGTACAATTACTACTTCAGATCAGAAGTCGAATGTATCAAAAATATTTTAATTGAATTTAAAATGCAATATTTGAATAAACGCACTTTATTTAATTTTAGCGACCACAGTACATTTGCAGCTGGGAATTTCTTTAAAGGAAATATGAAAAATCTGATTAAAATAAATTGCATAAAAATTGGATAAGAAAATATATTTTTTGTATCTTGTATATATATATATAGACATATATATATATATATATATATTTATTTATTTATTTATTTATTTAATGGCATTGAGAGTTCAGATATTTAGCAGGTTTTTATATGACTGCAAATTTGTTAAATACATTATGTACTAACATTTTTAAAAAATAGATAGAATTTAATAACCCCTCCCTTTTAATGTCGAATTAATTTAAATAAAACTTTGACATACTAATTGCGAATTTCAAAATTTAAATTGTAAAGTGAAATAATTACATCTCTGTTCGATAGATGGCAGCAGCAGCATTGGATTAAACATTGAGCGAAAAAATTCACCAATAAGGAAACGTTTCAAGGAAATGTGCAACCTACCGAGTTGATAAATACCGTAGCTGCAGAAAATTCTGCCTCTCTTTGCTAGTACATGTTTGATACGTTAAAGAGGGTTTTTGTGCTATATTTATACTTGCCAGTTAATTGTTTCTGTGATTTTGTCAACTAACATTGTTTGTAATTTTTTCAAGTAACACTTTTTTTGTGGTGCTCTTAACTACTTGTTTTTGAAGTAAGCATTTTATTTTCTTTTTTACAAACTTGTTCTGGTGATTTTTAAACCTTTATATTTAACTTAAAACGGAAAAGTAAATTGAATGTTATTTTTATATTTTTCTCAAAAGTAAATTTTTTGTAAAATTCTGTTGGAAAAAATTGTCATTCCTCATTAAATAATAGTACAATTACCACAAAATTTATAATTTGTTTTAAATATGTATTAAAATGTAGGCTATTTTTTGCTAATTTATTGAAAATTTTTAGTTTTAAGTTATGAATTATTATCGTTTTTCATAAATTTTGAGTGTTGTCTTTTTTATGCTTATATATTTCTTAAATATTCATGTTATCTTTATAAAAATAGTCTAGTTCCTGCATAACATTGTATTTATTATGGAATCCATAAATTGTTTAATAATATTTAACCTTTAAGTGGTGAGGTGGGGTCTATGTAACCCCAAAATTTGATTTCTTGTGCACTCTAAAAAATTTAACGAATTGAAATAAGAAAATTTCCTGGGAATTTTGCATTATTTGTATAGAAATAGCTTAAAAGTACTGTGTACAGTCCATCTAGTAATGTAAAATAGCAATATTTCAGAATTTAAATTTCTCTGGTGTGCAAAATTCCCCACCTCACCAGTTAAGGGTTAATAGATTTAAATTGTTCTTAGAAAATAGAAAAATTTCAGTTGTATACTATTTTCTTAAATAAAATATTACTACTCATTTGTATGTTTGTCACACCTTAACCCACCTCAGCAGTTAAGGGTTAATAGTTTTAAATTTAAATTGTTTTTTAAAAATAGAAATTTTTCAGCTTTATACTGTTTTTTGACTTGAGTTTTATATACATGTACTTTAAAGATCCATTTGTGATCATTCTGGCTAGAGTTTTTAGCTAAAAAAAGGATGTGCTACTGCCTCACCTTTATTATACAGCATAATCCCGATTTAACAGTATCAAATTTTACAAAAGTTCCCTGGATTCATTTATACATTTAATATGCATTTGATTCTTAATTAAATTTATAATGCATGTAATTTATGTTCGAATAGTCTTTGTTTTAAAGTAAATTTTCTTTGGCTTAACCAAAATTTTGATGAATATCGAACAATTCAAGAATCTTGAGTTAAAATAGACAAAGCTAAAAACTCATTTACCTATTGACCTAGCACGTATTCTTTTTATTATACAATGTATTCCCGAACAAACAATATCGGATTAAATGAAATCCTTAATATTAAATTTAATTTCCGATTAATCTTTTAATGCTTTTAATTTTTGGTTGAATGATCTTTGTTCTAACGAAAATTTTCGTCTGTTTAAGTAAAATTTTTTTAAATATGTAATGTATCAAATGTTTTAGTCAAATGGATTTGAGCTTTTTGTTAGGTTTTATCTATTGACCATTCAGCGATGAAAATTTTTATATATACGAATTTTAAAACTCTGTTTATGATTATTCTGCCCACAATTTTTAACTTGAAGGTTGGTAGCACATATCCTTTTTATTATACAATATAATTTCGATCTAACAATACCAGAGTCGTCGGGATTCATTTATGCATTTAATATGCAGTTGATGTTTAATATTTTTAATGCATTTAATTTTTGCTCGAATAATCTGTGTTTTAAAATGTTTTCTTTGGTTTAACTCAAATTTGATGAATAACCAGTATTTCAAAAACTCTCGAGTTAAATGAGTTTTTAACTTTTCGTCTGTCTTATCTATTGACCTAGCGCGTATTCTTTTTATTATACAATGTAATCCCGATTCAACAATAGCAGATTAAATGAAATCCTCTATATTAAATTTAACCTTTAACTGAAAAGGTACGTCTGTGAGATGTTTGCGTCTACATATCTGCCCTTAATATTTTCTGTCTCCGACATTCGAAACATACTTTTAAACTGTTATATTTAAAAATTGGTCTTGTTAATGCATTAGGGGAGACCGGGGGAATGGCGACACCTTAAAGGAATTTAAATTTTTTTCACCTCGAAAAAATGTTTATTTTTTAATAGTAAAAATTCTAAAGCTGAATCATGATCTTTAGTATCTGCATAAATTTAACCGTAATCATAACTGTAATGTAAGAATACATAAAAAAATATTTTTTAAACCTCTGCACAGTGGCGGGATTACCCAGGACACTGGGGTAATTCCGCCACTGTACCGGGGTAATGCCGCCACTCTTTAATGACCTAGTCCATGCATCAAATGGATACTAAGAAACACACAACATACTGAAAATAGTTAGAAAGCAAAGTAATTGAGGAGAATAATGGATAACCTTACAATTTACTTCATATTGCAAAAGTCACTCTGCTGAATTGGCTCCACTATATTACAATGAGGCCATTTCTTACCCGATTTGCATGGCGGCGGAATTACCCCGAGAGGACAATATGGCGGAAATCCCCAAGCAAAGCCGAAAGAAGAACCGAACTTGTTCAACACATTGCATCAAAATGTCGGCGAATGCATGTAGATTACGGGTCATATTATCTTAAATACCTAATGTTACAATAAAAGGTGCTTATCTCTACTCATTTGAAGCTCCAAAATAAGCAACTAGAGGAAAACTACATTTTTCACTAGAACAAACGAACGACGTACAGCAAAGTCACTGTCACTTTAGGCACTTTTTATATTGTTGGCCGCTATAGTGCAGGCACATTCACTATCTCAAACTGCCCTTAGTTTTTAAACTAGGTGGGGTGGCGGCATTCCCCCGGTCTCCCCTACTATTAAAGATTAAATGTTTAAGTTCACTATTTGGTAAATTATTAAGTGTTCTGTTAGTGCACGGGATTTTCACGTTTCCGGTTAAGAGTTAAATTTAAAATCAATCTTTTAATGCTTTTAATTTTTGGTTGAATGATCTTTGTTTTAACGGAAATTTTCGTCTGTTTAACTATAAATTTGCTGAATATGTAATATTTCAAAAACTGATTGTAGTTAAATCAGTTTCCAGATATTTTTCAGTTTTTATCCATTGACCATTATGCGATGAAATGTTTTAGATAAAAGTACTTTAGCCGGTTAACGGTCGCTTTAAATTACGGTTTAAAAATTCAAATTGCTTATTGGTACCACTTTTTTGAAAAAGAAATATTCATCTCATTTAATGACAGGTAAAATGATACCTTAATAAACCCAATTACACTGTTTTATAAAACTGGTGGGAATCAATCTGAATAAAAGACACAGACCGTGAATATCACGGGAGCTAGAATTAAGGGGGTTAAAATTCAGTTTATGATCATTCTGCCAACAATTTGTAACTTAAAGGTTAGGTTAGTAGAACATATCTTTTAAGTAGATTTCGTATGAAATGCTACCTATTACATTCTCCCCTATGTTGGAATTTCTGAATTTTTTGCAGATCTACACGATCATGACCCCTAGAACCCAAAACCTCCCTCTGTAAAAAAAAACTTTAAATATATATACATACAGTCTAATCTCGTTAACGCGAACACTCAAGGGGAAACTTTTTTTGTTTGTGTTATCCAAACTTAAATACATTACATGCAACTAGACGAGGCAATCGGAAACAGTTCGTGATAAAAGTAATTCGCGTTAAGCGTGTTCGTGTTAACGAGGTTTGACTGTATATATTTATATATCACGTTTTTCTGGACACGATAACTTCCGTAATTCTGCAAAAATCTCTTCCAAACTGATACATAAAATCAAGGGGCATAAAATCTCCGTCAAGTTCGTTAATGGGCAAAATCGGACCAAGTGGATGGAAGTAGGGAGGGATTTTGTGAAAACCGAAAAAACTCCATAACTTCTTGATTTTTGTACATATCAAAACAGTTTAAAGTTTTTATTACTTCTAAAAATAGGCCCACAAATTTATATATCCCACATTTTTGATAAAACTAAATGGGCTCAAGGGGCGCTAAAAATAGGGTTTTAGGCAGAGAAATTCATAACTTCGTCAATTCTCAAGATATCAAATCCAATTAAATTTATTTTAAATCTTCTTAACATTATCTACAACTTTTATACCGACAAGTTTTTGATAGGACCAATTCGTACCGAATAAAAAATAAAAAACGAAACCAAAAAGGGAGGGGGGTGGGTGTTGAAAAAGAAAAAAATCCTTAACTTCGTCAATCTTAAGATATAAAATACTCATGAATTTATTGCATATCATCTTAATATTATCAACAACATTCCTTTTGGAAAGGTTTTGATTGGACCAATTCTTACAGCAAAAACAAATTAAGAATACATAGCGGTTAAAGAAAAAAAAATGTACTTTTAAATGCAATTTGTTTGAAAGCTATATCTCAATTTGTTTCTGAGTTATTAATTTTTTTTGTAGTTTTTATTACTTTTTTGTCATAGTGGCAACAGAAGTATCCATCTCTGTTGAAAGTAAAGGGAAATACTACTCTATAGACCAATCAAATAACTAATAAAATGCGGATTAAACCAATGAAAACCTTCAGATATGCTTTTGATTTCCTACCCTGACGAGAACAATAACCATTTTTCCAAATGGTTAATAGTTGTCTTAAGGGGGTGTATTCAATTCCAAACTGCTTACTTTGACTTATTTTTAAATTCATTTTTGCTCTCAAACGCTTCCAAATGGTAGAATCTCTTATTCAGAAACTATATATAATGTACCGTAATGTTTCTGTTTTTATAGAGGCAGGATATATTTCAAACGAAATCTACTTAAAAATGATGTCAAAGTGGGTATTTTAAACAGAATTTTCCGAAGCGATTGCGTTGGAAGCGAAAAATATTGTCCTATTGGGAAAATTATTGTTTATAAATAAAGTTTTAATTAATTGAACGAAAAATAAAAACACAGGTCGCTTATAAATCTCTTCAAAAATCACGTAAGCAAGTTTCATATTTTTTCTTTTAAAAATTAATCTGAAAATGTGCCAGAAAATTTCAAGTTGTTGAGCACGGAAAAGTATTATTTTTTAATACCGTCTTAACATGATTCTGATAAAATCAGCTATTATATAAAAATGAAATGAAAAACTCGTCAAAAGCTGCCAGATAAAATTGTTACAGTGGGCTTCTCTAATCATGATTTAGTTTTTATTGTTGAAATTAGCACTTAAGGGTCATTCCATGAAAAGTGAATCCAAAGTACTAATTTTGTTTTTATTTATAAAACAAATATAATTTAATTTATAAAGTCGTATAATACATTTTTTTATAGCTTAGAGTGTGAATTTTCTGAAAACATGCAGTTTAAGTATAAAAAGTAAATTAAATAAAAGTATTAGCACTAAAAAGGTGAGTGATGAGATTGAGAACATTTCACTTAAATTATGGTAAAGTTTAACAAGTAATTGTCGTTTCAAAAATTATTTGTAAAAGTTGTAATTAGGCTAGTTTTTGTATTTGAATATTCTATTTTTAAAATTTATAAAAGAAATTAGGGAATATATTATAAATGAATTAGAATTCATAAATAAATTTTGATGCATTGAATTGTTACGTCCGTAACAGGCAAATGTTTCGTCTGTAACAATTTAATTATCCCATGTATTAATTAATAATTATTTTAATGTTTTTAGAATTGCAGCTTCAAACAGCTAATATCCTAATAATGAATTATTGAAGAAAAAATTAAATGTTCTTCCTTAAAATTCACAGGATTATGACAATAACTGCAACTATATGCAATTTTGACTGTTTTGTGAATTACGTCCGTAACACCTAGTTTATTTTTTCAAAAATTATGAGAACATTTTTCAGATTTCAAAATTTAATATTCTATTTACAATTCTTGGACCGACCTTAAATATAAAATAATCATGTAATAAGTATTTCTTTTACATTATTTATGAAGCTTTGAAGTCTGTTTGTTACGTCCGTAACCATGGAATGACCCTTAACTTCGAAATCTACCTGCACCTGTAGGCCGTGCCGGCAGGGATTTTTTATTATACAATATAATACCGATTTAACAATACCAGATTTTATTAAATCCTCAATTTAACGATGCATTTCAGTCATTGGATTCATTTATACATTAATTTATAATGCATTTAATTTTTTCTCGAATAATCTTTGCTTAACGTAAGTTTTCTTTTGCTTAACCAAAGTTTCAAAGAATATCCTACAATTCAAAAACTATTGAATTAGTTTTCAGCTTTATGTCGGTTTTATCTATTGACCCATATAGCACATATTTCTTTTTATTATACAGTGTAATCCCGAAATTTTTAATGGTTTTAATTTTGCGATTGAATGATCTTTGTTTTAACGGAAATTTTCGTCGATCTAACTATAATTTTGTTGAATATGTAATATATCAAATGTTTTTAGTTAAATTAGTTTCAGGTTTTTGTCCGTTTTTATCTATTGACCATTCTGTGATGAACATTTATAAATATATGAATTTTAAAACTCAGTTTATGATCATTTTTTCTAGAATTTAATTTAGATTCGGTAGTAGCACATATCCTTTTTATTATACAATATAATCCCGATATAACAATATTAGGTTAATCCTAGAATACTAATCTACGTAAATTTTACCCACATACTCAGGAAATGCGCAGTGAACATCAACAGAAATGTTATTTAAATGTATGAGTGTGTGTGTGTGTATATATATATATATATATATATATATATATATATATATATATATATATATATATATACATAAAGAATTATTTTTTAAACATGCCTTAAATGTATTTTAAATATGGAATGAGTAAATTTTACGCATGGTCAGTATTTAAGTACTAAATATAAAGGTTAGTATTCTAGGGTTAAATAAAATCCTAAATATTAAATGAAATTTAAAATTAATCTTTTGATGCTTTTAATTTTTGGTTGAATGATCTTTGAACTGAAATTTTGCGTCTACTTAATGTAAATTTTATTGAATATGTAATACAGTCGGACCTCTATTTAACAAACTTCTATTTTGCGAACTTTTACTTGGAACCAAGAACATTTTGCAAATTTCTACGTAAAATAACCTCCAAATAGCGAAGTGTATTCTCCATTTAACGAACTTTTCCTTGGGATCTAAATTTTTACCCCCTATTTCTTAAAATATTACTGGACATTTCAAACTTATTCTTTCTTTTAACACATTTTATGATGATCAATGACCATGAACAGGTCTTACCAGGCACCTAACTCACTGAGAGCAGTAAAATCGTTGTGATACTTTGCTTTCCATCTAAGAACAAACTTTCAATATCCCCTTTTAATCCTCAATGGAACTGCCCCGTGTCCTTAAACTATAGTTTCCCGTTTTCTCGATTGTTGATCATGATCAATCGTGTTAGTAATTTCGTTTCTTGTAGCACGAAAATGTCAAAGCAAAAGTGCTTGAGCATCAAAGAAAAAAAAATTATTCTTGATGAGGTGGATAAAGGCATGAAGAAAAAGAATACTGCATTAAAATTTGGTATTCCTCCAAACAACTTATCAACCATAATACAAAATCGTGATTTTTAATGTAAAATTATTTTTTAAACTGAAAATACAACGTATTTCCAGACAATGTTTAGTTTCATTCTTATTCTACTTGCAGGTTTCTTTTTGATGGGTAAAATAAGTAAAACTAATAAATATAATTTATAAAAAAAAAATTGACCAACTACTTTTTTAATTATATTTAGTGTTTATGGACTTAAAATGTGTTTTACGTAGTTTAAAGTATTTTAAAGGGTGACTCTCTATTTAACGAATTTTCCATATAACGAACTTTTTTTCGGGATTTAGCGACTTCGTTAAATAGAGGTCGACTGTATTTCAAAAATTGTTTTTAGTTAAGTGGTCTCAGGACTCTTAAAATGCATTAGAAATGATTTTTCCCTATAATCCATAATATAACGGCGTTCTTTTGCTCTAAATGAACAAACAGTAAATGTTAGACTTCATTTTCAATACCGAACATGCCATAGTAAACTCCAACATGTATCAATTTTAAAGCAATCTGATTATCTTCACGCGATCATGGACAGACAAACCGAAATCACTTTTCAACTATATGTTGAAAGCATTAAAAATCATGCTTCAATCATGAGTTATGTTTTAAGTCAGCGTTCCCCAACCTTTTCTCTTTCATGTACCCCTTTCTTAGGCTTTTCATTTCAGAGTACCCCCATTTCTCATCAGGGGCGTCGTGATGAGGGGCTATGGGAGGAGCCCCCCCCCCTCTTCAATATATGTGAACTTGAGAAATTTGAGCTTAGAGTTGGGAAATTATAGATTTTTGACACTTAAAAAAAAAAAAAAATTTGAAAAAAAATATTGCTGACTACCTTTCGGAGTTCTGTAATAGTAAAATAGTTTTAAACTTTCAAAAGAGATACAAAAAGCAGCCAGCCTCAATTTCTCATTATGTTTCTCTGTGCTGCGAAAATATCATACGTCTACCAGACCTCAATTTCTCTGTTGTCCATCAACAGTGTCTCTAATACACGTCCTCCAAAACTTTGTTCCTTTCTCAAAAATCTAAAAATATGAGACTATTTTCATATGAAGTACGATTATGACTCGTAGAGAATTGAAGACAAAAACTTTCATTAAATGAACCAATAATTATAATTTTTGTTTTTTAGTTTCAGCATTTTACTTTGGAAAGGATTTTTTTTTTCCGTATAAGTATCATTATTATTAAATACACATTGAACATATCATTTTAGTTGGAAAAAAAATTCCCTTCCGGCCTACAGGCGGAGGTAATTTCGAAATTAAGTATACTAATTTCACCAACAAAAAAACTAAATCATGATTAGAGATAAACCCACTTTAACAATTTTATCTGGCCGCGTTTGACGAGTTTTTATTTCACTTTTATATAATAGCTGGCTTTTTCAGAATCATGTTAAGGCGGTATTAAAAAAAAAGTACTTTTCCATGCTCAACAACTCGAAATTTTATGGCACATTTTCAGATTCATTTTTAAAAGAAAAAATATTAAACTTGCTGACGTGATTTTTGAAGACATTTATAAGCTACCTGTGTTTTTATTTTTCGTTCAATTAATTAAAACTTGATTTATAAACAATTATTTTCTCAATAGGACAATATTTTTCGTTTCTGACACAATCGCTTCGGGAAATTCTGTTCAAAATGCCCACTTTAACACCATATTTTGAAATATATTCTGCCTCTATCAAGAAATCGATCATTACACTGCATTATATAGTTTCTGAATAAGAGAATCTATCATTTGGATGAGTTTTGAGAGAAAAAATGAATTTAAAAATAGTAAGAAAATAAGCAGTTTGGATTTGAATACACTCTTAATAAGATTTTTTTCTTGAAGCGCTGTGCATTTTTAATTTGTTTTTGCTGTAAGAATTGGTCCTATCAAAAACTTGTCTCTATAAATGTTTTAGACAATATTAAGAAGATGTATGATAAATTCAGGGCGATTTTATATCTTGTGAATTGACGGAGTTATGGATTTTTTTTCTTCAACCCCCCCGCCCCCTTTTTGTTTTCGTTTTTATTTATTTATTTTTTTTTTTTTCGGTACGAATTGGTCCTATCAAACTTGTGCGTATAAAAGCTATAGATAATATTAAGAAGATTTATAATAAAAATAATTGGATATGATATCTTGATAATTGACGAAGTTATAGGGTTTTTGGGAGAAAAAAAATCATTTTTTGCGCCTTTTGAGCCCTTTTTAATTTTATCAAAAATCTGTGATACATAAATCTTTTGCCCTATTTTTAGAAGTAATAAAAACTTTAAACTGAATTGATATGTACAAAATTTAAGAAGTTGTGGGGTTTTTCGTTTTTCACAAAACCCCTCCCCATTTCCATCCCCTTGGTCCGATTTTGCCCATTCACGAACTTGACCGAGATTTCATGTATCAGTTTGGAAGAGATATGTGCAGAATTGTGGAAGTGGGATAACATTACTAAAACAAATTTGTTTGTAAAAAATTGTACAGCAGACAAGAAAAGAAAAAAAAATCCCTACCGGCTCGGACTACAGGTGGAGGTAGATTTCGAAGTTAAGTATACTAATTTCACCAATATAAACTAAATCATGATTAGAGATAAACCCACTTTAACAACTTTATCTGGTCGCTTTTGACGAGTTTTTATTTCATTTTTATATAAGAGCTGGTTTTATCAGAATCATGTTAAGGCGGTATTAAAAAAAATACTTTTCTATGATCAACGACTCAATTTTCAGGCAAATTTTCAGATTCATTTTTAATAGAAAAATATATGAAACTTGCTGACGTGTTTTTTGAAGAGACCTGTAAGCAACCTGTGTTTTTATTTTTCTTTCAATTAATTAAAACTTGATTTATAAACAATTATTTTTTCAGTAGGACAATATTTTTCGTTTCTAACACAATCGCTTCGGGAAATTCTGTTCAAAATGCCCACTTTGACATCATTTTTTGAAATATATTCTGCCTCTATCAAAAAATCGATTCTGACGGTACATTTAGTTTCTGAATAAGAGAATCTACCAATTGGATGCGTTTGAGAGCAAAAAGGAATTTAAAAATGAGTAAGAAAACAAGCAGTTTGGATTTGAATACACCCTTAATAAAATGATTCTTTTTTCCTCAACCGCTATGTATTTTTAATTTGTTTTCGCTGTAAGAATTGGTCCTATCAAAAACTTGTGATTTGACGAAGTAATGAATTTTTTCTTCAACTCTCCGTTTTTGTTATCGTTTTTAATTCTTTTTTTTTTCTTTGGTACGAATTGGTCTTTTCAAAAACTTGTCAATATAAAAGTTGTAGATAATATTAAGAAGATTTATAATAAATTTAATTGGATTTGATATCTTGAGAATTGGCGAAGTTATGAATTTTTTTCTCCTTAAAACCCTATTTTTGCGCCCCTTGAGCCCATTTTTAATTTTATCAAAAATCTGTGATGCATAAATTTTTGGTGCTATTTTTAAAAGTAATAAACTTTAAACTGATTCGATATGTACAAAAATTAGGAAGTTATGGGTTTTTTCTGTTTTCACAAAACGCCTCCCTATTTCCACCCCCCTTGGTCCGATTTTGCCCATTAACGAACTTGACCGAGATTTTATGCCCCTTGATTTTATGTATCAGTTTGGAAGAGATTTGTGCAGAATTATGGAAGTTATCGTGCCCAGAAGAAAGTGATATATATAATGTATGTTTTTTACTGAGGGTTGTTTTGGGTTCTAGTGGTCATAATCGGTGTAGATCTGCAAAAATTTTTCAGAAATTCCAACATAGGGGCGAATGTAACAGGTAGTATTTCATATGAAATCTACCTAATAGAGCAATTTGTTTCACGTTGAGAAAATTTTGAATTCTCTCTCCCCCCCCGCCCGAAATTTTTTTTTAGCTACGCCCCTGTTTCTCATAAACACGCCCCCCTTGTCCCTCCACTCAACTAGATTACGCAAACATGCTTTTTTTCATTAGTAATCTGCTTGCTTATCACAATCATATAATAAATCGTTTCAAATTACATTCACATATTTGTAACATTTGGTTTTTTATTTTTATATTGCATTTTAAAGTTAATATTGCTTTTTATAAAATTAGCCACATGTTAAGAACAATCAATGTAGCATTAAAAGAAGTTTCAACTATCTTACGATGATTGCTGATAAGAACTTTGCATCATGATATACAAATAATCAAAAAGGAAACAGAAAAGATTATTGCATGATGACTAATTGAAGTTTTCGGGAAAATGGGTGAAAATACATAAGTACTCATGCAATATGCTTAGCAGTGGGCGGGGCTACTGACACATTGTATAACAATGAATTGTACAGTGAGCCTCATTTTGAGTGTAACGTATTAAACTTACACGTGAGACTAACTTTGTAACCTAAAACTATCGGTTTTCTTTGGGGGTTTTTTTTTTAACATTTTTGTGATTTCCGCCGTTATTGATATTTCACGAATCCCCTGCAGGCCAGCCACGTACTCCAGGTTAGGAACAGCTGGTTTAAGGGGAGTACGGATAGTTTAAAGAATTTAAATTAACAAATGAAAGTAATTGCAACGTAAATCCACATTTAATAAAAATACATAAATATCACACATAAAAATGACATAAAAAATAAATAGGTATCTAATATTTTCTAGTTACTTTTGATAAAAGAATACATTGAGTGATCCATCAACCTTTAAACTCCGCTTTTTAAAACTAACCAGTTTGATTTTGTCGTTAGCAGACTTTTTCTTCAAAATACAATTATAGAAAAATTTTACAGTTTAATTTTAATTAACTCATTTAACTCGAGATTTTGAATTATTGGATATTCATCAAAACTTTGCTGGGGTCTGTCCAGACTTTTCTCTCAGTCCTGTTTTTGTGAAATTGTGAAGAGCTTTTTTACATTTGTGAAAAATCTAGTCCTAATTTTTTGAATCTGAAATGAACGTTATACTCAAGCTCTTTTTTATACATTTTTAAGAATATGTATGTAAAATACACATATTTTCTTTATATGTAAATTGACAGGTCAGATTTTACTTTTAAATGATTAATTTGTGAAAGGTTTAATTTAGATCTGGAAAATTTTTGTAAAAGGCCTGTTTTTAAGACAGAATTTTGTGAAGGGTCCTATTTTGAGATAAAAAAAATTGTGAATGGTCCTGTTTTGAAGTGAAAAGTTTTTTGAAGGGTCTTTTAACCTCTAACTGATGTTACCGGTCTCACAGACCAGTGCTTTTTTCAATTTTCATAGTTTAACTTGCAAATTTCAGTTTATCTACAAACACTACTGAAATTTTGTTTCGTTTGGAACTATAGTACTATCACCAGAGACTTTTGAATGGGTGAATTTTAATTATAACACTCCTGTACAAAAACAGCATCCTGTGAGTTAATCGCGGCTTTTATTCATCTTTCGATGGAGCGGTCTCGCAGATCGCTTCACACTAGTTATGTGACATTTTCCGTGACATCAGTTAAAGGTTAAAGAACCCAACTTCTTCCTGAACAGATCCCTGCTTGGTTACACCAAAGAAAACTTACGTTAAAACAAAGATTATTCGAACAAAAATTAAATGCTTTAAAATTTTCATAACAATCAAATGCATATTAAATATATAAATGAATCCAGGCGGTTGAAATGCATCATTAAATTGAACATATTATAAAATCTGGTATGTTAAATTGGGATTATATTGCATAAAAAAGGATATGTGCTACTAACCGAATCTTTAAGTTAAATTCTGGACAGAATGATCATAAACAGTTTTAAAATTCGTATATATAAAAATTTTCATCTCAGAATGGTCAATAGGGGAGACCGGGGGAAAGGCGACATCATAAGGGAATTTAAATTTTTTCACCTCGAAAAAATGTTTATTTTTTAATAGTAAAAACTCTAAAGCTGAATCATCTTTAGTATCTGTATAAATTTAACCGTAATCATACATAAAAAAATATTTTTTTTAACCTCTGCACAGTGGAGGGATTACCCAGGGCACCGGGGTAATTCCGACACTGTTCCGGGGTAATGCCGCCACTTTTTAATGACCTAGTACATGCATCAAATGGATACTAGGAAACACACAACCTACTGAAAATAGTTAGAAAGCAATGTAATTGAGCAGAATAATGGTTAAGCTTACAATTTACTTCATATTGCAAGAGTCGCTCTGCTGAATCGGCTCCACTACATTAAAATGAGGCCATTTCTCACCCGATTTGCATGGTGGCGGCATTACCCCGAGAGGACAATATGGCGGAAATCCCCAAGCAAAGCCGAAAGAAGAACCGAACTTGTTCAACACATTGCATCAAAATGTCGGCGAATGAATGTAGATTACGGGTCATATTATCTTAAATACCTAATGTTAGAATAAAAGGTGCTTATCTCTACTCATTTGAAGCTTCAAAATAATAAGCAACTAGATGAAAACTACATTTTTCACTAGAACAAACGAACGACGTACAGCAAAGTCGCTCTCACTTTAGGCACTGTTTATATTTTTGGCTGCTATAGTGCAGGCACATTTACTATCTCAAACTGCCCTTAGTTTTTAAACTAGGTGGGGTGGCGGCATAACCCGGGTTGGCGGTATTCCCCCGGTCTCCCATAGATAAAAACTGACAAAAGGCTGAAACTAATTTAACTAAAAACAGTTTATATAGTACATATTCAACCAAGTTATAGTTAGATCGACGAAAATTTCTTAAGCTATTTCGTTTCCATTTTAATATTTTTAAATGATTTTGCATTACCTAGCTGAAATTAATTTCTACAAAGGCCGTTTTAAACTTTTTCGATTTTTCTTTAAAAGTTTTTTACTTTATTTTTATGAGGGTACTTTTAATTACAGAACCAGTTTCGAAAGTGAAAGTATTCTCATAAAAAAAAAAACCACTGTAAACACAATCGATAAAGTAAAAAAAAAAGGCGTTTTTACAGATCATTCTAAACTAGCCAATGAAAGAAAAAAAGAAATTAAAATTCAAACGAGATATCTTTAAAAAATTCCTTCCATAGGATTAGCATTACCGAACGGGTGTGTTCGCGTAAGTGAAATAGCCATTTAACCACAGGCCTTACAGGCAGTGGTAAATTCAGGTACTTTTCTCCGGGAGGGATTTCTGTGGCTCCGGGTGGGAGGGGGGGGGGCATTATAGAGTTTCGGGGGAGGAATGCACTTTTTGACCATTAAAAAAAGAATCTCAAATCTCCCGGGGGGAGGAATGCCCCCCGGGCCACCCCCTGAATTCAACACTGCTTACAGATAGAATAAATAAAAATGCAATAGTATGGACGATCACAATAACGGGGTTCTGCACATCCCCATTTTCTTTGTAACAGAAAAATACAAGATTTCCCTGACAATACGGAGGGGAAAAGCCCCAACCAAATAGCATATCATTTAGTGAAAGTATTTTTCATACGATATCTATATATATATATATATTTTTTTTTTAAAGCCTTTCTTTGGAAAAATGTTTTACGCTAAATATCTAATAAAAAATCGACAATAGTTGCCTTATTCAACCAATTCTCCATAATCGGGTTCATAATCTGATGTTGGCAATGAAAACGCTAAAATCGCTCTAAAAACGCTGAAATACGTATTTATTTTTTTAAGTTTAACTATTTTATGCTCCTATCTAAAACTGAAGCTGAGATATAACGAAATGACTTTTTGACCCCCCCCCCCCTCCACTATTTAACATCCCTTGGTAGTTGAATTTCTAAAATCGTTGAAATACGCGTTTAAATATTTTTTTAGTACATTTGTTATGAATTTTACACTTCTAACTAAACTTGCTACTGAAATATGGTGAAATACTCTAAAACTTTCGACCTTCCCCCATTTAACCCCTTTAGTGGTTGAATTTCTAAAATCGCTAAAATACCTTCTTAATTTTCTGCAGATTTGTTATACTGAATTTTACTCTCATAACCCCCCCCCCCACCCCCCCAAAAAAGTGCTGCTGTGATATGGTGAACTGACCAGGCCCTTATTATCGCATGGGCAAATGCCAGACCCCAAAGGGACCCAGTGGCGCATGCAGAATTACCCTTAGGAGGGGAGCTAGCATACTTTAGAAGTCTATATGTGCTCAGATCCAGACCGGCCCGCTTCCGAGATCTTTCTTTCATTTGATTTGATGGGACGTGCCGGATCAGGCCTGACTTACTGCTGACTTGAGCAGAGTCGTAACTAGCCAGAGAAAGGTCAGGAAAATTTTCGTGGGGCTAATTCTGAACGCTTTTAACATGTTAAATAATAAAATTCTGTACTAAAATATATCTTAGTTTTTGCGATTTTTTCGGTGTGTTTCTGTATTTGGATAATTTTAAAGTGTTTCCAATCAAACGGTTTAAAGTTTTATTATTAAATCATCAAAATACTATGAAGGTTACAGAGAGCAAGGGTTGTACGGAGTCTTAAATTTTTAATTAAGTAAATTTTAAACATGCTACTATTTCGAATTTCCTAATAAAATTTATAAAAGAGAAAAGTGTGACAAAATTATTTTTTCAAAAATTACGATTTTTTAAGGACCTATATAAAAAAAAATATTCTTTCATAATTTAAAAAAAATTAGATGTCAAGTCTAGTCTGGGAGGGGCTTCAGCCCTCTTAGCTCTCCCCGGGGTCGCCAATGAAGGGACCCGAAATCCATATATTAGTTTATAAAATATTTACCTCCCCCCCCCCTCCCCCCCCAATTCCAACTCTAAAAAATTTCAAATACAAAATACAAATTTCATCTTTAAACATTTCTAACTTTCTGAATAACTAATTTCATTTTGAACTAGGAGCTCAAGCTAACCTCAACCACTAGTAAATAAGAAATAATATTCTGATTTTAATAGATTGTATTAGCAATGAACTTAAATCATATCTAAACTTTAGTGGTTGAAAATAATCGGTTCTAATTGTCATCAGATAAATTTTCTTCCGTATTCAAAGTTTTATCTTTTAATTTTAAGTTAAATATGAAAAACAAACCCAAAATTGCCATTTTGTTAGATTTTCTGAAAAAAACAAACCCGTTCTACTTGTGAAGTTAAAATGTATTTGATTTGATATTATGTTGTGTGTAATACAACTTAAAAAGATGTAAAGAAAGTAATGTGATTAACTCATATTTACATGTTAGAGTATTTGGAACTCTTCCATAAGATGAAATTATTAAATTCATCTTAACCCTTAAATGCGCGATTTTTTATTTTGTTTCGAAAAAAAAATTATGAATCTCTGAAAGGCTTATTACACAGGAAAAATAATGAAAAAAATCAGAGATGCATTTTTTCATGTAATACGTCAATCTTTTCTTCTGTTGCACATCTGCAATACAAGTAAAAACTGTCGTGTAGCTGTTTTACGCTGAAATATTGCAAATTAGTAAATATTTTAGTAAATGTCTCAAAATACATTATTTTATAAAGCATAACCTTTAATCCTTTAATTCCCACGATAGAATACGTTCTAGAAATTATGTAGTCCAGAGAATGACTTTACACCAGAAAGTTTCAATGGTTAATTTCGCTTTAATTTAATACGGAAAGTATAAGATTGTCTAAAGCAAATATTGCTGTTTAAATTTTCTGGTGTGAATTAGGTATATACGAATAAAAAAAATCTATTAAATTCAAAACACTGTTTGCATATATGCAAAGCTGCGCACTAAAGGGTTTAAATAATATAACAAGTTGTTAAAATTATGTAAAAGAGTTTTGTTCTGTACTAAGGAAAAAAAAGAGCATTTCTATTAAGGTAGTTAATTTAGAATTGACAGAGCTAAGAATTTTATTCTATTTAAAATCAAAGGTGCGAAAATATTGTTTATGCATTACACATATGAGTGACCTTCAGTTCTATTTGAATAATGTTGCAACGATTCGAATGGGGCCCCCTAATTTATCTTTGCCCAGGGCCCCAATCAGTCATGATCGGGGCCTGGAAATGACCCTTCATTTAACCCTTTCCGGCACAGAAAAATTCTATTCATAAAATGATGAAATGATTGACTGACACCAGAATTCCATCAAAGTTGAAAAGTGTTTATGAATTCGGTTTGTCTGTCTGTCCGTGCTGTAAAGCGCGTAAATATAATCCGATTGCCACGAAATTGATAGATGTTACTGGGTATCGCTATGGCATGTTTGGTATAGTAGATGAAATGTATAGCATTTACGGTTCATTTACAGAGACACTCAAAATAATTCCGTTGCATTACGGTCTATGGGGGAAAATCGTTTGCGGTGTATTTCAGTAATATTACAGTATTTTAAACATACTGAAATTTGTATATATACCTGAGGTGAACAACACGGCGCTTACTGTAGAATATGATTAAGCATAAGATATCGTTCATTTACAGGTACACACTAAAGAGTTTGGCTACAGAAGAGATTGAACTATTGAAGCCTATGAACAATAATTGCCTGAAGTGCGGTTTCAGTTGTGGTGCACGTTTTTAAACTGAGCTATTTTTGAAAATTATTTGGTGTATATAAATTCTATAGATGATATACAGGGCTGTACAAAATTTCTCAAGTATATTTCGTTTATTCACGGAAATTGCTGAATGGAAATTTTCAACTGTACTATTCGTTCCAATGAACAAACTGTTCGCGTACTATGTAGCATACATACAAATCTACAGATCTGAACTCCCCCCCCCCCCCCCAAACACACACACACACGCAAAAAAAAAAAAAAAAAAAAATCTGGCTTTTCATTGTAACAGAAATTGGGTTTCAAATACGTTATGAGTTTTTCAAATTGTTTATTTATACATCATATTTTACATTGATAAACTGCGAAGTTTTGTTAGTGTATTCTGAATGTGTTGAAAAGCGTTACGTAATCTGTTCTGGACGCATGATTTTTCGTTCTTGTTTTAAATTTAATAACATTTAATTGAAAAAAACTTGCAACATTTTAGAAGCTTTTCAATTTTGTAAAAACACGAAAATCAGTTTTCGGTCTATTTTTTTCTTTTTTTTTTCTTTTTCGTAATAGAAAAACATTTTAAATTTTTAATTTATTTTTATTGTAGGTTTCCCACACAATGTACGGAGTAAATTAAAGATGGCGTGGCAAAAGGGGAAAAAAAGTCAATGCAATTACTACTTCAGATCAGAACCCGAATGTATCAAAAATATTTTAATTGCATTTAAAATGCAATATTTGAATAAACGCTTTTAATTTAATTTCAGAGATTACAATACATTTACAGCTTTGGATTTCTTTAAACGAAATATTAAAAATCGGATTAAAATAAATTGCATAAATTGAATAAATTGCATTGAATAGACTAAACTGCTTAAAAACTGGAAAAAAAAATATTTTTTTTTTATTTTGTATACATATATATATTCAATGGCATTGAGGGTTTAGAAATTCACTAGGTTTTTTATGATTGCAAATTTGTTAAATATATTACGTACTAAAATTTTAAAAAATAGATAGAATTGAACAACCCCTTTATTATCGAATTAATTAAAATAAAACTTTGGTGAGTTTCAAAATTTAAATTGTAAAGTGAAATAGTTAGGTCTCTGTCCGATAGATGGAAGCAGCAGCACTGGATTAAACATTGAGCAAGAAAATGCACCAATAAGGAAACGTTTTAGGGAAATGTGTAATCTACCGAGTTATTAAATACCGTAGCTGCAGAAAATTCTGTCCCTCTTTGCTAGTACACTGTGCGATTAAGAGGTTTCTTGATAATTTTTGTGCTGCGTGTTTTAGATCTGTGAGCTTTTTGTGGTTATATCAGCTAATATTTCTTGTCGTTTTTCAACTAATAGTTTTTGAAGTAAGCAATTTTTTTTCCTCTTTACAAACTTGTTCTGGTGATTTTTTAAACCTTTTATATTTAACTTAAAACGAAAAAATAAATTGAAAGTTATTTTTATATTTTGCTCAGAAGTATTTCGTTCTTTTGTAAAATTGTGTTGGAAAAATTGTCATAGCTCAATAAATAATAGTTCAATTACCACAAAATTTATAATTTATGTTTTAAATATGTATTCAAATGAAGTTGAGTATTCTTATGCTGCTTTATTGAAGATTTTGAGCTAGTTTTAAGCTATGAATTATTGTTTTTACAGGAATCTTGTATGTTGTCTGATTTATGCCTATATTTTTAAATATTCGTGTTAAAGTGAAACCTCCCTGTGCGCCCACCTCAATTAAGCAGCCACCTCCCTGAACGACCATTTTTTCATGGAAGGAAATTTATTCCAATGGGCTCAATACCAATTTTATGCCATTCAGAGACCATCCTAGTTGAACTCTCTCCATGAGCGACCCATTTCTTTGAAGAAAATGAAAAAAATTCCGTTTTTTCCTGGTCGCTTGAAGGAAAGTTTTATTAGAAAAATAATTCCGGAGAGCGCATTATTCATCAAACTGCTAAACTAAGTTTCGAAATTTTTTTATTCCAGTAACTTTTAAGTGTTTAAAAACCACCTTTGTGCCTTTTTAGGCAATGGTTTTAACTCTGATGACAAATTAAGAATGACGATCAATAAACTCCCCTGCTCTATTCTGTCAGGAAACTCTCAAAGAAATAGAGAAATCGTCATTATTTGTTCCCGACCAAAAAAGAAGAAAAAGAAAAAAAAAATGCATTTATTTACTGAACTTCGAAATGACTTGGAAATAAAAGTTACAAAAAATAAAACCGTAAAATCAAAGCGCAGTCAATGTATTCATTTTTTAAACTCTGTAGAAGTTAACTTTTGTTTTGATAGTTAAATTTTCCTATTTTTTCCTAATGTAAACAATAAGTTTTAGTAACATTGTTACTTTTTTCAACAATTAAAATCTAGATTTAAACATGACCTCCATTAAGAGACCACGTCTCGGAGCGACCAATTTTTATTGGAACGGAACGTGGTCGCTTTAGGGAGGTTTTACTGCATTTCTATAAAAATAGTCTAGTTCCTGTATAACATTTATTTTGGAATCCATAAAATCTTCAATAATCTTTAAGTGGTGAGGTGGGGTCTTTGTAACCCCAAAATTTGATTTCTTGTGCACTCTACAAAATTTAACGAATTAAAATCAGAATTTCCTGTGAATTCTGCATTATTTGTATAAAAACAGCTTAAAAAGTACTGTAAGTGTGCAGTCCATCTAGTAATGTAAAATAGCAACATTTCAGAATTTAACTTTCTCTGGTGTGCAAAACTCCCAACCTCACCAGTTAAGGGTTAATAGATTTAAATTGTTCTTAGAAAATAGAAAATTTTTCAGTTTTATACCATTTTTTTTTTAAATGAAATATTTAAATAACTCATTTGTATGTTTGTCACACCTTAACCCGCCCTACCAGTTAAGAGTTAATAGTTTTAAATTTAAATTGTTTTTAAAAAATAGAATTTTTTCAGTTTTATGACTTGAGTTCTATATACATGTGCTTTAAAGATCCGTTTGTGATCATTCTGGCCAGAATTTTTAACTTAAAAAGGATGTGCTACTACCTAACCTTTTATTATACAGCATAATCTCAATTTAACAGTATCAAATTTTAATGAAATTCTTAATTTAACGATGCATTTTGGTTGCTTCAGTTCATCTATGTTACTTTTTCTGCTTAATGAGCTTTGTTTTAACGGAGTTTTCGACGATTTAACTATAATTTTAATGAATTTGTAATAAATCAAAAGTTCTCTTCAGTTAAAGGGGAATATTTTTTCATATTTTTTCTATTTATCTATATATCATTATGCGATGAAAAGTTTTATATAAATGTAATTTAAAAATCCGTTTATGATCATTGTGGCCAGAATTTTTAACTTAAAAAGGATGTGCTACTAAACCATTATTATACAGCATAATCCCAATTTAACAGTACCAAATTTTAAACAAATTCTCAATTTAACGATGCATTTTGATGGCTTGGGTTCATCTATGTTTATTTTTCTGCTGAATGAGCTTTGCTTTAACGGAAGTTTTCGTCGATTTAGAAAATCCTCAATATTAAATTAAATTTGATTAAAATTAATCTTTTAATGCTTTTAATTTTTGGTTGAATGATCTTTTTTTTAACGAAAATTTTCGTCTATTTAACTATAAATTTGCCGAATATGTAATATTTCAAAAACTGTTTGTAGTTAAATTAGTTTCCAGGTATTTCTGTATTTTTATCCATTGACATGCGATGAAATGTTTTATATAAAAGTACTTTAAAAATCAGTTTATGACCATTCTCGTCAGAATTTTTAACTTAAAGGTTCGATAGTAGCACACATCTTTTTTATTGTACAATATAATACTGATTTAACAATACCAGATTTTATTAAATCCTCAATTTAACGAGGCATTTCAGTCGCTTGGATACATTTATACATTATACGAGCAAAAATTAAATGCATTACAAATTAATCTTTGCTTTAACACAAGTTTTCTTTAGTGTAACCAAAGTTTTGAAGAATATCCAACAGTTCAAAAACTATTGAGTTAAATGACTTTTCAACTTTATGTCGGCTGTATCTATTGACCCACACATTGATTTCACACATTTATTTTTATCATACAATGCAATCCCGATTTAACAATACAAGATTAAGTCAAATTTTAAATTATAATGGTTTTCATTTTATGGTTGAATATTTCTTTTAACTGAAATTTTCGTCGATCTAACTATAATTGTGTTGAATATGTAATATATCAAATGTTCTTAGTTAAATTAGTTTCAGCTTTTTGTCCGTTTTTATCTAGTGACCATTCGGTGATAAACATTTATATTTATATATATATAAATTTTAAAACTCAATTTATGATCATTCTGTCTAGAATTTAACTTAGCCTGTTCGGTCCCTGGGTTTCCATACGGGGAACTGTTTTTTTTTTTCTTATAAAAACTAAAATGTCCGATTTTTTTACATTTTCACATCACTTCTTAATAGCTTAATGTTTTTTGCGTTCAAAGCAAGCGAATCAGTGACAGCATCTAAACTGATTCGCACGTAAAATAAATGTTGTTTTCATCTGAGTTTGCAAATTCCAAAAAATGACCAAAAGACAGTATGACCAAGAAAGCGAGAAATTTTCATAAGTATTTAACTTAAAAAATCTTTTTCAATAAAAAATTTTGAGGATTTTGTAGATTTACTTGTTTAAAGCTCTTAAATTTGTGATTGCGTTAATATAGGTTAATGGTTATTAAATTGATATTTGTAAAGAGGTTTGTAGTTTTATATCCATATTTTTTAAGCTAAATTATTAAGCTTCGAAAAGATTAATTTCAGGAAATATATTTTGTCATTTACGATGTAATCTTGTTTGGAAAAAAACCAATGAATAAGTATTTGTATTACGAGTATTTTAGTTCCGGAACTGAAGAGGTTCAAGATTCGGTAGTAGCACATATCTTTTTTATTATACAATATAATCCCGATTTAACAATATCAGATTAAATGAAATCCTCAACATTAAATTTAATTTAAAATTAAGCTTTTAATGCTTTTAGTTTTCGATTGAATGATCGTTGTTTTAACTGAAACTTCCGTCTATTTTAAATATAAATTTGTTGAATATGTAATATTTCAAAAACTGTTTTTAGTTAAAGGGTCTCAGGACTCTTAAAATTCATCAGAAAGGATTTTCCTCTATAGTCCGTAATGTAATGGCGTTCTTTTGAGTGTCCCTCTAAATGAACAGTAAATGTTAGATTTAAATGAACAGTAAATGTTAGATTTAAATGAACAGTAAATGTTAGATTTAAATGAACAGTAAATGTTAGATTTAAATGAACAGTAAATGTTAGATTTAAATGAACAGTAAATGTTAGATTTAAATGAACAGTAAATGTTAGATTTAAATGAACAGTAAATGTTAGATTTAAATGAACAGTAAATGTTAGATTTAAATGAACAGTAAATGTTAGATTTAAATGAACAGTAAATGTTAGATTTAAATGAACAGTAAATGTTAGATTTAAATGAACAGTACCAAACATGCCATAGTAAACTCCAACATATATCAATTTTATGGCAATCTGACTATATTCATGCGAGTTAGAGCGCGGACAGAAAAACCGAAATCAAACAATTTTCAACTAAATGTTGAAAGTATTAAAAATCATGTTTCAATCATGAGTTGTGTTTTTGAGGGGGCTGGTCATTCAGCTTCAGAATTCTTCACCATAATGTTAAGTCTATGGACTTGTGATGCATTCGTATATTTAAAATATTCTCTCGGGAAATTCATATTTTGAACATCTTTTTTCTGTGTACTCTTCTTAAAGGATCTCTTTTTTTTCTTAGCATTCAAAACATTTCTAAAATCTATTGTGAATTTAATATTTTATGTGTTAAAAGCGGGCGAACTGGGAGTAAGATTTTAACACTTCCTATAAAATTAAGTCTATACTTTAGAAATATTTTGAGGACTAAGAAAAAGAGACATCGTTTAGGAAGTATACACAAAAAATAGAAGTTAAATATTAATTTCCCGAGGAGATATTTTAAATATACGAATGCATCAAATGCCCATAGACTTTACATTTGTTGGGGAAAATCGGAAACACGCCCCCCTTACCTCCCCCAGATTACGCAAACATGATTTATTTTTCATTAGGAATTTTCTTATCACAACCTTATAGTAAATCGTTTCAAATTACATTCACATTTCTAACATTTGATTTTTTTTATCTTGCATTTTAAAGTTAATATTGCTTTTTATAATTTTAGTCAAACGTTAAGAAAATCAATGTAGCACAGGGACGGCGAACCTTTTTCACATCCGCGTGCCAAATTTGTCCAAAAATGTTTTGTGTGATCATGACGTGCCAACAATAAAAAAAATAATGAATCAAAATTACTTAAAATTTTGCTTTAAGCATTAAACAAATATGGGTAATAGATGTTATACTTTACAAATTTATTCTAAAAATATTATTTCTGTTGTCTCGTCTTAATGCCACATAATTTATATCAGCTTCGTACTTAGTTATTTTTAATAGGTTAGAAGTTAAATTGGACTCATTTAACAAGATGTTTTTACTTTAAATTTTCATATTTATTTCCGAAAAGAATGTCTCGCAGAAAAAATTGTCAAAATAGCAAGCGTCAGAATCTACAGCTTTTAGTGTTTAGAATTGAATTCAAAGTTATCATAATTTTACCATCTGAATTTTTGCTTATAATGCATTTTAATTTTCCTTTTGCGAAAATCTCCTAATTCTGATTCTTAAAATTTTGTGAGCCAATATTGATCTAGATAGGAATACATTAAATTATATTTCAGTTCCTTCAAGCTGTATGACAATGACAACCAAACGCACTAATCTAATTCAGACAGAGACAACATCTAGAGTAATTAATGCATTTTGTGAAATTCTACTCTATTTTGATGTAGAACCGGAATCTATGCCGTGTCAAATAATCTGCAGAGTGCCACTTATGGCACGCGTACCATAGGTTTGCCGTACCTGATGTAGCATTTTTAACTGTCTTACGATGATTACTGATAAGAACTTTGCATCATGATATACAAATAATCAAAATGGAAACAGAAGAGAATATTGCATGGTGACTAATTGAAGTTTTCGGGAAAATGGGTGAAAATACATAAGTACTCTGCAATATGCTTAGCAGTGGGCAGAGCTACTAACATTGTATTATCAATGAATTGTACAGTGAGCCTCATTTTGAGTGTAACGTATTAAACTTACACGTGAGACTAACTTTGTAACCTAAAACTATCAGTTTTCTTTATGTATTTTTAGTTAACATTTTTGATTTCCGCCGTTATTGATGTTATTTTCACGAATCCCCAACAGCCCCGCCACGTACCCCCAAGAGTACGCGAACCCCAGCTTGGGAATCGCTGGTTTAAGGGGAGTATGGATAGTTTGAAGAATTTAAATTAACAAATGAGAGTAATTACAACGTAAATTCTCGTTTAATAAAAATACATAAATATCAAATAAAAATGAAACATAATAAAAAATAAATAAATAGGTATCTAATATTCCCTTGTTACTTTTGATAAAAGAATCCATTGAGTGCTCCATCAACCTTTAAACTCCGCTTTTTAAAATTAACCAGTTTGATTTTGCCGTTAGCATTTTTTTCTTCAAAATACGGTAATAGAAAAATTTTCTAGTTCAATTTTAATTGCTGGCTCATTTAACTCAAGAGTTTTTGAATTGTTGGATATTCATCAAAACTTTGGTTAAACTAAAGAAAACTTACGTTAAAACAAAGATTATTCGAGTAAAAATTAAATGCATTAAAAAATTGATAAATTCAAATAGAGTAGCTGGGGGTAAATATACGCACTTTCCATACATTTTGATTTTTAACTTGCACATTGGTCTAAATTTATGTAATGAGTGATTAAAGTGTTAGATTAGAACCTTAGGCAAGTGCCACCATCAACCGACATTCTGTAAAATTGCAATTCTGTGAGAAATTGCAATTAAAAAAAAAACATTGCTCTGCGTATCTTTGCCCCATCGATTGAGGTAAAAGTACGCAGTGGTGGGGCAAAGATACGCGTGCATATTTTTGCCCCATTACTGTGGGGTTTTGCCCCATTTCCAATAAAACGAATGTGTTATGCAAAAAAATTAGTAAATTTCACCAGTATTTATAGTCAAACTGAAAATTTCAAGTTAAACCATGAAGAAAAAGAAAAAAAAAAAAAAAAACAGTGGTCTGTGAGATCACAAATAGCAGTTAACCCGTAACTGGAGTCATGAATTTTCTTACGCAATCAGAGACATGGAGTCAAAAAGACTTCAGTGTTATTCTTTTGTCTTTTGTAAACAGCATTGGAATTTATTTTGGAAACTCAATATATTCTTGAAATCATGTTATGATAAAAGAACTACTTGACGGTACTGAGCAGATGATTTCCTTCAAGGAGAAAAACCACGTGATAATCAGAGCCAAAGAACAACGCGGAGTCATTTTGACTCCCGTCTCCAGTTACGGGTTAACCTTTAACTACTGTGACAAAAATTGTTGCATAAATACTGTGAGCGGTCCCAAAGACCTCTTGATCGTAGAAAGAATAAAAGGGTTAATTGACCCATAAGATACTGATTTTGCGCTAAACATTATGTAAAGCCTATAATAAAAATTCTCTTAATTTAGAAGTCTTTAGCGATACTACTTAGTTTCTAACCGAATCAAAACTAAAATCAATAATTAAATTGAAAATTACAAGTTAAGCTATGAAAACTGAATATAGCAGCGGTCTGTGAGACTGTTAACAGGAGTTAAGGGTTAAGACTTAAAACAAAATCATTTTATGAAACAAAAATATTGATTTTTAAAAGTAGGCAGGTAGATACCTACGTTTTATATTGAAAAAAAACTTAACTGGAAAAAGGAAAAGGTAGTTAACTAGTTAAGTAGCTATTATATTTTATAGAATTTAAAAAATAACTTTCCACAACGTAATTGTGGAAAACTGCATCTAGCTAAAACGATAGGACAAAGCCCCGAATCTTAAACTTGTGCATATCTTTGCCCCAAGACGGATGCGTACTTTCACCCAATACTGCAGTAATGTACTTAACCGGCTACCGACAAGTTTAAACAAATGCGATCGAAGTAAACTATACGGCATTTATAAGCTATAGTTTCCGTTCTCCACTGAATTTTTGGATTAGTAAAAATTCGAAGTATTGTCAGCTAAACATAAAAGTGAAATTTTAAAAATATTAGATCAAAATGCGAAAATTTAAACTTACCTCATTTTCTTGGCACGGAGTGCTACTTTTTTCACAAGGTTTGAACACACAACTACTACACTTAAGACCAAACTACCACCTAGCGGTCATGATTGTAGAAATGTTTCTTCATATTAAATCAGCCAGTGCGTATTTTGCCCCGTGCGTATCTTTACCCCCAACTACTCTACATATTAAATATATAAATGAATCCAGGAAATTGAAGTGCATCGTTAAATTAAGGATTTAATAAAACCACATAGTTAAATCGGGATTATATTGTATAATAAAAAGGATATGTGCTACTACCGAATCTTTAAGTTAAATCCTGGACAGAATGATCATAAACTGAGTTTTAAAATTCGTGTATATAAAAAATTTTCATCGCAGGTCAATAGATAAAAACGGACAAAAAGCTGAAACTAATTTAACTAAAAACAGTTGATATATTACATATAAAAAAAAAGATCGACGAAAATTTCTGTTAAAACGAAGATCATTCAGCCAAAAATTAAAAGAATAAAAAATTTAAATATTGAGGATTTGATTTAATCTTGTCTTGTTAAATTGCGATTACATTGTATAATAAAAAGAATATGTGCTAGGACAAGAGATTAAACAGACAAAAAGGCTAAAATCTCATTTAACTCTAGAGTTTTGAATTGTTGGATATTCATAAAAATTTTGGATAAACCACAGAAAACTTGCGTTAAAACAAAGATTATTCGAGCAAAAATCAAATGCACATTAAATGTATAAATGAATCAGAGTTACTGAAATGCATCGTTAAATTGAGGATTTAATAAAATCTGGTATTAATCTGGTTAAATACGGACCTTAAAAGTGAAAAGGATATGTGCTACTACGGAACCTTTAACCTCCTCAGACCCCGTGTATCCTATAGGATACACATCTTTACAATTTTTTTTCACGTATAAAAATAATGTTTAAAAAAGAGAAATTGGTATGCATGGAAACTATCAAATGGCAGCACTAAAGCAAAATAGAAATTTGATTCTTAGAGCACTTATTTGGCGGGATATGTCTTATTTCAAAATGGCTTGCAGCAAAAATGTTAGCAGTTTACGTCGGGAAAAAGGTAAGCATTATTATTTAAAAAATAATTAATCTTGTAACCTTTATTTATGTAATAAAATAGAAATATATGAAGTTTATTCTAGTACAAAATATTTTTAAATAATGTAGAATTTAAACAGTTTGAACTAGCTTTATATTTGATGTATCCTATAGGATACATGGGGATTGACTCTAACACGTAATGTTAATTTCTTATGTTGTCTAAAAGAGACTTTGTGGCTAAATAACAGTAAAATTGGCATGAATATTTACTATAATGAACATAAATTAAGGTTATTAATTAATAGGAAAGTTTTTAATCCGTGTTGAATTTAGATATTTTTCACCAGGAGGAATTTCTGCTGCTACGGGGGTGGGGGGGGGGGGAGAGACATTGTAAAATTCCGAGAGGTAAATTGCACTGCACCAATGGTTTTTATGTCCATTAAAAAGCATAAAATCTCAAACCTTCCGGGGAGGACAATTCAATGTCCCGAGGGGAGGGTGTGGTTCCCCTGTCCAAATTTCTCGTCTGATGGATGGATTTTTCAGGTCTTTACGTTCTTTTTCCGGATGGATCTTTGCAGCTCCAGGGCGATGTTTTACAGATCCGGTTTGGAAATTGCAGTTTTGTCTATTAAAAAGCATAAAATCTCAAACCTTCCTGGGGGAACATTTCAATGTTCCAGGGAAGATTTCCCCCCCCCCCCCCCCTGACCAACACATGAATTCAACACTAATTTTTAATGATATTTTTACATGTGTAATAATACGATGAAACATTATTTTTAAAAATGTAGGGCTTTCTGAAGCAGAAATTCTTGAATTGTTAGAAGATTCAGATTTTGGATTGTCATCAGACAATGAGGTGGATGAAGAGATAGCTGAGTTTGTAAGTGATGAACTGACTAGTCAGTCAGAAGATGAAGATGAAGAAACAGGAAGATATAATTGTAATGACTCATCTTGAAGAGTTTTCTGGAAACACAAAGAAGATTTTGAGCCTCTACCTCCAGCTCCAGAATTTGAACCTGAAGCTGTAAATTACTCATGCAAACATCCTAATGAGTGTGTTAAAAATATTTAGACGACAGTATATTTTCAGAAATAGCTGCTCTGACTAATTGGACAAATGTTTTGAAGAAAGGCAAGCAATTAAATACTTCCTTGCATGAAATTAAGATTTTTTTTGGTATATCAATTGTAATGTCATATCTAAAGTTTCCACGAATTCGTATGTACTGGGCAAGACATACTAGAGTTGATTTAATTGCATCCTAAATGAATCGTGATCGTTATTTTTTAATTCGCCAGAATCTGAAAGTTGTGAAAGACGATTTAGTGACAGATACAGATCGAGAAAAGGATAAATTTTGTAAAATACGTCCTGTAATTCCGTTCGAAGAGGGTGTTTAACAAACCCACGTTCAAGAATGGTTGCATGTGATGAACAAATGATACCTTTTGGGGGCATACCACTATGAGGCAATACGTTCGCGGGAAGCCAAATCCATGTGGATTAAAAAATTTTGTTGCAACTTCCCCTGATGGTTTACCTCTAGATTTTTTTTATACGAAGGAAAAGACTATACAATCACAGCTAACGGAAGTGAAGATAATCTAGATATTGGAGAGAAAGTGATAGTACGCTTGTCAGAAAATCTTCCTGAAGGATTGCATATATTTGCAGACCGTTATTTCATGTCAGTTCCTTTACTTGACGTATTACATATTAAAGGTTTACAAGGTACAGGTACGATAAAGAAATCAAATATTCCTAAAGCTGCAGAACTTTCTTCTAATACTTCGTTACGAAAAACTCGAAGGGGTTCTGTGGACCAACTAATACGAAATGATGGTCAAATTGCATTGGTAAAGTAGTTTATAATAAACCAATAATTATTTCTTCGTCAGCGTTAGGTAAGGAACCAGTAGACGTTGGTAAAAATGTTGGTGTAAAAAGGATAAATGCTTCATAAATGTGGGTAGACCAAATATTGTAAAAGAATACAATACAAACATGGGAGGAGTTGACCTTCTTGATAGGATAATTAGTTTCTATAAAATATCTGCAAAGAGAAGAAAGTGGACTGTAAGAACAATATTTCATTTTGTAGATTTTTCATTGGCTGCTGTGTGGATAGAGTATCGACAAGCAGGACGGTATTTACATACTGATAACAAAAATACTTTTGATTATTTGGAATTTCGAGAACGAGTGGCTGAAACGTTAATTCACAGTAAGGATGACTAGATTGATTCAGTAAAGAATAATGAAGTTTCAGAAACAGATTCTGATATTGAGTTTATGTCTCCACTGAAAAAGAAAAGAAGGAATCCCTGCCCTGAACCATCTCCTGAATTAAGAAAAATGTCTGCATCCCACCCTCCTGAAATTCCACAGCAAACAAGTACATCACGTTGCAGATATCCTGGCTGTAACTCTACAAAAGCTAGAACACGATGTACCGTTTGCAATATGTTTCTTTGTTTCGCGAAGGAAAGGATCTGCTTCATGAAATATCATCCATTGAAAAAATAAGATTTTTTTATAACAAATTCTTACATTAATTATAAAATGAAAAATGTAATCAAAAGTAAAAAGAAAACGTAAATAATTTTTCTATATGTTAATATACGATTTGTATAGTCCATTAGTAATAAAAAGTTATTAAATGCATAATTGTTTCTTATTTTTCATTGCTTTTTGTCATGCAAACAATTCATAGCAAACTGTCAGAGAATGTACTCATTCAGTACCCATGTATCCTATAGGATACATCAAATTTAAGGTACAAAAAATAAATTTTATTTTTTTTCGCTGTTAAATTTTTCTTAGTTAGCAGTCTGTTAATATAAATTCATAACTAAAGTAGAAAAAATTATAAAAATAAATGCTGGGGTCTGAGGAGGTTAAGTTGAAAAATCTGGACAGAATTGAAAATAAGCGATTTTTAAAATTCCTGTATACAAGTTTTCCTCACATAATGGTCAGTGGAAAAGCAGGAAAAAACTGAACACTCATTTAACCTTTAACTGATGTGACAGAAATTGTCACATAACTACTGTGAAGCGGTCTGCGAGACCTCTCCATCGAAAGATGAATAAAAGACGCGATTAACTCATAGAATGTAGTGCTTCTATACTAAACTTTTCGTGCAGGACTGTTATAGTTAAAATTCACCTATTCAAAACTCTCTGGTGATAGCACTAAAGTTCCAAACGAAACAAAATTTCGGCAGTGTTTGCCGTTAAACTGAAAGCTACAAGTTAAGCTATAAAATTTTAAAAAAGCAGCAGTCTTTGGGATCGGTAACATCAGTTAAAGGTTAACTGAAGAGAATTTTTGAATTATTACAAATTCATCAAAATTATAGTTAAATCGGTGAAAACGTCCGTTAAAACAAAGATCATTCAGCAGAAAAATAAACATAGATGAACCCAGGCGACCAAAATGCATCCTTAAATTGGGGGTTTGATTAAATCTGATATTATTAAACTGGGTTTATGCTGTATAATAAAAAGAATAGGTGCTGCTATCTAACCTTTAACTTAAAAATTGAGGACAGAATGATCATAAACGGTGTCTTAAAGTACTTTTATGTAATACTTTTCATCGCATGATGATCAATGGTTAAAAACTGACAAAAAGCTGGAAACTAATTTAAAGGGTGTCAGGACTCTTAAAATGGGGGAAAAGGGGTTGGGAAACCATTTTTAACATTTAATATCTTAAAATGTATATGATTTTAAAACACAATTTTGAGTGGTATGAAATATATACGTATGTTCTTTCATTTCATATATTTGAAAAATTACAAGATGCAGAATTAATATTTATAGGAGACTTCAGACTGTCAGACCATTTGTCGAGCAGAAAATTGGTATGACAGCTTACGCGCACGATTACATTAATTTTGTAACTAGAATGAAAATTTTGGTGCCTAATTATATTTCAGATTGTAGTAATTACTCTGAGCCTCAATAAATTTGTATTTGAATCATTTTTATATTTTCAATACAAAGTTGTATTTAGCTAATTCAAAATTTGAAAATTTCAACAGTTTAATCTCCTAAAAAATATATTTTTTTGAACAATAAAAAGGATATTTTAGGTTCACTTTATACAAACTAACATGGCATATATTTAGGAAATTTCATGAAAAAAATGTTGAAGTTTTTGAAATATCTTGCGCGTTAGGCCGAAAAACGCAATTTTGAGAAAAATGACTTCAAACTTATGGAAACGCTGCTTCAGCTATTGAACGGGTATAATTCTAAAGGCCATAATTTTTGTTCTAATGGGAATTTCTAAGAAACATTGCATCAAAATGTTCAGAAAAGGTAGGAGTTTAACATACAAAAAATAAAATAAATAAATTTTGAAGCTTTAAAGATGTATTATTCAGGTGTACTATAAGGTGCTTACTGTAGAATCTGTTCATATAATTTATCGCTCATTTACAGGGAGGCACAAATGTATTCGGCTACATTGTTGCCTATGAATAATTGCTGGAAGTGCAGTTTGATGGGGTACGCGTTTTAAAATGTCACCATTCCTTCACTTATTACTTTGGGTGCATAAATTTTATAGTTCACATACAGGGCTACACAAAAGATACCAGGTGTATTTCCGTTTGACGAAAATTTGGTGAATGGAAATTTTCAACTGTTCTGTGCGTTTAATTGAACTAACTTATGGAATACTGTGTAGTGTAGTAGACTCTCTCAAATCTGCAACCCTAAAATCCGCACATTATCGCAGATGTGAACTATGAAACTTTCAGTTCAGGTGTAGTTACAAAATTAACTTTTTAATATCATTCTGTAGGTATTTTAATATAATTCTTGTTAATATGTCTGAACTCGCGCTTTTTCATGAAGGAAGTATAATTTCTGAAAAAAATCAAGATATTGCTGATATCATTGGTAATTGCAGTTTTTTTTACAAAATATATTTATGTATTAATCAGGCTTTTTTGTTTATAAGCCTGGCTAAGTCCGAAATAAAATTTCCTTACTTTAGGATTTTGATGTGAATTAGTAGGGTACCTTTATGAGGCAAGTTTAATAATTCAAGCTAAATCTCATCTTTACTATGCATATTTAACTATACAGTACTTACTTGACCTTTGCTTTTAATAATTTAATAATTTTATCTTAATTTTTAGAGCTATAGTTTATTCCTTTACTTATTTTACTATATTATAAGCATCTATTATAATCTTGATTGCATTATTACATTGAAATTACTGTTTAAAAATGTAAACAAAGCAATGACCAGAAATCTGCGAAATTCTAAAGTCCGCACAACCTCTGCTCCCAAGCTGTGCTGATTTGAGGGGGGTCTACTGCATACATACAAATCTATAGATCATATACAGGCTGCACAAAATTTCGGATGTTTTTCAGACTAATGGTGGTAATTGCAGAAATTGGATTTTTAGATGCGTTATGCATTTTCCAAATTGTTTATTTAGAATTCTTTTACCGTAATAAACTGAAGTTTTAATACAGTACTTTAAATGTGTTGGAAAGTGTTTCATAATCTGTGCTACACGCATTATTCGTTCTTATCGTCTCTTTATTCGTTCTTAAAGCATTTCATACAAGGCCGTAGGCAGAAAAATATTTGAGACCTAGAATTTTGATTAATGTGTTTAGATTTTTTACTAATTGAACAGGTGTTGCGAGTCTTATTAAGCTTTAATCGCATTTAGCTGAGACTTCGATGGCGTCAATCGAATAAATGTTTGTCAATTTTTACATATGTTTTCAAATGCTTTATTGCCAAAAATGTCTTTCCAGTATGCTAAGTCAGAACAGCTAAGTTTGACGATAGTTTTTAAATGACTTTCATTGCGAAATTCATTCTTTTAAAGAATTTGGATTAAACAAGTCTGTCAGGCAGTGCTAATCATTTTATTTTGATAGCGTTACGATTCTGCTTTTGCAGAATCGAATTACAAAAACTTCGAATGAATTTTTAAAATTTCTTAGAAATTGTATTCTTTTTTTTTAGCACATTCACGCCGGCGTGCATCACCGGTGGGTCACGCTTGATTGCTGCATCGGTCAGCGTGCATCACCGGTGGGTCACACTCCACTGTTCCATAGAAGGCGTGTACTACAGGTGGGACACACTCGACTATGCCATAGACGGCGTGCATTACAGGGGGGGTCACACTTGAATATTCGAAAATTCAGTAGTAAAAACAATTCAATATTATAAATTTTATACATTCACGACGGGAAACGAGAATTCTCGCTTTCATTCAAAAGATATCATTAACTAAGGGCGTGGCTTCTACCCTACAGAAAATGCATTTATATGATGTCTATATTTCTTTATATTTTAAGACATTTTATATTAAATTCGTACATATGCAGTCAATAAAATTATGCCTCTAATTAATTTGCATACTCCTAACGAACTTTCAGACATTCACAATCAACTCTGCTTGTTATATTTGAGTTCAATGTAATCATGTAATAAATATGAGGTGGGCGTGTCATTACATACAGTGTCTGAATAAGCGAAAGTACCGCGCCGCCAGATGACGCAAAAGATGAATTCAAGAGCCGCCTCACAGCGAAAAACATGAATATAGACGCCGGCGTGAACGTGTTAAACATATTAGCCTTTTGTCACAAATTATGAATTCATGAAATTTTCCTCTCTTAAAGCATTTTTCGTGAATTTTTGAAACTACATTAGAAGATTTACACAATCATTTAATAAATTTCAGAAGGATTTTGCCAATTAAAAATAATTAAATTTGAATTTATAAGGATTTTGTGCAATATTTATAACTCCACTCAAATCTTTTATTTAAAATTTTTTTTAGTGTTTTGTAGAATTAGGAAACGTACAAATATAACTTTTTTACAATAGAAATACAGAAGTTTTTCCAAACTGAACCCCCCAATCTTTCAACGTCAAGAAAGCTGAAAAGATGCAAATGAAAAAGAAATCATCCTTTTAAAAATATTTTTGTTTTGTGCAACCAATGTTTTTGGAACAAGATAAAGTATGTAACTCATACTAAACTGTAATTTTTAATGGTACTTTAAATTACCATCGGGGCATAGGGTTAACGGAATCAAACAATAAAGATATCGCACCCTTGCTACAAAACTGGCATAACTCAAACTCCGTTTTTCAGAAAATGCGAAAAACTGTTTCCCGACTGTGTAGGTAAATTTTAGTTGATTTAGTGATGTCACTAAGAACTGTGCATATAATATTATAGATTGTCATTTTTGAAGATTTTTTAAATTTTTCAACTAAAAATACCATTTTTTTGAGTTGTGCCTCTTTTGTTGCCCAACATAGACTAATGAGTATGTCATAATTTTGAGTTGTGACACTTTTGTTGTTTGTTTTCTGGACATGCGACAGATCATGAATCATCTAGACTGCCACAATTCGAAATAATTTGGAAGATCATCCTCATTTGAATCATTAAAAACGTCATAACTCAAAAATAATCCATTTTTGAACTCACGTTCACGTATAAAGCTTGGATCACAACTGAAGATGTGGCACTTTTGTAGAAGGGTCAGTGGCCATCTTACAAACTTAAAAAACGACACAACTGCTATCTGGTGGTTAGATTTTCAGTGCACTATCTGGAACCTTAGGTGGTTGGTAGAGGAGCAAAAACCAAGTCGAATGGCGGCCATCACTCAAAAAAGCTAATTTTTGAGTTGTGACACTTTTGTAGCAAAGGGTGCGATATGCTAAGCGTTGAATTCTGATTTTTGAATCTTAGCTGTCGTTGATTTTCAAATCTTAACCGTGTACCTTGGTTAATGGCATATTTCTAGTCATCATGACAGAAATTTCGGACGGGGATCAAACTTTGGTGATACCCCATGCGGCCCACAGTGGTCAATCGCGATTATTTGGCCAAAAATTAGAAAGTTTCGTATTTCGAAATGAAATAAATTTCACAGTGTTTAGAATTCTGAAGATTTATTCTTTAAGGGGGTCAGGGACACAAAAATCTTCAAATTTTCAATTTTTTTTTTTTTTTATTATTTATTTATTTATTTATTTTTATTGTATTAAAAAATTCTCTGCCGTTTTCTGCTTAAGATGATGTTTAAATCATGTTTCTATCTTAATTAGAACAGGAAGTATTAATTTTTTCGTTTTGGTTTGTTTTCAAAATCTGCCTTTCAAGCTATGGTTGTCAAGGAAACGAGTTCTTGTGAAATTGCGTTTTTCTTCATGATAGGTTTTTTCACCATTTCTCATATTTAAATTCTTATAACTCGAGAACCGTTAAAGATACAGGGTTGAAACTCGGAACATATCTTTTTCAATTATTATACTTTACTTTTGAGCCAGCATATTTGAAAAAAAATATTTACTTTTGAAAATATGATTTTTTTTTAAGTTGCACCACATTTCTTGTAATTTTTTTGTTAAATATTTTTAATTTTTTTAAACATTAATATTTTTTTAAATGCTGGCTCTAAATTAAAAAATATATATTCCTGTTTATTTAAATGAAAAAAAATTTAAATTCTACAAATAATATTTCGAGTTATAACGATTTTAAGTTATACCACTTTTTTCATAAATATTAAATTAATTTTTTTTTTTAATCTATGAGAAGTTTTATCATTTGATTTTGTTTACAAATAATATGGTTAACCATCACAAAAAAATTCAAAATTTTAACTCAATAAATAAATTTTTTGAAAATGTGTCCCGGACCCCCTTAATATTTTGGTTTTATAAGCTCACAATGAATTCGCATTGCTTATGTGAAGTTAGGGGTTTTGAGCGTTTTCTGCTGTTGCGTGAATTTCAGGCAAATTCGCTGCATTCACACCCTAACTAAGACCTTTTCAGATAGTTTGTCGTTTTTTTCTTTGCACTTCTCTGAAGCAACATTAAATTACATATGTAATTTAATTTTGCGATTGCAAAAATCTCAAATTAAAAAAGAGGAATTTTTTAAAAAATACGTAGTTTTAAGGAATTTTTGTACATAAAAGGTGATGTATAAAAAAAAAAGTCCTTCCGAGTTACTCCGACTTTTATAGTACAAAATGTAGAATGAACCTTCTAAAATCATATCCCAGGAGATTTATTGCGACTTTGAGAGAACCAGCAGTTTGAAGTTGGATATTGCCAGTATTAGTCCAAAATCGGTAATCGGGTTTAAAGTCAATCTAATTTTCGCACTGACCCAAAATTGTCAGTGTTTATATAGTGCAACATTCTAATTAACATAACGCTGTCATATCAACTACAGCCGTACCGAGTACTCGGTAAATGCTCGGCCAATTTGCCGAGTACTCGGTACTCGGCGCAATTTTGGCCGAGTACTCGGCAAATACCGAGTAGTTGTAAGAATTTCATTTTTTAAGCATATGAATTTAAAACTGATCTGTAAAAAGTTATTCGAATATCAATGTATAATATATGTAATAATTCATAAAACTATTTACTCGGTATTTAACAATATGTCTACAAAATATAGAAAAAAGTTAAGAACAAAAACCCTCATAAAATAATTCCAGATTAAAATTTAGTTTCACATTTATACAAATAAAAATAAGTTCATTTTAAACATATAGGAAAACAGAAAAGACTTATTTTGGATAAAGAAACTGAAAATACAATAAATGTAATAAAAAAAATTAATAATTAAATTTATTATATTTCAAATTATGGTGCAAAAACACCAAACGTTCTACATTATCAGTAGACAGAGCATTTCTTTTACTACTATAAATTTGGCCTGCCTCTGAAAATATACATTCAAAATAAACAGTGGTTGAAGGTGCACATAAGAATTTTTTTTGCAAGGTTGCACATAATCGGGAAAGGTCCCCCCCCTCCCCCCCCCCCAACTCCACCATGCAAATGGAGTGTCAGTTTTACATAAGTCTTCTGTTAAGGTCTGTAACGCTTTTTGTACCTCTCTTTTTATTTTCTTTTTTATTTTTAATCAAAAGAAAATAAGGTACAGTTACAAAATAAATATGAAATGTTTTACATTATTCAATGAATTGCTACAGTAACCAATAAACATTTTTATTTTTGATAGACAGATTTCAGGTACTGAAATAAATTGGAGGGTTGAAGAATGTTTTAATTTTATACTGGTTAATAATTGTACTTGTTATGTGTCAATTCTTCTTTTTTTGCCACTGTTTTAATGCTACTGATTTAAATTGTCAAAAATTGTCTTTAAAAGGTGCACAATGAAATTTCAAATTTAATTAGTTATATATACTATATATGTATATTATATATATGTACACACAGGTATATATATGTACACACATATGTACACCTAAGCTCACATTATGCGCACATCAGCGTTTTTTCCCCCTATTACACAACTACTCGGCCGAGTAGTCAGTGGCCGAGTACTCGTTACTCGGCTACTCGGCCAAAGTACTACTCGGTACACCACTAATATCAACATGTATAACAATCATTTATAAACAGATTAAGTTAAATAATGCTATAAAAAGTGATAAAATATCTTTATTAAGATGGAAGATTGTTTCATCGCACAAACGACATTTTCAAAATCATTCATGAAAGAAAATATTTTCACAATTTAAAAACAATAACATAGTTTCAATAATATGGTTAAAAATGGTATATGTTTATTTTATGTTATCCTATGGTATTATTTTTAGATTATGTGAAAATATTGTCTTTCGTGAATGATTTTGAAAATGTCGCTGTTTGTGCGATGAAATGTTCGTCAATTTTAATAAAAATATTTTATTACTTTTTAATGCATCATTTAACTTGATAACACTGTCAATTTCATTTTAATTCGCGGAGCAGAGAAACGCTTAAGAGTTGGGTATTTTTTTATTTATATATATTGTTTTATTTGTTTTTATAATTTTTCCCTTGCTTTTTTCCGATAATTTTGAAAGTAATTTAATTGAATGATTTTGTTATTAATTCATAGTAAATAGGTGTCGAAAACTTAAAAAAAATAGTAATATTTTTAGATTTTCCTTGGTATAGGGGCAAATGGAAAAAGGAGATTTCACGTGTGTGTGGGAGGGGGGGGGGGCAAAAGTTAGCTGATTATTTATTTATTACTTCAAATGCTAAAAGGTGTAAATTAAAACTTTAAAACCAGTAAAAATACGTTTATTTCGACTGTTGACATGTTTTGACTCGCCCCGAGTCATTTTCAAAAACAAATTAAGCTATTCTGAATTTGCACGGTAAATGACACGCCATCATTCAGTTTTCCACGTATTCTTTCATATTATGCACGTTACATTTTTATTTTATGATGTTTATTTCATTTTATTTTCATACTCTTTGAGTAGCTCGACCCATATTTTTGGTAAGTGCAATGATGCTGCATCGTTACATATTGAGTTTTTGCGCGTTACAATCTTTATGGTTTCTCTTACAATGAATGGATAGTATAGACTGGACGGGAAAATTATTTTTCTTTCATTGAAATTTATTTGGATGGTTTCTTCTTGATAAAATCTTGCTAGGGCTGTGGATTTTCTATTATATTTAATATCGGCTATATGCCCATTTTCTCTATACTTAAATTTCCTGATAGTCATACCAATATAGGGCCATTCCACGGTTACGGACGTAACAAAGAGACTTTAAAGCTTTATAAATAATTTTGAAATCTGAAAAATGTTCCCATAATTTTTGAAAAAATTAACTCTAGGTATTACGGACGTAATTCACAAACAGTCAAAATTGCATATAGTTGCAGTTATTGTCATAATCCTGTGAATTTTAATGAACATTTAATTTTTTCTTCAATAATTCATTATTAGGATATTAGCTGTTTGAAGCTGCAATTTTGAAAACATTAAAATAATTAATACATGGGATAATTAAATTGTTACAGACGTAACATTTGCCTGTTACGGACGTAACAATTCAATACATCAAAATTTATTTATGAATTCTAATTCATTTATAATATATTCCATAATTTCTTTTATAAATTTTAAAAATAGAATATTCATATACAAAAACTAGCCTAATTACAACTTTTACAAATAATTTTTGAAATGACAATGACTTGTTAAACTTTACCATAATTTAAGTGAAATGTTCTCAGTCTCATCACTCTCACCTTTTTAGTGCTAATACTTTTATTTAATTTACTGTTTATACTTAAATTGCATGTTTTCAGAAAATTCACACTCTAAGCTATTAAAAAATGTATTACATGTCTTTATAAATTAAATATTATTTGATTTATAAATAAAAAACAAAATAGTACTTTGGTTTCACTTTTCATGGAATGACCCTATAGTAATTCTTTGATCCGTCTGCTCTATTAATTGTATTTCATACACCCCAGAGTAATTCTCAAAACTAATTGGGTCAATTTTAGCGCAAATGATATTCTTCAATTTCGGAGGTGGTGTGGCTACTAAGCAGATATTGAAACGTTATGGCTATATTTTAATTTCTCAAAAAAGCTTGGAATATATTAAATAGTATAAAGTTTGTATTTTTGCGAATCAAATTTACGTTCAGGCTTCTTATTATTGGCAATCATATTTATTCATATCATATCATTTATGTATTTTATTGATTGCTTGTACTCTTTATTGTTACTTTTCAATAACATCAAAAAGAGAAAAATACGATTTTAACCTGTATATTTTAAAGAGGGAGGGAGAAGGGGGGGGGGGAATTTCAGGGGAGAAGGAATTAGATAATTTGTCTTAAAAAAGTGAAAATATTCACCATTATCAAAAGTGGAAAATTCTCATTATTGTAAAAATGAAATTTTAAACTTAATAAAAACTTGCGCCCCCCCCCCCCCCCCCAATCTCCTTCCCCGGAACCCCAATTACTTTTAGTTTAAATTCAAAATGTAATATCATTTAGAATGTTATAAAATTAAAAATGAATCATATACAACCACTAGGAAAGCCAGAAATGATTTTTGGCCACTTGATCGCGATGTGGGACCATGTGCGGCCTTGCATCCAAAGATGTAACGTGAATACTCTAGCTTAATGGTTAGACGGTGCCATAAACGTTTTAAATGTATTAGGCGATTTGAAAACCGTTTGGGCAAGGTTGCACAGCCATTTTTTTTTTTTTCAAAGTGGGTGAACAAGGAGAAACTAAAAGAATTTTCGCCGTTAGTGATTCTGATCTCGCAAGTTTTACTATATGCTTTCTTCATTAAACCAAGGGGTGTAGTGGAGGTTTACGGAGGTATACGCAGTGCACCGTCTGGATTTTTTTAAAGAAGCTCCGTTACGGAGGTATACTCCCTATACCGTCTGGATTTTTTAAAGAAGCTCCGTATACCCTCTGTTTTTTTTTTTTTTTTAATAAAGCTATAGCGTGTACTCTAGGCATGACGTTCATGACTTTATCACCTACCTCTGACTCAATTAGATCCATTTTTTTAAATGTTAATACATGTAGACAATGTAGGAATGTAAACAATGATAATGGTCATTAACAGTTAAACACACAGGGTTCGAAAATATCAAATATCCGATATTTTGATATGTTAGATATTTTCGATATATATCAGATATTTTCAAAATAGTCAACTTATTGTTGATAATAAATATTTTCAAGCATAATATAAATTAGAAGCTAAAAAATATTGCACTTAACATAAAACTTAATCAATGTCCTAAAAATGCATTTCTCTTCCCCCCCCCCTTTTTTTTTCTCCACTAAGAACAAAATAAAAGATCAACTAATTGAAAACAGATACAATTTGCTTTATATACTTATATAAACTAGGATTTGTATCAAGTTTCGAGAAAGTTTTATATTTTATAAAGCAAAATATTAATTACAAAATAGTTTTTTTAATTGAAGAATTTTAACATAAATGTAAGTTTGTTATTTTTTATTCCTTAACCTGTTGTACAGTTTAGACTCAACTAAACCAAAATCAGAAAAGAATCTTTTCTAAAGAAGCTGCATACAAATATCTAAATTACAGTATCTCCAAATGGTTGTTCTGAATTAATTGTCTGACATAATTATTAGTTATACATTTAAAAATAAGTTTCAAAAATGAAGCTTGGATGATATTTTTCGTTTTGCCCCCCCCCCCCCCCCAAAAAAAAAAAAAACACTGCCAGAGACAAAAGTTGTTTGTCTACAAAATGATACAGTGAATAACAGTTGAAAATTTCATTTACACTTGTTTTGACTGAAGAAAATATCAAGATTATCTTGCAGAGTGATATTTTGAAAATAAATATCAAGAATTTGAAAATATCGAAAATATCAAATCTTAATATTTTAAAAATAAATATCGGATATATATCACGATATATATCAAGATATATATCATGATACATATTCATTGATATATATCAACGATATATTTTTTATTAATTTTCCAGTGAATAAATATTTAAATGTAAATTGTATAAAAATATTTAAATTTCCTTGAATAACAAAATGTTATCTCTGAGCAAGAAGTAATGAGTGTTCATTAGACTACAGAAAAAAAATACTGGTGGCCAACTAAAACTATCATTGTGTTGCGTCAATGTTTAAAATATTGAATAATCAGTAAAATTTGTATTGTATAAAATTTAATTTTTCTTTAATCTTAGTTATTAAATATAGTAACCCTTTAGTGCGCAGCTTTGCATATATGTAAACACTGTTTTGAATTTAATAGATTTTTTTTATTCGCATATACCTAATTCACACCAGAAAATTAAAATAGCAATATTTGCTTTAATTAAAGACATTCCGTATTTAAATAAAGCGAAATGAACCATTGAAACTTTCTGGTGTAAAGTCAGATTCTCTGAACTACGTAATTTCTAGAACGTATACTATTATGGGAATTAAAGGGTTAGAGATTAAGTTTTATAAAATAAATAATTATATAAAAAAGGTATTTGGAGACATACTTATTACAGTATTTACTAATTTGCATTCTTTTAACGTAAAACAGCCACACGATAGTAGTTATTACTTGTATTGCAGATATGCAACAGAAGAAAAGATTGACGTATTATATGAAAAATGTATCTGATTTTTTTTTCATTATTTTTTCCTGCGTAATAAACCGTTCAGAAAATCGTATATAATTTTTTTTGAAACAACATAAAAAATCGCGCATTTAAGAGTTAAACCAATGTTGCATTACGTTTCTTTTCCATTGTAATTTTAATTTTGGTGCAGTTGTTCCTAATTTATTTTTTACTTAAAAAAATGTATACAAAGGGATGATCTATAATCCACAAAAATGTATAGTCCGCAAAGGCCTCGGTCCCTGAGTGTGCGGATTTCACAGTCGACTGTACTCCGAAATGAAAAGCATGAGAAAGGTGCACGCGAAAGAAAGAAGGTTGGGAAATGCTGCTTTATCATATTAGTACAGCTTATGCATCTTCTAGTGTATTTTGTTCTGTCATTTTCGCGTCATTAAAGGCTATTTACGTGAGTACTTGCAGTGTAAGTCGCATGTTACGATTTTTGGCTACCAGTATTTTATAACGGAAAGATGCGACTTATTTTATGGGAGGCATCTCATTCATTGAATAAGGTGACACAAACTTTTCGAAAATAACGGTGGCCAACAAGCATTGCAGATATCAGCTATGTGACTTACACTAACAAAAACCCATGGAAGTAGCTTAAAGCGTTTAAAAAAAAAAAGATCGTGGTCTCTCGTGGTATGAACATGGTTTATAACTCTGGTAATTTCGTGAATCCGATAATCTAATACAGGAATACAAAAACTTGATAAGCGCTTAGGATTGTTGAAGTTGAAGCTTTAATTATAACAAATACAGTAGAACCTCTTTTATCCGAAACTCTTTTAACCGAAACTCTCGGTTAGCCGAAATATATTTTTAATGCTTAACTATCACATTCTTTGTGTGCAAAATCCATTTTGAAAGCTTTCTTTTAACTATTATGTTCTTTATGTGCAAGCAGTCCTTTCCGAACTACGAGTAAATATTTTCGAACCCCTTTTTTAGAGTTCCTTTGAATTTAACTTGATCTCCAGTAAGCTTTCGGGGTGGAATGAAAAAAACGAATAAATTAGCAATTCTGAAGCTTTTGAATGTTTTGCAAAAGGTTTGGCATGGTTGGAGCAGCATAAAGACTGTGATACTGGTGAACTAATAATATTAAACTCCGTGATAGAGCTTCAAAACAAAGGCAATCGAAACTGCGACAAACAAAGAATTTTTCAAACCCTTGTGATATAGGTAAAAGGTACTTAATTTCAAAATTAAAATTCAGGTAATTTATTCTTGTTTCTATTTTGCTATTCCTTTATTTTTATTAAGCATTTGTTACCATAATAAGAAATATTGCATATATTTCTCCTTAATCTTAAAATTAAAGCATTCTCGATTATCCGAAAATTTCGATTTTCCGAAAGAGGGTCGGTCCCAATTACTTCGGATAATCGAGGTTCTACTGTACAGTGGATTCCAGGGAATATTTCTTTAACTGAAATTAGAAAATGTAAATAAAATCATAAGACGAAACGTAATGTTTCACCTGGATTCAAACATAAAACATGAACTTTTAAAAAACTTGCTTAAAAGGGGACTAAAATAATAAGAGATGTTACAAGTTAAAAATATGCATTTTATTTAAAATTTCTTGCTACTTTCAAGCTTTCGCAAGCTCTTGATCACAGAATATTTTAATAACTAATTGCTGTTTGTTTATACAATTTAACATTACTTTAATTATAATTAATTTAGTAAATTAAATTATTCAATTTAATCTGAAACACTGCTACTTAGACTGTCCAGCTACGCATTTAAAATGAGTGACACATGAGAATTGAGTGATGTAATAAAAATAAATGAAACTGCAGTTAATAATATATTTTTTCTCTTATTAATTTCAATCCAAAGAACTGCTACTTCTATTTTCAACTCTAATAATTATTGGCTCTCTCATTTTCAAAACGAAGTGACGTAAATAAACAGCAATTAGTTATTAAAATATTCTCTGAAGAGCTTGGGAAGCTTGAAAGTACTAAGAAGTTTTAAATAAAATGTATATTTTTAACTTGTAACATTTCTTTTATTTTAGTCCCCTTTTAAGTAAAACAGAACTTTTTAAAGTTCATATATTTTAGAAAATGTATTTAATGAGATGTATGTTTATTCTAAACTAATCACTACAATTAAAACAAAGAAAAATCATGCGTTAAGCATGGATTAAGCACTTTCCAACACTTCCAGAATACTTTAACAATACCCCACTGTTTAATAAAGTAAATAAGATAACTAAGTAATCGTTTTAGAAAACGTATAGCATATTAGGATTCAGCAATTACCGTTCATAACCGGAAAAGTACTTCAATTCTTTTATGCAGCCCTGTATTTGATCTATGAATTTATATGTATTCTACATATGTTAAAATTTAGTTCAGTAACAAAACTCGTAGGGTTAAACTAGTCATTAATTTTTTTATGAATAGGTGTCAAAATACTTACATTCTTTTGTACAGCCCTGTATATTACCTTCAGATTTTTATAAACGCCACGTAATAAGCTAAAATTTAATTCAGAGAAAAAACATGTTTAAAATGACTGAAAGACTTACTTTTAGAAATTATCCATAAGCAGTCATTTACCCAGTTCTTTGTTTGGTCCTGTATATGATTTTATTTGTATTCTGAAAAGAGCTCTTAGTATACTAAATACAACTCAGTTTGAAATGCATGTCTCAATTTAAAACTATATTTAAGCAATTCGCGTACCAATTCTTTTCTGTATCCCTGTATATGATCTAAACACTTATATATACGCCGTAGTATGTAAAAGTTTAGTTAAACTTAAAAAAGCATACCATAACTGAAAACACAATTCCAGCCAATTATCACTAAAAGACAGTACTTCGGATACAGTCCTGTATCCGAAACCTTTAGTGTGTTCCTGAAAATGAACGATAAATGATAATCATATATTCTATGCCTGCAGCAAATACTTTGTAGTAAATCCCTCAGTAATGTATACATCAATTTTACTATATCTGTAATAGTGCAGGGGAGACCGGGACACATTTTCCATAGGGGCAAGTTTTCAAACTCGCTTTAGTTTTTAACTGAGCCATTTGGTGACGTTAGCGAGTGAACTGGCTGAAGTGGCAACATCTTATACACCATTTACAAAAGTCATAGCTTAATAGCTGCAGTCACTTCGACAGGAGAGCTGTATTTTTTTTTTTTTTTTTCATTTTTTCAACGGTGAGTAAAATTTTAGGTCTTAATTAAAACGTAAAAAAAAAAAAAAAAAAGTACTAGCGTTATACTTATTGTTTTCACATTGCATGCACTAAAATAGGGTTTCTTTCTTCAGGTAACTATGGGTTTGTTTCTCAAATAACTTACAATGCTATTCGACCAGGTAGTGTAAAAATTCAAATATGGCGACGGGGCATGTTTTCTAACAGCATACGGGGCATGTTTTCCAGCATGTTTCTCGTTTGAAAACGTTCCCCCTCCTAAATCAGCTAGTCTTATTGTATGAAAAATGTATTTATTGTGTAGTAAAATCGGCTAAATAACCATATATACTACGAAACCGTTTGATCATTTAGTCATTTCAGTAAAACTATCAATATAAAAAACAAAGTAAATTGAAAAATATAATAAATTGTCAATTTTTTCTAAAATGGGTTCATTTAATGAATCCATTTTACGTTAATTAAGCCTTTATAGTTATAAGCTACAACACTGAGATCGCAGTGTGTATGGACCCCTCAAAAAGCAAATTAAGGCTGTTCTTAACTGCTCTGCTCAACAAGCGCAAAACGTTTTGACACATTTACAAATTCATTTTTTAACGAAAAATTATAAAATTGGAAAGCCTGCCCATGGAAGCGATTTGGAATTTAACTGTTTTTTCCATTTTTTGATCAATCAATTACCTATGGAGTTATGAGCCATTTCGATCACGTGATAAACACGTTTTTCGCCGCTTTTGAGTGCTCTTTCTTCGCGCGGAAATTCGGTTCAAAACGCCCACTTTAACGCTATTTTCTGAAAGATCTATTGCTTTTGCAAAAAAATGGAAACAGCTCAATTACATAGTTTCTGAACAACACCAGCTAGTTTCATGCATTTTCGAACAAAGATAAATTAAAACTTATGTCAGAAAGTTGCCCTTTCGGATTTGAGAACACCCTTAACCGTACTTAGAGCTGCTCCACTGGCGTTAATCCACAGTCAATATTATGGCGAGTTTTAAACGTTACAGAATTTTCCCACTGAATCCTGAAATATTTATAGACCCTGATTTTATGCCATCCTACTTTTCTGACAGGCCAGCTCCTGCCGCACTAAATCTTGAAAGCACAAACAATCCTGAAAAGACTAAACTTTCCTCAATAATCAATTCCCTCCCCCCTCCCAAAAAAACCCCCCACCGAAAGCATTTAATCCTTCTACACCAACGTAGACTACCACTTCCAAAGAAGCTGTTCCTTAAGTTCTACTCAAAATTTCCCTATTGCCTATGAAAAAGGCATTCCTGCTACATCCAAACGAACTTTACCTACACCAGAAGAGGTTAGGACTTTAGCGAAGGCTGCACTAAGGAGGCAAACACGGCGTGGAAAGAAAAATAGGAAGTATTGTACTAACTGATTCTCCTGTTAAAAATCAACTGAAAATGGGGAAAGAAAGATTCATCTAAAAGGAACCTGCAAAAGGAATCTGATGAAAGGGGCGAGAAAAAACAAAATTCAATCCCGGTCAGGGAGCTGTTTGTACCTTCGTCTTGAAATGTAAAATGGATTTAAACTTTTTTATGTTGCTGTGCATTTAGTTCACAATAAAAAAAAATACTTATTAACAAGCAAGATTTATTACCTGTGTTTTACCATTTAAAGCGTAGTTGGAAAACTTTCCCTTGACCATTTTTAGTAGGCTGGAAAACTTGCCCCGCATACGGGGCACATTTTCCAGCGTAACATGATTAGTCTTCACTATTTTTTGTGAAAAAGTATATTTAGTTTTTTGAAAAATAATTGTGCCACTTTGTACTGAAAGGTCTAGGGAATACAATATCTTGTAGATATCAAAATAGTTAAAAATAAAGAATACAAAAATAAAATTATAAAGTTGAAAATTTGCCCCGCTCTCTTCTAACATAATTAAAATACGCTGCAAACAGGTTTCACCGTAGACCATATATAATGCAATTCTTTTGTGTGGCCCTGTAAATGAATATAAAATGCTTTGCACCCCATATTCCTCAGAATTCAGATTTCAGGCTACTTCATAAATGAATATCAATGCCATTATGTTTGAAACTGTACAACGGCATTAAAATTAACTTGAAACTATTTTTTCCCATTGACCGTATGTAACAGAATACTTTGCTGTCCCTGTAAGTAAACGAACTATTAATGCTATACACGCTTCATTTTAAGGTGCGTTCGTAATAAAAAAAAAAAAAAATCCCTAGCACCTATAGTCGTCGTTCGGTCCGTCTGTCCGCGTATAACAAAGCAAAAACTACCCAACTGAATGGTCTGAAATTTTAACTATATAATAGTTGCACAATTTTGTCGAGTCATTTCAAATTTTATGAAAATTGGATGTATAGTTTAATGACAGGGGCAGTCAAAAGTTTTCCGTTACGTTACGGCCAATGGAAAAAAATATATGTATTTCAAGTGCATTTGAATGATGTTAAAGCCTTTCGAACAGTATGAAATTGATATGCACTTATGAAGAGCACTAAAATATACATTCAATGCAATATGCGGTGCAAAAAATATTTATAAAACTAGTTTTATTACGAACGCACTTCATTTGCCATGTTTGACATGCAATTTCCAACTTCTCAGTAAAGATCAAGCAACAGAAAACGTTCTTGTCAATAACATATTAAAAGAAGTTTGAAATTCCACGTGAAACGTGGCAAATGTGGTGCGTTCATACTATAACTAGTTTTATAAATATTTTTCTCACTGCATATTGTACTGAATGTATATTTTAGCGCACTACATAAGTGCATATCCATTTCATTCTGTTTGAAAGGCTCTAACATCATCAAAATGCTCTTGAAATAATTTTTTCCCATTGGTTGTAATGTAACGGAAAACTTTTGACTGTCCCTGTCATTAAACTATACATCTGATTTTCACAAAATTTGAAATGACTCGACAAAATTTTGCAACAATTATATATTTCAAATTTCAGACCATTCGGTTGTGTAGTTTTTGCTCTGTTATATGCGGACTAACGGACGAACGGCGACTATAGGCGCTACGTATTTATATAATTACGAACGCACTTAATGACAGAATAAGGGGAGTATATTCACGAGAGTTATAATAGCACCTACAGGCAAACCGAAGTAATACTTTTCAAATTCGTGGGAAAGTGAAAAAAAAAAAAATGCGCATCATTTTACAAACATTCGACTTTTTTTGCAAATGCACAAGATCAGTTTTCGACTCTAACTAAAAATATTCTTCAGATAGAAAATTTTCCCAAAGGAATTTATTTCATCATCTTTGTAATTTCTATATATAAAGTACGGGACTAGTCAAAAATGGTGAAGCACCTCCCTCCCACCCTCCCAAAAAAAAAAAAAAAAAAAAAAAAATCTGTAGAATGATCCTCGAAAAAATATTTTGATTGCATTCAAAATGTAATATTAAAAGAACCTCACTTTAACTTTAGACGTCGAAATACATTTATTTAGCAGAGGATTTCTTAAAAGGAAATTATGAAAATGAATTAAAGATTTTTTTTTAAATATATTGTATTTATTAGCATTTAAAAAAATATATAATTAAATAATTCTTTTATTGTTTAATTAAATATTAAGCTAAATAAAACTTTCAGTTAATGTTCAATTCTAAAATTCATATTAGTTAAATGTATTTAGATCTTACTCCGATAGATGGCAATAGCATTAAACATTGAGGGGAAGATTTCACCAATAAGAAAACGTTTTAGGGAAAAACCATATCCATAGAGAGCAGCAATAAGGAACCGTTTTAGGGAAAAACACCCTCCGCGGTAGTTTAATAGCTAAGTACTTATGATTATCTACGTTAGATAATTGCGCTTTCTAATTGAGATATTTAATTCTAATTTCTGTCGTTATACATACATATTTTGCTTTATTTCGTTGTTCCACTCTTGCTTAAGTGATTATATAATTTCGTCTTTAAAGATTCAACTTCAGGTTATTTTGTTAACTTTCTACAAGCCTGTTTAATGTAAGCAATTTCACTTTTTTTTAGATACGTCATAATATTGTTTCATTTCATTTACATATTGTTAATTCCAGTTTCATGCATTGTGTGATAATGAATTATCTTAAACACATATAACAGACACGACGGAAAAAAATTCCTTACAATTAAAGTTTATAAAATAGAAAAGTTCAAACTTCTTTTTGCTCTCCCTAGAGATATTTAGTTTTTAAAGTTTTTTCTGACAGTATAGTATAAGGGTTTCTCTCCTTCCTTACGCAATAACTAATTTTGATATATATGATAGCATACAATAATAACTGTGACAACGGAAACTGTTTATAACACATTTTTCTTGGAAATTTAATGTAAAAGGGTAACATTGTAATGGGATTGACGATTATTAAGCATCCATGATTATAAAATCTTATATAATACTGTAAAACTTTGGAAAAGTTTACAACGACGTTGTCTTACACGGAAACATTTAATGCTCCTGATGGAAAAAATGCCTCACAATTGAACTTTAAAAGATAGAAATCTGTTTAAAACTGATGTTTTCTCCCTGTCCATGTAGATTTAATTTTTACTGACTTTAGTAATGAATTTATTTTCATCCTGTCCCCTATAGATTGTTTTTACTGACTGTAATGATTAATTTGCTTCCATTCAGACTCTGGTGTTTTGTTCAAATTTTATGTTGCTTTAATTGTATTTTTTTAATGTGATGCTATTCACTCTTTTTGAGCATCTTCGATAATTTATAGTATATAGTGTAATAACTGTGTGAACTAAATCGGTTTATAACAGAATTTTGCTGGAAATTTAATGTAAAAGGTAACATTGTAACGGGATTGACAATTATTAAGCATCCATGATTTAAAAAATCTTACATAATATAATAAAACTTTGGAACAGTTTATAACGACATTGTCTTAAACGGAAACATTTAATGGTCCTGATGAAAAAAATTTCAGATTTCTATCGTTTAAAGTTGAATTATATCTAAAACTGACTTGTTTTTCTTCCTGGCCCTATAGTCCAGGCAATAGAGACCGTATAGGGATTCTACCTAGCAAAATTAATGGTAGTACTGGAAATCAGCTTTCTAGATGTTTTTTGGGTCGCTGAATCCGAATTTGTAACTTCCCACCAAAATTTCCCCCGGCAACCTCCCAAATTTTGGTAAAAAGCCCCCCAAAAAAGGTTTTTATTAAAAAATTCCATTATGTTTTGTTTTAGGGGAAAAGTAGCTAGAAATTCAGAAAATAGACAAAATTTGCAACAAATTAGATATGACATTATGACTTAGGGTGAAGGGGAAGGGGGGATCTGCCTGGTAACATGCGCCGCAGTGCTGCGTGGACTAAGTTGCGCAATTCCACTTAACCACTTACACGTTTACATTAGCCCTCCCATCTTCCCTCCGAACTTTCTCTATTAGGTTTACTTTGAGTTTTTTGGGTCGCTGAATCCGAATTTTTAACTTACCCCTCAATTTCCCCCCCCCCGACCCACCCCCCCCAAATAGTTGTTTTTAACTTAAATTTCTTTTTGTTTTAGGGGAAAAGCATTACGAAATTCAGAAACTAGACAAAATTTGCAACAAATAGGATATATGATATTATGGCGTAGGATAAACGGGGTGTGAGGGGGCTGCCTCCAGGGATGTAGTGGAGGGTATACGGGGGTATACGCCGTATACCCTCTGGATTTTTTTAAGGAACACCGTATACCCTCTGTTTCTCAAGAAAGCTATAGTATATGTACGCTAGGGTATACCCTCTGCCTTGAGCGTATACCCTCTGCTTAGAACGTATGCCCTCTGTTTGTTTTTTTTACGACTACACCCCTGGCTGCCTCGGAACATTCCCCGCGCGCTTTTCTCAAAAACCAAATTTTTTCAAAAAATCAATTTTTTGGGGGGTTGCCGGGTGAAATTTTGGTGGGAAGTTACAAATTCGGATTCAACTACCCAACAAGCATAAAGTGAGTCGAAATCCAGAACTAGTATTAGTTTTTCCAGATAAAATCCCCTATTGCCTGGACTTCACAATTTAGTGCACGTAGCACCGCAGTGCATGTTCAGAGGCAGCCCTCACCGTCCCCGTTCATCCTAATTCATAATGTCATACATCCTATTTGTTGCAAATTTTGTCTAGTTTCAGAATTTCGTAACGCTTTCCCACTTAAAACAATAAGAAATTTAAGTTAAAAACAACTATTTGGTGGGGGGTTCGGGGGGGGGGAATTTTGGGGGGAAAGTTAAAAATTCGGATTCAGCGACCCAAAAATCTTAAAGTAAACCTTATAGAGGAATTTCGGAGGGGAGATGGGAGGGCGAATGTAAACGTGTGAGTGGTTAAGTGGAATTACGCAACTTAGTTTACGCAGCACCGCGCGCATGTTCTGAGGCAGATCCCCCTCCTCCCCTTCATCCTAAGTCATAATGTCATATATCTAATATGTTGGAAATTTTGTCTACTTTCTGAATTTCTAGATACTTTTTCTCTAAAGCAATAAGAAAATTGATTTTTTTAATAAAAACCTTTTTTGGGGGCTTTTTACCAAAATTTGGGGAGGTTGCCGGGGGAAATTTTGGTGGGAAGTTACAAATTCGGATTCAGCGACCCAAAAAACATCTAGGAAGCCGATTTCCAGTACTACCATTAATTTTGCTAGGTAATATTCCCTATTGCCTGGACTACTATAGATTTAGTTTTTACTGACTTTAATAATGGTTTTATTTTCACCCTGTCCGAAATGGAGATTTAGTTTTTACTGACTGTTAGGGTTCATTTCCTTCCATTCAATTTCTAATGCAGTTTTGTTCAAAACTTATGCAGCTTCTATTATATTTTTTCGGGTAATGCTATTCACTCTTTTTGAACATCTCCGATAATTTATAGTATAGAGTAATAACTGAAACGGTTTATAACAGAATTTTCTTTTTAAATTTAACTAATGTAAAAGGTACAAAAGTAACGGGGTTGACAATTATTAAACATCTATGATTAAAAAAATCTTATATAATACAGTAAAACTTTGGAACAGTTTATAACGACACTGTCTTAAACGGAAACATTTAATGGTCCTGATGAAAAAAATTTCTCATCATTCAACTTTAAACGATAGAAATCTATCTAAAACTGACTTGTTTTTCTTCCTGCCCCTATAGATTGTTTTTACTGACTTTAGTATGGATTTATTTTCATCCTGTCTCTAATAGATTGTTTTTACTGACTTTAGTATGGATTTATTTTCATCCTGTCTCTAATAGATTTAGTTTTTACTGACTTTAGTAAAGGATTTATTTTCAACCTGTCCCTAATAGATTTAACTTTTATTGGCTGTTAGGATTTATTTCCTTCCACTCAATTTCTGATGCCCTTAGTTTTGTTCAAAACTTATCCAGTTTTAATTGCATTATTTTTTAGTGTAATGCTATTCACTCCTTTTAGCATCTTCGATAATTTATATAGTATACAGCAATAGCTGTATAAACTGAAGCGGTTTATAACCATAGGCGTAACCAGCCTTTTGAACGAGGGGGGGGGGGTGCCCAGACCTTTTTAACCTGTATATGTTGGATAAAAACATCTTATATAGTAAAACCTGCTAAAACGGAACCCCATGAAACCGGAAGAATATCCGTTTTGGACAGGTTTTGCTCTTAGAATTCATAATTGTGTGGGTTTTTTTTTTAAGGGCTCAAACGCGATTTTTTTTTTTTTTTTTTCGTGAGGTGATGTGAGAAGGGGTTCAAAATATCAAAACTGAATCTAATGGTAAAAAAAAATATGAAAATCTCCTTGCAGCAGTGAAATAAGACAGTGTGGTCACAAGTGTAAAACCTTTTGGGCACCCTAACTTCTTATGAAAATTAAAGTCCTTTAATCATTCTGGAAACTTTTATAGGCACAGGGGCGTTGCATGAGACCTAACATTCTTTATGTCAAAGTCTTGTAGATGAAATTTTGTCAGATGATAAATCTCAGATAATACATGCTGTACATCAGTACATACCCACGAAAGTTTTCCAGAATGTGACTCCATGACTTCTTAGGGATCCCCGGGGAGGGCCCAAGAAATTTTGGAGGAAAGTGCATATAAATAATTACTATAATATTATAAATAATTACAATATTCATTAATAATTCATGTTTTTATATCAGAATGTGTTCAATGTATTAGGTAAAGCAGGTCATGATAATATAGTAGACGCTCGATTTTAAAAACTCGAGTGGACTCATATAATGTGTTCGTAAAATCGAAAGTTGGTAAATGGGAATAACATTAGTTCAATGGGATGCTGGTCGGGACCAGTACATCAATTCGTAAAAACAAAGAATTCGTAAAAAGAGGTTCGCAAAATTGAGCGTCTACTGTATACACTAAATTTTGTCAAGATGATAAAAATTATATTATGATGAGACTGTAATAATAAAGATATGTGCTTGTCTGTTTGTGTGTATGTGTACGCGCGCGCACAGAACTCTGAAAAAACAATGCAGTCCTCACAGCCGCAAGATTTGACAGGAAAATACCAGTTCGCCTGAAGTCATGCATATGGAAGACAATTTCTGGAATTTTTTAAATATTTTTTATGCGTTTTTTTTCAAATTGGTAAAAAAGAATCCGATTTATATATTTTATCCAGTAAACGTCGTCTTTTCAATAAAGTTTTTTTGAGATTTACAGCGATTTTTCAATTTGTAACAATTTTTTAATGTTATTTTTTGAGGGGTTTTTTTCACGTTCCTAAAAGGAATCCGGTTTAATTATTTTACCCAATTAGTTAATTTCGTTCCCTGCTATTTTTTTAATATTTTCCGAATTTTTAACGCGATTTTTTGCCCTTTCTGGCGATTTTTTGACTTGTTTTTTTAACAAAAAACCGTCTGGTAATTTTTGCAATTGCCGTGATTAAATTCGAATTAGAAGAATGTCAAATCTGTGCTTATAAGAAAGCTGAAAATTTAATTTGGCTCGAAATAAAAAAAAAAATCGCGATAATTCAGGATTTGTTTATTTCGAGACGAAAGCGGTCCTAACTTAGTCGGGGGGGGGGGGGGGTAGCCCTTTCCCCCCCCCGAAGGCAGCCCCCCCCCAAAAAAAAATCCTAGATTCCTTTAATTCTATGTTTGTTTTAAAAAAATCAACCAGCGAAACTGCACTAGTAATGAAGTTTTTTTTTTAGGCGCAGGGTTTGAAATAACGTGCGGGATCGCGCGATTTGTGCACAGAAAAGGAAAGTCCCGCATAATAAATACTGTGCAGTATTTCCGCCCTCAAAATTCTTTCACAGATCTGCGATTCTTCAGTGAGTATTTTAAAATTTTTTTGAAGTTCGCGATTTTTATTTCTTTTGTGGAATTCGTGACTCGGTCCCGGAAAAATTTGAGAATTTCTTCAAACGATCGTGAAAAATATCGCGAATTTCGATAAAAGAGTAAAGAAATCGCGAATTTCGTCAGATTGCTCAAAAAAATACGAATTTCGATAAATGATTTGACGAGAAAATGTTGCAAATTTCGTCAAAAAGCCGCGGAAAAGATTGGAGGATTTTGATAATTGGTATGGAATGATATCGAGAATTTTCCCGATCGGTCGCGCAAAACTATCGCGGATTTCGACAAATGACCTCTGTAAAAAAATCAATATCGTAAATAGGTCGCAAAAAAAAAAAAAAAAAAAAATCGTCAAAGGATCCTGGTGAAAACGAGAATTCCGTCAAAGGATCGCAGAAAAAAAATGCTAATTCCGTCAAAGGATCGCGGACAGAAAACACAAATATCATCGAAGGATCGAGTTAAAGAAATCCCAATTTCGTCAAAATATTGCGGTGAAAAACACTAATTTTGTCAATGGTTAGTGGTGAAGAGTGCGGATAGCGACAAAAAATCGCGTAGAAAGACGTGAATTTCGTCAAATGATTTTGGGGAAAATTGTAAATATCATGAAATGATCGCAGATTAAAATTGCGAATTTCGTCAAAATTTACTGCACTGGGCTAAAAGACTGAAACCGGGTCCTTTTCCTAGTTTCAGAAGAACTCCGCGAAACGAGAAGAAACTCCATAAAGCGCATAAAAATTTTCAGAGGGAAAAAAATTACTATTTTGACCTTGAAAGACGGCAACCATACTCCTTTTACGAATGTCAAAATATGGTCGCGAAACACGAAATTCAACCAACCAACCAACTGTAGATTAATTTTAATTTACTGTGCTATTATTTCTCATTTTCAAAGGAGGCAGGGTCTGTGCACCCCCACATTTCCCCCGGCTAATCGCATTTCGCAATTACTATTTCACATCTGCATTCCCTTTCAAGTTTTTTTGATTCTTTCTAGACTTTAGACTGCGAAATCAAAGAGACAAATAATTTCTGTTTCTGTCCTCATCAAGAACTTGCGTTAATTTCTCATGAAATTGCAGAAACATGCAATAGAATGAACGGTGTTAAAAAAATCTCCCACAAAAAAAAGACGTTACAGTGGGATTATAAAACCTCCTTTTAGACTTACTGTGACTAATACAGATTCTTGTAAATATTCTAGTTTTAAAAAAGATAAAGAACATAATTTTAAAAAAAGAACGTGGAATTCTTTTTTTTAATCAGAGTTCAAAACTTAGGCTGTTAGTTTTTTGAACTAAACTAATTTACTAAACTAATTGAACTCTGCTTTCACTTCTTTTTTCTTTTGTAGATTTCGATTTTTTTAAATAATTGTGCTTGAGTCTGCGCAAGCAGGGGGGTGCCCGGGCACCCAGGTCCCCCCCCCCCCCCTCTGGTTCGCCTATGATAACAGAACTTTCTTGGAAATTTAACTAATATAAGAGGTAACATTGTAATGGAATTGACAGTTGTTAAACATCTGTGATTATAAAAATCTTACATAATACAGTAAAACTCTTGAACAGTTTATAACGTCACTGTCTAAAACGGACAACATTTTTAATGGTCCTGATGAAAAAAATTTCTCATAATTCAACTTTAAACGATAGAAATCTATCTAAAACTGACTTGTTTTTCTTCCTGCCCCTATAGATTTAGTTTTTACTGACTTTAATAATGGTTTTATTTTCACCCTGTCCGTAATGGAGATTTATTTTTACTGACTGTTAGGGTTTATTTCCTTCCATTCAATTTCTAATGCAGATTTGTTAAAACTTATGCAGCTTCTATTATATTTTTTAGGGTAATGCTATTCACTCTTTTTGAACATCTCCGATAATTTATGGTATAGAGTAATAACTGAAACGGTTTTTAACAGTATTTTCTTTGAAATTTAACTAATGTAAAAGGCACAAAAGTAACGGGGTTGACAGTTATTAAACATCTATGATTAAAAAAATCTTATATAATATAATAAAACTTTGGAACAGTTTATAACGACACTGTCTAAAACGAAAAACATTTAATGGTCCTGATGAAAAAAATTTCTCATAATTCAACTTTAAACGATAGAAATCTATCTAAAACTGACTTGTTTTTCTTCCTGCCCCTATAGATTGTTTTTACTGACTTTAGTAAAGGATTTATTTTCACCCTGTCCTTAATAGATTTAACTTTTATTGACTGTAAGGATTTATTTCTTTCCATTCAATTTCCGATGCCCTTAATCCAGTTTTATTTGCATTATTTTTTAGTGTAATGCTATTCACTCTTTTTAGCATCTTCGATAATTTATATAGTATACAGCAATAGCTGTATAAACTGAAACGGTTTATAACAGAATTTTCTTGGAAATTTAACTAATGTAAGAGGTAACATTGTAATGGAATTGACAATTGTTAAACATCTATGATTATAAAAATCTTATATAATACAGTAAAACTCTTGAAAAGTTTATAACGTCATTGTCTAAAACGGAAAACATTTAATGGTCCTGATGAAAAAAAATGCCTCATAATTAAACTTTAAACGATAGAAATCTGTCTAAAACTGACTTGTTTTTCTTCCTGCCCCTATAGATTTAGTTTTTACCGACCTTAATAATGGATTTATTTTCACCCTGTCCCTAATAGATTTAGTTTTTACTGGCTGTTAGGATTTATTTCCTTCCATTCAATTTCTAATGTAGTTTTGTTCAAAATTGATGTAGCTTTAATTGTATTTTTTTAATGTAATATTCGCTATTTTTGAACATCTCGGATAATAATTTGTAGTATAGTAATAACTAAGAAAACGGAAGCGGTTTATAACAGGATTCTTACTCATAAAGATTTATCTATGAAGTGCAAACAAATAGGATTTAGACTAATTTCCGTCTAGGCAGGTGAATTTTTAAGGTATTCCTTCGTAAGGATTATACAAATTCTCTGTTATAGATATGTTCTTTCTTCCGCAGTTTTGTTGCATTAAGGGGGCTGGCCACTCAGTTTCAGATTTCCCCTCACTAATTTAAGCCTATGGGCATTTGATGCATTCTTATATTTAAAATATCTCCTCGGGAAATTAATATTTTTAACTTGTATTTTTTGTGTACGCTTCCTAAAAGTCTTTTTTCTTAGTTCTCAAAATATTTCTTAAGAATGGACTTAATTTTACATGAAGCGTTTAAATCTTACTCGCACTTTTATATGGAACGATTTTGACCAACTTTAACATTAAATAATTCTTAAAATAATTGTTCGATTTGAAAACACTCAGCATCAGCGTGTTTATCAAATATTTCTCTATAATATCACCGATTTTCATATTTTTGTATGCAATATTTTTCTTAGTATTAACGAAGAAAGACCTCCGTTCGCAAAAAAATCAAAACCGGCGGCGGCGGTGACAGCGTTTTTTTAGAATAGTGAGAAAAGGTCCCTGGTGATTAGCTGATCTTTGCAACTGCATTTCTTAATTTTTCTTCTGAATCGTTTGGAATTTGGTATATATGTTTGCCATTATATATGTCTCAAAACATGGTTTTAGCATGGTCAAGCATGGTTTTATTAAACTAAATATAATTGCAAAAGTTAAAGCTATCTAATCACAGCAATATGATGCGAAAATGCTGAACATTTCATAAAACTTACTTTTTCTTTAACCCGGGAAAACTCGCTGCATGAGATTTTCTCTCACCGTCGTACTTTTTTTTTAACTCTTATTTAAACCATTTTTCATTTTAATTAAAATTTAAAAATGTTATTTCAGTTATTTTACCTATTTGTGAGTAAAAGTACTAAGCCAAGCAAAAAAAATATTAAGTGAATGTAAAATAATAGAAAAGCAATTGGGCACCGTGAGAGAAATTGTCACTAGCGAGTTCTCCCGGGTTAACCTTTTTATATTCAAATATATAAAATTTGATGCACATTTTTATATATAAACAAGCCAAAGTAGCATAAAATATTGGAGATTTTATTTTATATGGAATGCTTATGGGATATTTTGAAAAGCTCTTCGTAATGTTTAAGGGGACGAGGGACCTTAAAAATAAATTTATTTTTTGTAAATTTCACTTTAAATACTACTCAAAGGTACATTAAATGCACTATGGCATGTATTTATTACCAAAAAAAGTTATTTTTGAGGGGGAAAAAAAGGGAATTTTACGCGTCTTAGAAATCTCCGAAATGCCTCCTGCGCGTTCCATATCAATGAAAATCCCCATTTTTTATAAAAGTTTGGTTTATATATATATAAATGAAACTGTGCTTCAAATTTTATATATTTGAATACAAAGGTAAAATTTGAAAATTTTCGAAAAAATTTCAATTTTTGAATTTTTTTTCTTTTTGTAAATTTCACTTTAAATATTACTCAAGGGTACATTATATGCATTATGGCATGCATTTATCACAAAAAAATTAAAAAAAAAATTATTTTTGAGAAACAAATGGCATTTTACGCGTCGTCGTAGAAATCTTCGAAATGCCCCCTGTGCATTCCATATCAATGAAAACCCCCAATATTTTTTTATAAAAGTTTGGTTTATATATATAAATAAAACTGTGCATCGAATTTTATATATTTGAATATAAAGGTATAAAAAAAAAATCGAAATTTTTAATTTTTGAAAAAAAATTTTTTTTGCCGATGCACAGTTTTATTTATATATATAAACCAAACTTTTATAAAAAATATTGGGGGTTTTCATTGATATGGAATGCACAGGGGGCATTTCGAAGATTTCTAAGACGACGTTTAAAACCATTTTTTTTTTCATTTTTTTTTTTTTTTTTGTGATAAATGCATGCCATAATGCATATAATGTACTCTTGAATAATATTTAAAGTGAAATTTACAAAAAATAAAAAATTGATTTTCAAGGTCCCTCGTCCCCTTAAGATTCAGAAAAATTCCTTTTTAGGTGCGTTCGTAGTTATATAAATACGTAGCACCTATAGTCGTCGTTCAGTCCGTCCGTCCGTCTGTCTGTCCGCATATAACAGAGAAAAAACTACCCAACCGAATCGTTTAATATTTAAACTATAATTGTTGCATAATTTTGTCGAGTCATTTCAATTTTTATGAAAATCGGATGTATAGTTTAATTACAGGGACAATCAAAAGTTTTCCGTTACATTACGGCCAATGGGAAAAAATTATTTCAAGTGCAAATTAATGATGTTATAGCCTTTCGAAGTGCACTAAAATATACATTCAGTACAATATGCGGCGAAAAAAATATTTATAAAACTAGTTATAGTACGAACGCACCTCATTTGCCACGTTTGACGAGCAATTTCCAACTTGTTTTAATTTGTGATAAATATGTCATAATATATAAGAACCAGCTCCTACAGAAAAATGAAATTAAAAACTCGTCGGAAGCAGCTAGATAAAATTGTTAAACTGGTTTTATCTCTAATCTTGATTTGGTTTTTGTTGGTGAAATTAGCACTTAAGGGGCTGATCACTCAGCTTCCAATTTCGCATCACTAATGTAAAGTCTATGGGTTTTGGGTGCATTCGTCTATTTAAAATATCTCCTCGGGAAATTAATATTTTTAACTTCTATTTTTTGTGTACACTTCCTAAAAGAGGTCTCTTTTTTTCTTAGTTCTTCAAAATATTTCTAAAGTATAGACTTCATTTTATAGGAAGTGTTAAAATCTTACTCGCAGTTCGCCCGCTTTTAACATATAAAATGTTAAGGGGTCTCAGGACTCTTAAAGCTCTAAAATTTTCGAAATTTTAATTTTTTTAGATGTTAAACTTCTATGTTTTTTAACATTTTGATATAATTATCTTGAAATTCCCATTAGAACAGAAGTTATGGCATTTAGAATTATACTCGCTCAATAGCTGACGCGGTGTTTCGAAAACTTTGAAGTCATTTTTCTCCAAATGACGTTTTTGGGCATAACGCGCACGATATCTCAAACTTCTGAATATTTTTTCATGAAATTTTCAAAACATATGTTTCATGTTAGTCTGTATAAACTGAACCTAAAATTTCATTTTTATTGTAAAAATATTTTTTTAGTGGTTTATATTGTTGAAATTTTCTAAATTTTGCATTAGCTAAATACAACTTTGTATTAAAAATAGAAAAATGCTTTAAATACAAATTTATTTAGGTTCAGTGTCATTATTATAATCTGAGGTTATAAGTTGGCTCCAAAATTTTCATTCTAGTTGCAAAATTTATTTTGTAATCGTGCGCATAAGTTGTTATGCCGATTTTCTGCTCGTCAAATGTCTGACATTTTGGAGCCCCCTGTAAATGCTAATTCTGCATCTTGCAATTTTTCAAATATTTGAAATGAAAGAACACGCTTGTATGTTTCATTCCCTTTTAAAATTGTCTTAATATCAAATACATTTTAAAATATTAGATGTTGAAAATGGTCCTTTTTTTTCATTTTTTCCAATTTTAAGAGTCCTGAGACCCCTTAAATTCAGCATAGATTTTAGAAATATTTTGAAAACTAATTAAAAAGACATCCTTTATAAAGGGAGTACAAAGGAAAAAGAGGTTAAAAATGTGAATTTCCCGAGAAGATATTTTAAATAGACGAATGCATCAAAAGTCCATAGACTTAGCATTACGGGGGAGAATTCCGAAGTTGAGTGATCAACCGGGCACAAAAATCTCCAAATTTTCTAAAAAACTGAAATTTGTTTTCCCGCTTAAAATGACGTTCAAATCATGTTATTATCTTAATTAGAATAGGAAATATTAAATTTTTCGTTTTGGTTTGTTTTCAAAATCGAGCTTTCAAGCAATGGTTGTCATGAAAACGATTTCTTGTGAAAACGCGTTTTTCTTCATGATGGCTTTTTTCAACATTTCTTGTATTTAAACCGTTGTAAGTCAAGAACCGTTAAAGATAAATGGTTCAAACTTAGAACATGTCTTTTTTAATTGCTTTACTTTAATTTTGATTCAACATATTAGAAAAAATTTACTTTTGAAAATATGATTTCTTTTTTTAAGTTACACCATTTTTTTTTAATTTAAATATATATATTTTTTTAATTAATATTTTTAAAAATGCTGGATCTAAATTAAAACTTATATATTTGTTTATTTAAATGATAAAAAATTGAAATTCTACGAATAATATTTCGAGTTATAACGATTTTAAATTATCCCACTTTTTTAATGAATTTTAAATTTTTTAATTTTAAAAAATGTGTATGAGAAGTTTTATCATGTGCTTTTGTTTACAGATAACATGGATAAACATCACAAAAAAATTCAAAATTTTAACTCAATAAATAGAAATTATTTTAAATTGCGTTCCAGGGACCACCTTAACTACGAAATCTATCTGTGCCAGTAGGCCGAGCCTCCTGGCATTTTTTTTTCTTTCTTGTGTGATAAATATATTAATGCATATAGAATGGTATTTAAAGTGAAATAATAATAATAAAAAGTTTGAAGGTCCCTTGTCCACTTAAATGTACAGTCGTGGAAAAAAAAAGTAAACATCCCCTACTAACTCCTCAACAAATTATCGTAGACGAAAGTTACTGGTACCGAACGATTGGAAATAAAGTCTACTTTTAAATGATGTATATAAAATTTACTTAGGGGGCCATCTACATATTAAAACGAATCCAAACTTAATTTTTTTCAATATCAATACCCAATTTTAACGAGATATTTCAAAACTTTGGTTCAAACTATGCTTAGACACCAAATTTCAAGTCATTTAAATGATAAGTTTTTGAATTATAAACATTCAAAATTTAGTGCTTCTAATGTTAAATTACATTTTCATAATTTTATTTATATCTCCTGAAATTATGCTCCTAATGTGCTAATTTTTTGTGTAGAAATAATACTAATATACCCAAACATAAATACGTTGAATTTGCAATTTTTATAATTTTATGATATGAATTATGAAATTAGAAAATTATGAATTGCGACCGAGTTTTTTTTATGGATTTAGATATATTAAGTCCTGCTTTATGGAAATCCAAAATTTCACATTTTTCTTCCAAGTAGTTTTCAAATTATGCTTAAAAAACGGCAAAATGGTGGTTTAAGATGATAGAAGATGGTCTATGATAGAAGTGACTAAATATTTTGAAATTTCTTCTGCTGTTCTGTAATCTAGCAGGCTTCCTTGAGTGCTTAAGGTGCCTTGATCAAGAAGGGGGCTCTCTCGGTTAACAATCGATTACCGAACTTCAATTTGGATAAATTGAAGTTCCCTTAAAATACGCTGGTTTTAAAATGATTAATTTCTCGGAAACTTATCGTACGAATTACATAAAAATTTATTTTTAGGCTAATTGAAGGGTGTAGAGTTCGTTTATGCTGTCAGAATTGTGTACTGCTATTGAAAAAAACAAAGTTACGGTTCGTTTTAATATGTAGATGGCCCCCTAAGCAAATTTTATATACATCATTTAAAAGTAGACTTTATTTCCAATCGTTCGGTACCAGTAACTTTCTTCTACGGTAATTTGTTTAGGAGTTAGTAGGGGTGTTTACTTTTTTTTTTTTCCACGGCTGTACAAGCAGTGGGAACTTTGACATTTTTCGTGTTCTTTTAGTGTACCTATAAATTTTACACCGATAAAAGCGAGTGTCAGATATCGTTATTAATTCTTGTTGCATAAGACTACGAAAAAAGTTGCTACTTAAAATTTTTCTTAACTATTTTTTTGAGCTAAAAAATATACAAGTAGTGGGATTATTATTGGGTAACTGGAGTTTTGTTTAACCTTAAACTGATGTTACCGGTCTTACAGACCGCTGTTTTTTTTTTTCAATTTTTATAGTTTAACTTGTAATTTTCAGTTTAACTACAAACACTACCGAAATTTTGTTTAGTTTGAAACTTTAGAACTATCACCAGAGACTCTTGAATAGGTGAATTTTAATTATAAAAATCCTGTACAAAAAGTTTAGTACAAAAACACTGTCCTATGAGTTAATCGTGCCTTTTATTCATCTTTCGATGGAGCAGTCTCGCAGACCACTTCACACCAGGGCCGAAACTAGCCTTTTTTGCACCCGGGCAAGCATGGATTTTGACGCCCCCCCCCCCCCACACACACACACACTTTTCCGCAAAGTATATTTACAAAGAGAATTTTACTAATTTTCTAGTAGCCGACTTATTTTAAAATTTAAAATATGTAATCTTGAAGTATGTAATACTGAACTACGTAATCTACAATGGCGGATCCAAGAGGGAGGTCATTGGGGCCATGACTCCCCTCTGAACAATTTTTTTGACAAAAATTATGGCCATTTTTTTTTCTTCCCATTCTGACCAGAAAGTGAGTTCTAACTTTTTACGACTGCTCTTTCATCTTCACTTAACGCTTCATTTATAATGGCTGTTTCATAATAATAGTAGCCATCAGTCCATCAGAAGAAAATGATCCATTCGAAAAGTATAATCCTTCATTTGGCGCTACTTCGTTCTGGCGCCCGGGGCACATGCCCCCTCTTCCCCCCTTAGTTTCGGCCCTGCTTGACCCTAGTTATGTGACAATTTCTGTGACATCAGTTAATGGTTAATCTTTCGATGGAGCGGTCTCGGAGACCACTTCTCAGTAGTTACGTAACAATATCTATCACATCAGTTAAAGGTTAACTTTGTGTACTTCTAGGACAGGGTCGGCGAACCTATGGCACGCGTGCCACTTTCGGCACGCCAAAGAATAATTTTGGCACGGCGCGGCGTTGATCATGTCTTTAAATGAGGATATAAGGATTTTACACAAAATACACGAACTTAGATGATCTGATTAAATTCTAAATTCAATTAATTGCAAATCGAAGAATTTTAATCTTATTCAATATGGTTTCGAAAATTTATCAAACAAAGAAAATATTTAAAAACAATCAAAAAGGAAAGATTAGTACCGATGATAAATTATGGCAGTACCGATGATAAATTATGGCAACTTGGAAATTAATTTCAGAACTATTTAAATAAACTGCCTGTTTTCAATTTTAATAATTTTTTCTACTATTTATATCTGTCATTTTCGCAAATTAAGAATATAAAATATCAAATAGTGGTTGCCATATAAATTCATTTAGTTTGCATTCTGTTGAAATTTACTGAACATGAACATATTATTTTTCATCCAAGATACAACAATTAATCACATTATATTTTTAATTAATTTCTAAAATATAATTGCTTCTATAATTATTGCAGTGTAATGTTTACATGTATGTTATTCTTTTTAGAAAATATCCTAAGTAATTTTCAAATAGTTTTGATTCATTATATTTCAGTCCACTAAATTTGTTTTTTAGTCGGCACGTCAAGATCAAGTAAAATATTTTTTGAAAAAAAATTGGCACACGACTATAAAAAGGTTCGTCAACCCTGTTCTAGGACTACCAAAACTACAAAATAACTTAGAAAAAGTTATACTCAACTAATTTTAACTTTACAAGTAGTGGGGACTTGAAGGACACTTTTCCCGCACTTGTAGTATACTATTATTAGTTTTACAACACCAACAGCGAATGTTCGATATCTCAATTGACAGCCAAAAAACTCGCTACTGTAAAGCTCCCTTCTGTCTCAACTCAGATTTGGAAAATAATTACTCAGATGTTATTATGCATCAGTTTAAAAATGTACAAAATTTCAAATTTTAGAACATGAAAATAAATTGATTAAAATGTACTTCTTTTCACATTTACACGACAGAAAAATGTATACTTCTCATAAATATTGACAATTTTCTAATACAAATTTGTAAGGTATATGAATTTATCTTTGTAAGAAAAAATATACTTTTGGACTTCCTTTTTGAATTTTACAAAATTTTCGAAATTCGTTTTGGCAATGATTATGCAAAACTGCTCAAATGATAAATGAAACTTTTGCATAAAAAAATTAACCCAGAATCTCCATCTGTTGGAAATTCATTGAACAAATTATATTAACTGCTGTTTTGGAAGATTGCATGTTAACAAAGATTTCATTTATTGCGAGCAAGTTCGATGTATTGAAAATAAACGGCTTTTTATAATGTTGCAATTCTTCTTTGAAGTTAATTTGTCAACTATCCATTAATCAGTTTGTCAAATTTTCATTTCTGTACGAGATTTAGCAGTGATTTTTGTTTTCCCCCATTACTAATTCTTTACGTATTTTACAGATTGTTCTTTGTTTGTTGAAGTTAATAGTTTTTCATCGTTCTGTTAAAAGTAAGTTTATTTTTCATTCTTCAATTTTTCCTTTTTTGAAGTTAATTTGTCAACTATCATTTAATCAGTTAGTCAATTTTTCATTTCTGTACTATATTTAGCAGTGATTCCCCCCCCCCCCCCATCACTAATTATTTACGTATTTTACAGGTTGTTCCTTGTTCTTAGAATTTCTTTCATCATCCTGTTTAAAGTAAGTTTATTTTTCATTCTTCAATTTTTCCTTCTTTTAAAGTTAATTTGTCAACTATCATTTAATCAGTTTGTCAAATTTTCATTTCTGTACGAGATTTAGCAGTGATTTTTGTTTTCCCCCATTACTAATTATTTACGTATTTTACAGATTGTTCTTTGTTTGTTGAAGTTAGTTTTTCATCGTTCTGTTAAAAGTAAGTTTATTTTTCATTCTTCAATTTTTCCTTCTTTTAAAGTTAATTTGTCAACTATCATTTAATCAGTTTGTCAAATTTTCATTTCTGTAAGAGATTTAGCAATGATTTTTTTTTCACATCACTAATTATTTACGTATTTAACAGGTTGTCTGAGTTCACCTTTCTTATAGTTAGTTCTCAGTTACGAGTTTTTCATCATTCTGTTTAAATTAACTTTATTTTTCATTCTTCAATTTTTTAATTTGGCTTTTTTAGTTTTTACTAATATACTCACTCATTTAAGAGACTTTGACATATCTTTGTTAAAGATAATTTAAAAATAGAATATTTAACTGGTATGCATTAACCTTCACAGCACATTGAACTGATGTTTTCATTAACGCAGCTGTATGTTTTACGGCGATAGAAGCATTGATATAATTCTGCAGTTTAAAAAAATTCTAATAATGATTAATACTCTCAAGGATTATATTTATATACTTAAAATTCTTTATCATGTTGAAAAAACCTTAACGTTAAACTAGTTGGATGTGGCAATCCTGAAACTTTTTTCTAATACATTTTAATATTTCAAAAGGTAGTTACAGATGTTAATATTTCAATATTATTAGTTCAATACTATATCAACTTTCATTTTCATCTTAAATTTCTCTTTCAGTCAATTAAAACATTAAGCTCCAGTTCAGTCCCCGGTGACTGACACTGAACTTTCCGTTTAAAACGCGTCATGACTGGCGTCTAAAATGATATAAAAGTAAAAATATATAGTTTTAAGTAATTACTGAAAATTTATTTAAAGTTTGTCTCAGGGTTGGCTTTCTCCCGTCCAAAACTTGTTTTTCCCATCCCACCGGGAAAAAGTGGTAAATACCGGGATAAAGTGGTAAATACCAGGGAAAAAGTGGTAAATACCTGGAAAAAACTTCCAAATGACATTATGTAAGAAATATTCTGGCTTTCTGAATCTGATGTGTAAAATGAAAGTTGGTACAAATTTCCTTTAGGTCTAAAATTATTCTGTAAGAAAGGTGTTATAATTACCAACAGATTCTCTTTCTGGGCTGAAACAAAAAGCTACATGCAAATCAATAAGAAATCAAAGGGCTGCAAGCAGTGTAAGTTTAATCACGTTTTCTTCTATCGTAAGCTACATCTATGACAACAACCGTGTACATAGGTAGAGTTGAGTTGTTGCTTGTTTTGCTATACAGGGTTGAGTTGTAACTCACCACAACACTTCCTCCCCAAGGTACAACTTACATATCGTTAATTTAAATATTAACTGAATTAAATTGAACTAGTCCTAACAAAAGACAAAGTTCTTTGAACCTGACACAGGACAGAGGTTTTGTCATGATGTCAGCTAGCTGCATCTTTCCTGGAACATGTTTGATATGCAATTCACCTTCAATGAATTTTTCACGTACAAAATGGTACCGCACGTCAACATGTTTAGACCTTTTATGGAACTCTGGATTCCTTGCGAGTTTCACAGCACTGGCATTATCCACTAACAGGGAAGGAGTTCCTAGAGTTATGTCATTTAACAGGCGTTTCAGCCATATTAACTCTTTTGCGGTTTCACTTGCAGCAACATACTCTGCCTCTGTTGTAGATAACACCACACTTCTCTGTTTTTGGCTCATCCATGAAATGGCACCCCCTGAAAATTTAGAAATCATGCCAGTCCTTGAGCGTCTCGTTTTCATATCTCCTGCATAATCAGCATCGCTATATACTTCAAGATCACTGGCATTACACTTTGTTTTATACAGCAAACCAAAATAGACAGTTCCTTTAAGATATTTGAAAATTCGCTTTACGGCACACCAATCCGATGACCTAGGATTTTCAAGATTTTCAGAGACGGTACTGATAGCATATGATAAATCAGGCCTTGTTGCAATAGCAAGGTACATGAGACTACCAACAGCCTGACGGTAAGGAATTTCTTTTCCTATCAGTTTATTTTCTTTGTCATCAGGAACATAGCTTCTATCACATGGAGTTGATACTGGATTAGCACAGTCCATATTAAACCTTGCGAGTATTTTCTGTGCATAAGCATATTGGTTCACAAAAATTGAACCATCATCGAATTTTGTTATATTCATGCCCAAAAATTGGTTAAGAGAACCTATTGTGATCTTAAAGGTTTGAGAAAGTTGACTAATAAATTTCTCCACTTCAACCTTGTCAGAACCAACAACGAGGCCATCATCAACATAAATAACAACAAAAAGTTTCTTTTTATCTCTGTCTGATAAACAAACAAGGATCAGCAGTACTAACTTCCAATGCATGTTCCTTCATGAAGTTTACAAAGCACTGATTCCAACAACGAGGAGCTTGTTTGAGTCCATATAAACTTTTATGTAGTAGACAGACTCTCCCGCTATTTTCGTTAAAACCTTCAGGCTGTGTCATGAAGACTTCCTCCTGAAGTATTCCATATAAAAATGCAGTCTTTACATCAAACTGTTTTAAGTGCAATTCTTCTTTTGCAGTTACTTCCAAAATTGATCTTACAGTGTCGTATCTTGCAACAGGGCTAAACGTCTCATCAAAGTCAGTACCAGCTTTTTGGACATAACCCTTTGCTACAAGACGTGCTCGGTATCGCTCCACAGTACCATCAGGATTAAATTTCTTCTTCAGCACCCATCGACAGTTGGTAACTTTGGAACCTTTAGGTTTTTCAACCAATTCCCATGTTTTGTTTTCATGCAGGGCAGACATTTCTTCTTTCATGGCATTAAGCCACAAGTCACTTTCACTTGAGGAAAGAGCTTCAGTATATGTAGAAGGATTTTCGGATTCTTCTACAGCAGCTACATTTGCAAGGAGAAATTCTCCAGACTTCATCCATGTAGGCATGCTCCGTTGTCTGTCAGATTTCCTAAGTTCAGGATTTTCTTCTGATTGATTGGTTTCTTCATTCTGAATTTCTTCACACTTCTCAGAGGAGTCTCCCTCTTGAATTTCTTCACACTTCTGAGAAGTGTCTTCCTCTACCTCCACTGTAACAGGAGTTGTACAGAGACGTTCAGGTTTAAAATATACATCACGAGACTTTATGATTTTATTTTGAGAAGGTAAATAGATTTTATAGCCATCTCTTTTGTTGACATACCCCACAAGATGACCAAGAACACTTTTGTTGTCAAACTTCTGTCGAAAGTTTTTCGGTATGTGAACATAACATTCAGTTCCGAACACTCGCAAATGATGCAATTTAAATGTTGGATGACCAGTCCAAAGCTCATGAGAACTCTTGTTTTCTTCTGGTGATACCCCAGAATGGTTTAGTAGATACACTGCTGTTTCACAGGCACTGGCCCACAGTGATCGAGGTAATCCACACGTAGAGAGCATAGAGCGAGCAAGTTCAACAATTGTCCTATTTTCACGTTCTGCCGCCCCATTTAGTTCAGGCGTGTATGGTACTCCTAAATTCAAAGCTGTACCTCTTTCAGCAAGGATTTTGCGAACTTCACCACAGTCGAATTCACCTCCTCCATCACAACGTAATTCTTTCACAGCATGACCATGATTGATAGCTTCATTAAGAAACATACTCAAGCAGGAACTCGCCTCACTTTTGTTTTTCACAAAGAAAATTCGACGATATTTGCTATAGTCATCCTTGAAAGACACAAAATAGCGTGCACCACTAAATGATCTTACAGACATGGGTCCATTTACATCAGCATTAATGATTTCACCAACTGACGTGGCTCTATAGGGTCGTGATTTGAAAGGTTTTCTATGTGCTTTGCCAAGAGCACATCCATCACAGAAATCATTTGTTACTGCATGACTCACATGAATGTTCATATCATTTAACATTTTTCTAACATGTCGTTTATTCTGATGACCGAGGCGCTCATGCCACAACTGCAAAGTTTCAGATTCTGTAGCAATACTTATTTCAGCTGGACAGGCTGGAATAACGACTCTCATGGACATAACATATGTACCATCTGTCCAGGATCCAACAGCAACAAGTTCATTACTGCGGTAAAAAGAAACACACTTATCAGTCATTTTAACCTCCACACCATGCTTGGCAGCCTGTTGGACAGAAAAGAGGTGCCTTCGCACATCCGGAACATACCACACGTCTTCCATGTGTGCATCATACCACTTGCCATGGATAAATACTTCAATATTTATTTTACCTGATCCATACGCATAGATCTTATTTTTGTCAGCAAGTGAAATTTCAATGGGCACAGGAAAATGTTTATATGTTGTAAAATACTGCTTATTTGCAGTCATGTGGTGAGAAGCACCTGAATCACAAATCCAAATATCTGGCTGAGTAAAACTTTCACTAGCACTAAATGCACCTTTGTTACTTTTTGATGGCTGATATTTATCACTGAATTTTTTCTTTGAATGATCTTTGCATAAATGTGTACTAGATCCACATTTAAAGCAATGCTTTTGTTTACTAGGTCTAATATCAACTCCAGGAACAGTTTCAGAAATATTTTCAATATTCCTCACAGCTTTTTGTCTCGAAAAAGGAGCACGAGCTGCAAATGCACCATAGTCCACAGCAGCAGTAGATTTGACACGCTGCTCAATCGTGCATAGTTTTTCAACTAAATTTTTTGTTGTACGTTTTTCTGAGTCTAATGACTCCCAAACATTGTTGAACTCTTGGTACTCTGGTCCCACTGTCAGAAGAATTTTTCCATGTAACAGTTCTGGTGGAATGGAACTTGAGCCAATACGCGTAAGTTCATTGTTCATTTCAGTATAGATTCGTTCTACTTTGGCTGCATGTGTTGCAACATTGTCATGTGGATCTTTACAAAACTGGAAAAATTGGGTCATAAGTAAATTAAGTCTTTGAATACTACTTTGTTCAAAAACACTTATTAATTTATCCCAAATATCTTTTGCATTGGTGTAAGTCATCACTAAGTCAGCAACAGATGGACTTAACGTGCTTACAATCAGTGCAGATGCCTTAGCATTATCACGGCGCCATTCACTCACCTTTTTATTCTCATCGGCATCGTCAGTTGCAGCGACCGGACAAACACGAGATCCTTCAACAATCGAAGTCAAATCATATTGTTCAAAATGCATTTTCATTTGCCACTTCCACTTACTCCAATTTTCAGCGCCTTCCAGCTTGTCAATTTGCACCTTTAGTTCAGCCATGCTAGCGTCACGTGGTTAGGCCTAATTCACTAAAGTTCGTTAGCTTTTCAAAATGCAGATTTTCTTCACGCAGTTTTAAAACGTGCTAAGCCCATAACCTGTTATAATTACCAACAGATTCTCTTTCTGGGCTGAAACAAAAAGCTACATGCAAATCAATAAGAAATCAAAGGGCAGCAAGCAGTGTAAGTTTAATCACGTTTTCTTCTATCGTAAGCTACATCTATGACAACAACCGTGTACATAGGTAGAGTTGAGTTGTTGCTTGTTTTGCTATACAGGGTTGAGTTGTAACTCACCACAACAAAAGGAATACAGTAGATCTTTATAACAAAAACCTAAAAGTGCAAGGTTGTGCGTTATATGGGTCACATTTCCCTCATCATTAAATTTACCTTTATAAATAAAGCGAAATATGTCTGAAACATATATGAAAATACATTACAGTATATTTATACTGGATTCCTTGTCCACAAGAGTTTTCCAGATTATCAACTTTTTATTAATATTGATTATTCCACATATTGTTTAATATACTTTATAAACATGGTCAACTATACCTGGACCAAATCATTCATCATATTACTCATTTTCAAAAATATTTATTGTAATAATACTAATTTTTTTCATTTAAGTTCTAAATCAAGGGGATAAAGTTGAACTAATGTAACAAATTAATAATAATTAACAATAAAGATCTTCTACTGTATAAATAAATAAGAATTATTGCATAAAACATCTTCAGGGAGGTCCTGCATCATCAGCATCTTCCGGGCGTATTTTTTCTAGTTTTTCTTTCATCCAAAACAAGATTAGAAATAGACTGGGTTTACAAAAAGCCTCTAGCATCATATAACAAAATACTAATTTAAAGTCCAATCTGGAAGACGAAGAATATGAGTACGATTATGATTTGTAAGTGCACGGAGCTATAGAAGGAGAAACTTCTCTTATGGCATCGTCCAAGCAAACTTGACCGTAACGCTGAAATGGCCGCATCACGGCCATTTCAGTACCTGCATTACTTTAACACTATTTTCAATACGAATGCAATATTATTTCCTTTATAAATTAATATTTTTACATTATAATTTGATATGGCACGGAAATGCTTCGTGTATGCATGTGACACGGGCTATAGGAAAGCCCAAAAAAAGACTAAACAGCTCTGAAATGAACTCATTAAATAATTAACATCCTTATGGGAGACGTCTTATATTTGACAAAGAATTTTCTATCTGCATTTCTGTAAATAAAAGATTGATATATATACATTATAACCAACATTTAGTGAAATTTAAACTCCAAATTTGTAACTAAAATGTTTTATTCTGTTATGTATTCAATAAATATTTAATGGTATGCAATTTTTAGTAAATTCTTGAAAAATCAATTAGAATTTGCTGGAGCTGCCATCTGTCATTCAAAAACAAAACAAAACGATATTCTCGTATAAAACAATGTTCTATTGTTGACTAATTATTTCGTAAATAAAGACAATGTACATTTTCTATCTTTATGTAATCTTTATTTAAATGTTCGCACACAGAGATTTAATTTATCAAAATACCTTTATGAAATGCAATATAAAAACATCAGCTTATATTTTGATTTCTGGAGAAAAAAAATTTCAATAAATTGACTTTATCCTAATGGAACAAAAGTTGACAAATTTCTTGATTACACGAAATGATTCTACTATACACTTTCAATATTTTTATGCTACTGTAAAAGTATAAAATCTCAGCATTAACTTGATACTATATAAATCATTTTTAAAGAAATCTGAGTACAGTAAAATTGAAAATAAAAAGATAGGTGTCTAGGACTTGTTTTAAAAAAGAATTAATCTTTTGTGCTCCTTTTAAATAATGCAGCTGAAAAATAAAAGGTTTTTACTAATTTGCAGTGTCAAACTTATTATGAATATTTAACGAATTCACAAACTGTATTCTTGCTTTCATGGTTTTCAAATAAAATGAAAAAAAAAAAAAAAACCCTCGCAGTATTTATTTTTTTAAGTTAATCTATAAAATATTTGAAAAAATTACTTACCAAATCTAGAACACAATTTTTATGTAGATACACCCTTTATTACTTTGAAAAACGAAAGTACAGTAAAATTTAAAAGAAAGAAATTTATTCTAGATTTGTCTTGAACAAGAATTGATATTTACTCTTTTATAATACGGCTGAAAAAAAGTTTGTTTTTAGTAATTTGCAGTGTGTCAAATTTATTATGAATATTTCATAAACAATAATAATTCATTAACTAAATTCTAATTTTCATGGTTTTTAATAAAATAAAAAATATAAACAAATATTGCAGCATTTGTTTTAATTTTTTTTAAGTTACGAAATATTTGTGAAAATTACATGCCAAATTCAGGACACAATTTTTATACAGACTTAAAAAAATCTTACTTAGAATAGTCTGGATACAGTAAAATTTAAAAGGGAAAAAATACCTATCTTGAACAAAAATTAATATTTTTTGTTCCATTTAAATAACACAGCTGATAAAAAGGGAGTTAGTTTTAGTTTGTAAAATGTAGTACGAATAATTTACAAAATTTAAAATATTTTTTTAACTATTTTTATAATAATTAAAAAAAAAACCCAATCACATAAGAAAAAAAAAGGCTACTTTATATAAAAAAAATATAAAAGGTTCTCGTTTCTAACTTCAAATGGAGACAATTGACGGCGCTCCGGCCACTACCTGTATCATCGAACATCTCTCTTGCGATTAATTCTCAAACATAGCGTTCCCTTACCTTCTATTCTAATACCATCGGTAAATGTTTGGGAATATGTATGGTGTGTGAATATTTCAATAAATGCACTCCATTGTCTGTTTTTGTAAATCTTCTTTTTTTTTTAACCTTTCAAGCTATTTACTTGGAACTTAATTTTGACATTTTTAAAGGTTGTTTTGAATTTTTATTTGTTTTTAATAATCAGTTTTTCCCATGTGGGAAAAACATAGTATTTCCCAGGACGGTAAATACCAGTTTTTGCCATGGTATTTACCGGGGGTGGGAAAAACCTTGCCAACCCTGGTTTGTCTACCTTTTATTTATTACAGGATTATACTTTCTTGAAAATTACTTAAAACATTGTAAATTTTGCAGCTTCAGTGTCAGTCACCGTAGCACCCAATGTGTTAATCTGAGTAAAAACGAGTTAATCTCGATCATGATATTTACTAAAATCAATAGTTTTTCGTTATTCTGCTGTACATCAGTTGTTTGCGAATAGATAACATTTGCGAATAAAGAAAATGGTACAAATCGCTATTACAGCGACCCCAGCGATTATTTTCAAATTCAAGAAAAACTGCTGGCCAAAGCCAAAAACATACAAAAAAAAAATTGGTTCAATTGTATGCATAAGTTCATACGCTTTTCGATGGAACAATAATGAAAATGGCACCAACATTGCTATTACTGCGCCCCCTTCCGGTGGAATATTTCTAAACTTAAGAAAGACCTGCCTGCCACATCCAAAACCATACACAAAAAATTTGGTTCAATTCTATGCATAACTTCATACACTTTTAGATGTTAAAATGGCGACAGACGGACAGACATTTTTATCCGACTGCCAAGAAGGGTATGTGGATGTCTTTATACCCTCGAAACATCCAAACGGCTTGATGGATTTTAATGAATGAAGTCTCTATCGATTTGTCTTAACCGTTCGATGGTTATAGGATAGGTTTTGATTTTATAAATTCAAAATGGCGGCCATACAATACAAAATGGCGGTAGAGACGAAAAAAATATTTTTACTCATCCTATTGAGTGGGAAATCATTGGATAGGTCTTTCAAAACGAAGACGATGTTTCATTGACTATTTTATATTTAGAAGCTCCGTTTAAATATTACACAACCTAGAAGTTGTGTAGGTAGGATCTCTATCTTTACTGCAACTCTAACCTTCATAGACATCTATAGACCTCATCAAAACAGTGTTGATAGATAGGAACTAACAATTAAACACAACTCAAGTCATCAATACAAGTAAATAAAAAAAAAACAGGTAAGTAATATAAAAAATAGTTTCACATTGATGAGAATTAATTAGTTCGCTTTTACGCAGTCGGGTTTTTTGATTTTTTTAAATTTTAATTTTTACTTGTGTATAAACATGTATTTTGGTATCTGTGAACCTTTTAAACGTTTAAATGTAATGATGTATGGATATAATAAATGAAGTTACAAACTTAAGGAATTATTTTATCCAAATTTCAACGATAATTCACAGGCACACTGAGATGGGTCAGACTCAACGGTGACCTTTAGTTCGTCATTATTTACCCTTGATTTTGGTAGACCACGTGGCTCATTTGTGAGATCAGTTACCTGTACGAAATTTGACGAACTAATTTTGATACTTTCTCCTGCGTAGTAACACTAGAACCAAATACCGGGTGAGCAACGAGTCCGTATAAACTTTAAAAATTCACAAAAACCGAAAAAATAACCGAAATGAAAACTGTTTTCATGATTAGCATCTACAGGTCACGGGAATATTTTAAAGACAAAAATAAAAAAAACTCATACAGCCGACAGATGGCGCTAGTTCGTGCGATTTTGGTGGAAATATGCAAATGAAACGGTTATAAGAACTCGCGCAGTTCACGTAAAATAACGTCACCAACAAAGTTTTATCCTTCATACCCAGCATCCTTGATCACAACGGTGATCTAGTTCTGGATTAGAATCGAAAGTTCTTAAAACCGTTTCATTTGCATATTTTCACCAAAATCGCATTAACCAGTGCCATCTGTCGGCTGTTTTTTGAGTTATTTTTATATTTCTGTCTTAAAAAAAATTCCCGTGACGTATAGATGCTACTCCTGCAAGCAGTTTTTCATTTTGGTTATTTTTTTCGTTTTTATGATTTTTTAAAGTTTATACCGACTTTTTGCTCTCCCGATACACTGTTAAGGGGGCTGGTCACCCGGCTTCCGATTTCCGCTCACTAATGTAAAGTCTATGGGCATTTGATGCATGCGTCTGTTTAAAATATCTCCTCGGGAAATTAATATTTTTAACTTCTATTTCTTGTGTACATTTCTTAAAGGTTGTTTTTTTTTTCTTAGCTCTCAAAATATTTCTAAAGAATAGACTTAATTTTATATGAAGTGTTAAAATCTTACTCACAGTTCGCCCGCTTTTAACACATAAAATATTTAATTCAGCATAGTTTTTAGAAACATTTTAGAAACTAAGAAAACTAGTATGTTGTGGCCATCACAAAACTTTCTTCTATATAAATCACGTCAATTAAATCGTTTAAATAGTACCAATTCATATCACAATATAGCTGAATTTGAAGTTTGGTGAAAATTCGTGCATTAGTTCTTGTATAGAGCTATAGCGGAAATTCTGAAAAATGTAGTATAGCAGCGCCACCTGTTGAGCGATTTACACCAAAACATAAACAGCACTAATTGATATCAAGGTATACCTGAATCTGAAGTTTGATGCAAATTCATGCATTAGTTATTGAGATACAGCTGTGGCGGAAATTCTGAAAATAGCAGCATAGCAGCGCCACCTTTTGAGCGATTTGCACCAAAATCTACAAATTGTCTATTCATGTCAAGGACTAACTGAATCTGAAGTTTCATGAAAATCCGTGCATTAGTTCTTGAGATAGAGCCATTGCGGAAATCGTAAAAAAGGCAGCATAGCAGCGCCACCTGTTGAGCGATTTGCACCAAATACTAATCAGCATCAATTTGTATCAGGGACTAACTGAATATGATTTTTTATTAAATTCCGTGCATTAGTTCTTGAGATAAAGCGCCCACAAAATTTGTGTCACACACACACACAGACAGACGGACGGACAGACATTTTGTAAAAACATCTTTTTCGGGTTCTCTGACCCCTAAAACGTGCAAATCCGTCAAAAACCGGAATTCGAAAATTTTCATGAATCCAATACTTTCTTCCTGTAAAGATAGAAGAAAGTAAAAAGAGACACCATTTAAGAAGAGTACAGAGAAAAAAAAAATATTAAAAATATGAATTTCCCGAGAAGATATTTTAAATATACGAATGCATCAAAAGCCCATAGACTTAACATTACGGAGGAGAATTCCGAAACTGAGTGACCAGCCCCCTTAATGTTTCGCGCGGTCTTGATGCCGTAGTTACACGTAACACTTCATAATAGTGCGAATTTTCGACCGCTCCTTTTTAAACATTTTTTTTTAAAGGTTTTAATATATTTTAGGGCTTACAATGCTTTCTTTAAAACCCTTTATGTACTGAATTATGAATTCGTGAAAATTTTATCTTCTAAAGCATTTTTCGTGAATTGTTTAAACTGCATTTAGAAGATTTACATAATCATTTAATAAATTTTAGAAGAATTAAATGTGAATTTATAGGGATTTTGTGCAATATTTATAACTCTACTCAAATCTTTTATTTTAAATATTTTTCTTAGTATTTTGTAGAATTAGGAAATGTACAAATGTAATGTTCTTACAATAGAAATATAGTAATATTTCCAAATAGACCACCCCCCTCCACACACACAAAGGCCAAGAAAGCTGAAAAGATGCTAAGGCAAAAGAAATCATCCTTTTAAAAATATTTTTGTTTTATGCAACCCATAATGCTTTGGAACAAGATATAAAGTAATTTATAGGTAACTCATTCTAAACTGTATTACAACTAATCGAAGTATTAAATGAATTTTATAACAAGTTATTTTAATGGTACTTATCAATACCGTCAGTAGATAAAGAGTTAAACAGGCAAAATGTGTAACTTCCCCCCCCCCCCCCCAAAGAAAAAACTAAAATATTAAGCCAATGTCAAATACTAAACTGTTGCAGTTGGCAATATTATCAAGTACGAATTTCGTCGTACCCATCGTTTAAATGGAGTTCCTTTACCTGCGGTTAATTCTGTTGAGCTGGTTACATGGCAGACCAGATGTTATTACCGATAAGGTTACCGGAGCGAAATATGCTCGCCGGTTGTCAGCCTGGCAGTGTAAGCCAAGGATCTGGGTTCGATTCCCGATTTGAGTATCTTTTTGTTTAGTTGGAAAAATTCAATACGTATAACTTTACCAATCAATATGGTTGTGTTAGAAATAATAGGTGTTTTTCATTAAAATACCCTGGAAAAACTAGGTGATCACGTTATTTGCACTACATTAAATGTTGAAATGGTAAGTCAATGTTATAAAATATTTCAGTTAATGAAGAAACTAATTTGTCTCCTCAACGATAAAAAAATTCTTAATGTTTTTTTCATTTCATTTAAAAAAAGGTATCCATTTTAAAATCAATTTATTGAATCCCGTCGATGTTACCCTCAGACTTATTTAGTACACAGACTTAAAAAATTAACTGTAATAACTATCTACATTGTAAACAAAGAAAAAAATCATACGTCAAGCATAGATTATGAAACACTTCCCAATACATTCAGATTAATGTAACAAAACTGCACCGTTTAATAAGTTAAAATATGTCTAATTCAACCGTATGGAAACTCATAACACACTTGAAAACCCAATTTGAGCTGTTCCCATCTACAATTGGGAAAATTATCCTAATTCGTATATAGATTTGTATCTATTAACTTACATGCATGCTAATGTTTAGTTCAGTTACGAAATACATAATTAATTGAAATTTCCCTTTAGCAATTTCTGCTAATAAAGAGAATGGCAAGTGAATTCTTTTGTGCGCCCTGTATATGAGGTATGAAATTTATAGACAACTAGTAAAATGAAAAACAAAAAAGTTAAATTTAAAAACGCATGCCGAAATTGAAAACACATTTCCAACCTTTATTACTCAAAGACAGTACTGTAATCGATTTCTTTTGTGTAAATGAACGACAAATGCTATGAACGCTCTATTCTATCGCAATCATCTTGTAGTGAAATATTCAGCGATTTTTATTAGTTTCATTTACATTTGAGATAGCGTCATGTCATTAAAGTACTCTGCAAACGATATCCCCCCTATATCATAATGTAATGGAATTCTTTCGAGTATATCTGTAAATGAACCATTAATTCCTTCATATACAATACCAAACATGCTTTGGTGCCCCTAAATAACGTTTACCAATTGCATGAGAATACGAGTCCATTTACGGGAGTTAGAGCGCGAACAGACGGCCAGATAAACCGTGCATAAGCACTTTTCAATGTTGTTGGAAAGTGTTAATAAGGTTAAACAATCAAATATTTAAAGGTTTAAGGTACCTCTTCGCGTTACTGGATTAAAAATATCCATTGCAAGATTGGGAGAAAGACCGCCAGATTCTGTTATTTAACACTTTCCAATATAGTTGAAAAGTGCTTATGAATTGGGTTTCTCTGTCCGTCTGCGTCTGTTCGAGTTCTAACTGGCTTAACTATATTCCGATTGCCATGTAATTGATACACGTTATTGAGTTTCCCCATGGCATGTTCGGTATTGAAAATGAAGTGTGTACCATCCATAGTTCATTTACAGAGGCACCTGAACCGTAACCATCAGCGAGTAATGTCATGTGGGGCTTTGGAGTATTTTTGTGGGGCTAACACCTTTTAACAATTCATGTCTCTAGTGCAAACAAAATTACAGTAAAACTTGCGAAAATTGAACTGTCTATAAAGGAATCTTTTATAAAATAACCTGTCTATAACTGAATATTTTACAACAAAATTTTTGCGACTGACGGACAGGCGGCCAGACACACCGGATGCATAAACACTTTTCAACTTTGTTGGAAAGTGTTAAAAATGAAGAAAATGTATTCTGTAATCATTTAAACAAAGTAAAATAATGCGTCAAACATAGATTATGAAACTTCCAGAATACTTCAATAAAACTTTTGGTATTTTCTTTACCTTATTAAACGGTTAAGGGTGTATTCCGATCCAAACTACTTATTTTCTCATTCATTTTTGCTCCCAAACGCATCAAACTGGGAAATTATCTTATTTAGAAATTATATAATGTGCCGTGCTTCTCAATTTTTTGATAAATGCAGAAAAAGCTTTAAAAAACGCTGTCAAAGTAGGCGTTTTGAACCGAATTTTCCGAAGCGGGTGATCTGGGAATGAAAAAATGGTCATACTGAGAAATTGTTTAAAAATCAAATTCTAATTGAGCTGAAAAGGAAATCACACGGCATGTTAAACATGTCTGCAGAAATCACCACAGCAAGTTTCATGGTTTTACTTTTAAAAATGAATCTGAAAATGTCTCAGAAAATTTCGAGCTGTTGAGGGTGGAAAAATATTTTTTCGAATACACCCTTAAGTAAATATTTTAGAAAGTGTGTTCGGTGTTTCTGAACCTTTTTTACTTCACGGCAACTTAAATATAGAATTAAATTTGTGCGGTACACTAAAATTATAAAAAGGAAATATTATCTATCATTACATAAGAGAGGATTACATGTAATTTTTAATCTATTCACTATCACGAACAAAATAGGCCACTAGAGACGAATAAAAAAGTATTTTTTAAATAAAATTCTTTATAAGCTGTTTGCAATTAGCAAGCTCTTTAAAAGGCTTTAACATTTATAATCAGATTAAACGCCGTTTTAAGCACCTTTTTAACACTAGTTTTGGTATCATTCAGCAGCATATCGTCATCAGTGCAAAAAAGTCATGGAATTTTTCCCATATATATATATATATATGGAGGAGAAGCGGATTCAAGGTATACGTTTATTGGTCAATGGCAGTGCAGAAAATTCAGGTAATAGCCAATAGGAAATTGTATAGGGAAAGGAACTGGTAATGTGGAAAAGTATCTTAATTTGTCAGTAGTTTGTGACATTAGTATTTAAAGAGATGAGTTTGATTTCTTCTTTAAATTATAAAACTTTCTGTGCAAGATAAAATGTTTGGATAGGCATACTTTTAAATCATTTTTCAACGATCTTTTCAAATGCATTTTAAGTTGTAATCTTTTTCTTTAAGGAAACATGATTTTTGGAAAATATTTATCTCAAGAGGTGTAAGACCATTTTTAGAATTTTCATGTATACCCTTACAATGAGTAATAGAGTAAAAATCTCCCAAATAAAACAAATTTGTGGTACTAAACCTTATTTCAAAGTAAATCGTATAATATGAAATCTCTTACATTATATTCGATTAATTCAAATTTGATACAACTTAAAAGTTTCGCGGCTGAGATCTTTCGGCACAAAGGTTGAGAACCACTAACTCGTTTGAAAACTAAATTTTAACAATTAGCTCCTATAGCCTGACAGATACTCCAACTCTTTTGTGCAGCTCCGTATATGTTCCATAGATTTGTACAAATTATACATAGTATGCTAAAATTTAGTTCAGTAAGAAAACTCAACGCAGTTGAAAATTCACCTTCATCAATTTCTACCACTAGAGAGAAATGTACTTGAATTCTTTTGTACAACTCTGTATATTATAGATTTATATAAATTTGACATTTTAAGATGTGTTTAATTCATACGGAAACATTCTTAAAACTTCTGAAATCGCACCTCACGAATTTATTATTCATAGGCGGTCATGTATCCAGTTCTTAGCATAGCCCTGTACACTAAAAAAAAATCCGAACAAGTTTCCTGTAGGAGGCGGAAAAATAGTTGCCCTTCTCGGGACGGAAAATTTTCCGACCCAGCTCTGAATAAAATCCGAAAAATACCATTTTAGTTATTAATTTTTTTTTTCTGGATCTTATTCAGAGTTCGGTCGGAAAATTTTCCGTCTCGAAAAGGGGCAACTATTTTTCAGTCTCCTACAGGAAACTTGTTTGGATTTTTTTTACAGTGTATGATTTTCATATGCTGCTAACATCTCCTAGCATTCGAAATGTAGTTGAGCTCGAAAATGCATAATTCAAATAAAAAAAAAACCTTTAAGCAATCTATGCTCATTCTCAGTAATGTTTACGAATTATTTGTTGTAGATTTATATGTATATGACCTATAGAATTTATACATACCGCGTAGTGTGTAAAAAATAATTCAACTTAAATACGCATGCCATAACTGAAAACGTGCTTTCAGCAATCAACCCTAATAGCAAATACTTCAGGTACAATACTGTATCCGAAATCTTTTGTGTGTCCGTGTAAATAAACGATAAATTCATAGCGTCTCGCATTCAACTGCAAGCATCATCTTTTTGTAAACCTCAGTAATGTACATCAATTTCATCCTGTTTGAAGTAATGTAGTTTATCCTCGTATACCATTATGTATCCGAAATATTTTGAGACCCTGTAAATGAATATTCTACACGCCATATTCTACTGAAAGAATGTATATTAGTGCATGCCAGAAATTCATCAGTTTCATTATGTTTGTAACAGAGTACCATCATTAAAATAGATCCTATCAATGTGACGTCACAGGCAACTCAACTCCGCATATCAACTTCAAATGGTTTCCAAACAAACCCATAGAGTTCAGAGTCTACTAGAGATGCACTATACTGTCAAAATTGCTTTCAATATGAAGCCAAATATCACTCAAAATAAGACAAGCACGTGTAACTAGGGCTGAATTTATTGGAGTAGTTTTCAAATTGAGCCGCAAGTGTTTGGGCCGAATTGTGATCCCTTTTAACTGATTCAGGGTTGCAATTTAAGCTTCACGCCAAACCAACACATTTCCTCTGTATCCTCCTCTGAACTCTGTTGTTTGTTTGAATACAATTTGCGGTTGATATGCGGAGTTGAGTTGCCTGTGACGTCACATTGATAGGATCTATTTTAATGATGGTACTCTTTTACAAACATAATGAAACTGATGAATTTGTGAGTTGTCTGTGACATCGCCATTGATAGGGTCTATACGTACCAAACTATTTTTCTTCATATACCATAAATACCGGAATACTTTTAAGTTCCTTGTATACGTACTGTATACACAACACATTCTATAGTAACCATTTTCTTGTACACCTCATAGACCGGGAGCCGGCAGCACAGACAATCGCCTCATCGAGTTCACGGATGAAATTCTAGGTTTAGTTAAATCTTGATTCGCATAACAAAACGCAATCGGTCTGCCAAGTCATATCTTTGTGGAAAACACCTGAAAACCCTATTTTAGCGGTTGACTCGTAGGTTTACCATTGTTTGCCTGCTCCCAGTCCTCCATGTTTTCATACATTTGGGGGCAGGAAAACACAATGGTAAACTTACGAGTCAGCCGCTAAAATAGGGTTTTCAGGTGTTTTTTACCAAGATATGACTTGGCAGACCGATTGCGTTTTAATATGCGAATCAAGATTTAACTAAACCTATGATTTCATCTGTCAACTCGATGAGGTGATTGTCTATGGTGTCGGCTCCCGGTCTATCAGTTATGCATATAAATTTCAATGTTTAAAATATATTTTACCACTAGTAAAATACATAGCGAATGATTTTCCCCCATACAGCTTAATGTAATGGAATACTTTTAGGGCCCCCTGTAAATGAACTATGAATCGCACCCATTTCATTTTCAATACCGAACATGCCATGGGGAAACTCAATAACGTGTATCAATTAAATGGTAATCCGAGTATAGTTAAGCCAGTTGGAACTCTGAAAGACAGACGGACAGAGAAACCCAATTCATAAGCACTTTCAACTATATTGGAAAGTGTTAAATAACAGAATCTGGTGGGCGTTCTTTCAATCTTGCAATGGATATTTTTAATCCAGTAACGCAAAGAGGTACCTGAAACCTTTAAATATTTTGTTTAACCTTTTTAACATTTTCCAACAAAGTTGAAAAGTGTTTATGCATTCGCTTTGTCTGTCCGTTTGTCCACGCTCCAACTCCCGTAAATATACTCGGATTCGCATGCAATTGGTAAACGATATTTAGGGTTACCAAAACATGTTTGGTATTGTATATGAAGTATGTGGGATTAACAGTTCATTTACAGGGTACTCAAAAGAATTCATTACATTATGGTATACGGGGAAAAATAGTTTATAGAGTATTTTAATGACATGACGCTATTTCAAATGTATTGAAACTGATAAAAATGATAAATCGCTGGATTTCACTACAAGGTGATTACGATAGAATAGCGTATTCATAGCATTTATCGTTCCTTTACAGGGACAAACAAAAGAAATCGGTTACAGTACTATCTTTGAGCAATAATGGCTGGAAGTGCGTTTTAAAATTCGGTATGCGCTTTAAAATTTAAATAATTTTTTGTATGTTATTCGTTGTATATAACTTTTATACCTGATATACAGGGCCGCACAAAAGAATTCACGTACGTCTCCTTCTTAGCGTAAATTGTTGAAGGGTAATTTACAACTGATATGTATTTCTTAACTGAACTAAATTTTGGCATGAATGTAGTTAGACACAAATCTATATATCATATACAGGGCTAGTCAAAGAAATCTGATAATTTTCCGACTGTGGATGGGAACAGCTGAAATTGTGTTTTCAAATGTGTTATGCGTTTCCATGTGGTTGAATTAGACATAATATTTTAACTTATTAAACGGTGCAGTTTTATTACATTATTCTGAATGTGTTGGAAAGTGTTTCATAATCTATGCTTGACGCATGATTTTTTCTTTCTTGTTATTTATGAAGTTGATCATAATATGAACTCGGAGAGAACTCTTAAGACAGAGGTAGAAGAAAAATCTTGTGGGGAGAATTTAGAACACACCTCCTTTTATTACGATGTGCAGCTTACATGGTACTGATCGAGACTCTCCCTCTCTGTTGCTAGTACTCTCGTCGTGTTCACTTCTTTCCTCCATAAATTTTCCTTTATTCAGTAACCGCGACGGTAACTTTAACTGTGCCTACATGTTTGTTTACAATTTCGTTTTGTTTGTTTTCTGACGCACGTGTTACCTTGTCTCGTTCTTTAGCTACGAAATAATATACAGATTTTACGCACTTTGTCCTTTTTTATCGTATATTAATCGATGCTAAATTCCTACATTTGCATGTCATGCAGCCAAAAGAAAAAAAAAAAATTGAAAAATTCTCACGAAGAACAAACGGAGAAAATGAAAATGATGATGCTAGAATACACAAAGAAATGTTCCGTCGAAAAAGAAACTGTTAAAAGCAGTGATAAACTACCTGCAGAAATAAATAATTCCAAAAAATATAAGTGATGATGATGATTTTCAGGAAGAGCCGATGAAAACAATGGGAAATTCCGACGATTCATTGGATTTGAGTTCAGGTTACAATTCTGATCCAGTATCATGAATGTTGTTTCACCTGTCATGATTGAACATTTTATTAAAAATCTACCAAAGCAAAATGTGAAACTCTTGAGTGAAACTGAAAAAAATATTTCTAGCTCTAAACGACTTCTGACTGAAAGAAACTTTTATCGTATTAAAAAAAATAATGAAAAAATACTCGGAGAATTGTTTGTGCTTTCTCCAACAAATAAATTATATTGTTGGATTTTAATTTTTTTTTTTCTAACAATACAAACTTTCCACTTCTGGATTTAATGACTGGAAACATCTTTAAGGTTGACAGAGCATGAAAATTCCTTTTTGCACCGAGAGTCTGTTTTAAAACTGTTATAAGCCCCTTAGCTATATAAGACATTGCTAATTGCTAAAGGTGTGGCTTTATTTGAGATGAGTCAATAAGATCCTATTCATAATGGAAACTTAAGCTGCACTTGGACTATCCTGCAAAAGATCGTCTAGAAAAAGCCATAAATTTTATCTTGAAGTAAGGAGTATACTTTTTCTACGCAATTTTCTCTCCAAACAACAGTCATAAAACTGTCAACGTGGGTTGGCGTCCAGTTTCGTCATGCAACTCCCTATCCTTGTCCTGCAAAACCCATTAGCCATCAAATGCTCAGACTACTGGGAACAAACATACCGAAGGGTGACTGCAAGAAACTAGATGGTGCGTATGCAGCCTTAGGATACCTAGAATTAGTGGTTCAATTTCTTTCCTTGCATCCCATCCTTCTATGTATGGTAATCCAGGAACTGGGAATAAGAGTTATTTATCATCAATTAGCATTAATGAGATCATTGAACTTAAGGCATATAAAATATTTAAAGGCTTAGATGTATTATAATCCTGTATCTGCCATCTTGGATTTTTTTTCTTGTATGAAAATGCCTTTTTCGCTAAGTAGTAAATGTCGCCAATGGGCCATTCCATGTTATGTGTGTGGCATTTTGAACAAAAAAATTTCTAATTAAGCAAGGATTTTTCAATATATTTCTTATTTAAAAATCCAAACAAAAGTTCTTTAAAAAATGTACACTTTACTGTATTCTTTTATGCTAAAACCTATCATTTTGATATAATAGTTATTTTTTAAATAGCTTTTTTAAAATGTTACATGTGTGACTTTTGAGTAATTTATGATTTCAGCACATCTTGAGCAATGAAATTAAATGATATATTTCTGTGAGTTTTATTTCCATACATTTAAATTAAAAAATATGGTAATAACTTATTTATCATACCACCTAAAATCACAATTAAATTTAAATTTTATAAATAATTGAATAAATGAAAATTAAAGCCTGCATTACGTGTGTATCTCTGTACGGAACTGCCCCAATGGTTAAATATTGTTGACAGATTAATATAATATTGAAAAAACTGGAATATAATAATTATAACTATTAATTAAAAAAACAATCTTTAATTCACACCAAGAAAAAATCCAAGATGGCGGATGTGGGATTATAATACATCTGTTCCTATTTAAAGAACATAATTGATGAAATCCTGGCGGCAAAATCCTTCTCATTAATTTTAGATTCTACGCCTGATGTAACATCTTGACAGGGTTATCAGATTTTGTCCACTTTAATAAATTGAAAATTCTAAATTAAAAATGCAGAATTTAACAATATGTTGATTATTCCCATTCAAGAAAAGACTTTTATATCAAAGTATCACGATACTTATACACAACAGTGTGACATATTTTGTGTGTGTGTGTGTGTGGGGGGGAAACTATTCAGTTCATCTAGAACCTTTTTTTATGCCAACATGTTTATAAATAAAATGTATATCAGTATTAAGTTATAATGTATTAAATAGCAATTGTAAAACATACATTTGCAGTAAATTTTTAACTTGTTTATCTGTCATATGGCAGTTCCATTGCAATTAATCAGTTTACAAAATTAAAAATGGAAAAAAAAAATGTTTGACAGCCTCGAATCTTATTAAAAAAAATATATGTATATATGATGAAATAACAAGCTGGTGTTAATTAAGAATATGTTACATTGAAATGAAATCTGTGTTTGTAATGACATTAATAATTTAATATGCATAAAACATTCAGTATATATACACATTTTACTATGGGAGGAATATCAACAAGAAGTAGAAAAATATGATAAAAATTTTCTTTTAGTTAAAATATTAAATGCAAAATAACCAGGAAATAATAAATTAATAGATATCTATAGTATGAAATTTTGTTATTCAAGATGCATAAAGGTTGTAAAATATTTAGGTTGTGAAATGCTTCAGGACAGGGGTATAAAAATACCGGGTGCGAGGTCGCCCGGGCGACTAAATTTTCGACACTGGCGCCTAGATATGTCTTAGGAAATGAAAAATAATTCATGTTTATAACCTTGATTATTTATGGATTTTTTTTTTCTTTTAGTTCCATGCGCAAAGAAAAAGAAATAAATGAAGTTCTCTTTCAGTCACTGAACTGGACTTATTAAAATTATTCTTAAATCATTTCCAGAAATATTTTGTCACATTGAATGTTGATTTGGAAACAACTGAAAGTATTGCTCTTGACGAATGGTACGAGTTTAAGGTACTATGCAAAGACATGAAATTTAATGAGCTTTTGATCAAATCAATGAAAAATGATTCTAAATTTCCAATTTTATCAAAGTTACTGCAAATTGTATCTGTTTCTGTAATACCCGTGACAACTGCATCCTGTGAGCGAGGATTCAGCACAATGAATTTTATCAAGAACAAGTTTCGCTCTGCTTAGACATAACAAAATTTAAATGGACCTTCTGTAGAAAGCATTTGATCCTACAAAAGCAGTTGAACGCTGGTACTTTACATAAAAAACAAGACACATGAGTGGTCATAAACATCATAAAAATTTAAAAGCAAATGAGGACAAAACAATAAGTTAACAGTATTGATTTATGGCATATATTATAGTCCTTGAAGTGAAATACATATTTGTACTTTTGAGGTGTTTAAAGTTTTTAATGATTATTTGTATTTTACATCAGCACTTCCAATTTTTTTATATAAATATTTATAATTTTATGTACACTACTTTTTTATAAAAGAAAAATTTGTCATGTGTCAGATATATTTAATTAAAAAGAGTAACTTTTGTCAGGGCTTGAATTTCAGGGTGGGATTTGCGGCCAAAATTTTAAAATCCCGTCCAAAAGAATATCGTGGGCGGGAGGCTCCCATCCAAAAACATTTTCCCCTTTTCCGGAAAGTTTGCATTTTTTAACTACGGTTAACTCTCGTGAATGCCTAGCAAATTTCAGGGTATTTTCGCGCGACCGATTGACACATTTTGCGAGTTTTTTACTGCGAAAGATCGTTGAAATTTGCAGTTTTTTCAAGCGACCGGTAGACAAATTTCATTATTTTTTTTTCCTGATATCAGTTGACAAGTTTCGCGTTATTTTCCGCGACCGATTGGCGAATTCAGAGGTGATTCTGTTCCGAATTTTCCGAAAATTTAAGGCATTCGGTTCCGAAAAATATGAAATCGTTCATCAATTTGAAAATTCGGAGATTGCAATATTTTTGTTATTTTTTTAAAATTTCGACAAATGATTGCGGAAAAAGTCAATTTTGTCAATCGTTTGCAGAAAAAATCGTCAATTTTGTCGCAAAGGATCGTGGGAAAATGCAAATTTCGTCAAAGGGTCGCGTTAAAAAACATGAATTTCGGCAAACGATTGTGGAAAAAAAATCAAATTTTGGCAAAGGATCGTGAAAAAACGCAACTTCATCAAAAGATCAGTGAGAAAACGTGAATTTTGTCAAAGGATCGCGAAAAAAGCAAATTTCGTCAAAGGATAGTTGAAAAAACGTGAAATTCGGCCAAAGATCGCGGGGAAAAAAGCGAATTTCGTCAAGGGATCGCAAAATTCACCAAAGCAAGCGAGAAAACGCAAATTTCATCAAAGGATCGCGTACAAACACAAATTTCGCTTCAGTGGTATTTTGTCATGTCTGTATTAATAAAATTCTTTAAATAGCACACAAAATAACAGTGGATTTAAAATATATTTTACTCCTTCCCAAATAGCTCAACTCCCCTCCACTTATAAATGTTGGTAGGGAGACTCCCTTCTTACGAAAAATTGAATTTCAAGCCCTGTGTATGTACTATTATTAACTTACTGTAATTTCATTTTACAAATTTGTTATCGATAGTAACTGGCTCCTAGATTTTCAAAAAATTTTTACACCCTTGCTTCAGGATCAAGAGCAAGTTGTTTGTAACATTTTGTAAGACATTACTAATTTTGTAATCCAAGCTTATTTCCAAGTTTGTTTTGAATCATGCTGAAATTTAGAAAAATACTTTCAATGCTTATTGATGAGATGCAAAATTAGAAATTTTTTCTAAGTCTCTATCTTTTCAGTGATTCCCACCATTCTGCTGGTAATAGATTATTTAAGATTGCATCAGGAAAATGTGTTAGGAAATGGAGATGCCTTAATGGAAAATTTAACAATCAGTGGGAATTTTAATTTTTTTTATCAATGTAATTTATCCATTTTCTTCCTAATTCTTTTTGGTCATCAGTAAGGCCCTTGCCCATGTATTTTGAATGCAGCATGCATAATAAAATGCGAGTTGGTGTGTACCAACATGTAATTAACATTTTCATTGTGCATTTATTATGATTAATATGCAGTCATTCTATTTTAATTAAATGATTAATTGAAAAATTCTATTACATCATAGCAATAATTTTATATCAAATATATATAAAGTCAGATTTTCATTTTGTCCAATTTCTTCCGCCATCCTGGACTTTTTACAAAAGTGGACAAAATAGCAACCCTGCATCTTCACCAACCATGTTTTATTTTGTGTTACATTACATAAATCCTGACTGTATTCCATTGAGAGGTTTTTAAATTTTATACCAATTTATGGCTATGGTTTAGAGTACTTGACATACTGTTATTTGTTGCTTAAAGGAGCTAAACAAACATAATATACAGAATTGTAGAGGACAAACATATGACAATGCATCAAATCTAGCCAGAAAGTATTCGTGTCTGCAAGCCAGAGTAATAAAATTTAAATGCAGGGGCAGACTTTGCCATGTGTTGTGCATTCCTTAAGTCTTGTTGATGTACATGCTGTGGAATCATGCACTGCTGTAAACTTTTTTGTTTGTTGCAGGAATTGTACAAATTTTTTTCTGCATCAAGCTATAGATAACCAATGCTTCATGAAAGTGTAGCAACTGACATTGAATAGCTGTTCTGGAGCAAGATGGTGTGCAGATGCAAGTGGAAAAAATTATCAAATTGTTGAGAGATTTCGTCAGTTTGTTGATAGTAATGATCAGACTGTCAGTACAAAAAAGGAAGCCAAGTCACTCTTCAAACAGTTATCAAAATTTGAAACAGTTCTGAATACTCTTATTTTAGATACAATATTACAAAGATTAAATCAAACCAGAAAATTTTTCTAGAATTCCGCAGGAAATTTAGAGCAACTCCCAGTAGCAGAAAATTCTCGAAGTGTCTGCAGCAGATACTTCAGGGTTAGAAAATAATCTGCAGGTAAAATATTTTACAATTGAAGCGTTAATTAATCAAACAATCACTTACCTTTGACATTATTATGCATTTTATTAATGTTACTAATAATAATTATACGTTTTTGTATTATGTAATAAAGAGCTAAACATAATATAAAGTGAAATAAAGGTTCAATGGAAAAATAATCTGCAAAAGAGAAAAGAATCTGCAACGCCTGTCTCGAACTTTCTGCTACTGGGAAGCAACTATCTTCTTTATTTGAATCTTTAATAGAATTTATTCAATTTGTGAGAGACAATCTTAACATGTTCATATGAAAATGAAGCTGTAAAAATTTCACCAGAACCTGTTACTTATGAAGTTGCAAGAAAAAAAGATGACTTCAAGAAGTAGATATTTGGATGATACGAATAGTACTGAGGGTCACTTTGAACCATGTGATGAATTTATAAAAACATGCCCTTTTGTAATTTGACTCTTTAATAAGCTATATGTCAAAGCACAAACAGCCATATGATAAATTGACAAAGTTTTCTGTTCTTATAAATTTGCATTCAGTTGCTTTGCTACTTGAAGTTGCAAAATCTGTACAACAGTTATTTGTGAGATTAAGAAAATTTTTTTGATAAACTGAATCAATTTAGCTCATTTGCAAAAAAAGATGGCTCTTTTCCAAATGTGAGACGATTACAAAATCCTGATTTATCTTCGCAGTTTCCTAATATAGGAACTGCATTACGAATATTTTTTAACAATGCTTATTTCTAATTGGACTAGAAAAAGATGTTTTCCTTACTGGAATAGCTTAAAATCTCATCTTCATCAGCTTTAATGCTTAGCTGTATTGTCCATGAAAGGAGATGTTACTAATAAACTTGATTATTGTGATATAATAGATTCTTCTGCTGAATGCAAAATTAGAAAAACTCTTAAAAAAAAAATGTTTAACACCATTATATGGCTTAAAAAAAAAAAAGTGAGTAAAATTAACCAAATGCTTATATATTTTTGTAATTGAAAATGTGTTGATGATTCCGTAATAATTTTAATAAAATAAGACTATCACAATATTGATATTGCATATATTTACTTGGGAAATGTATAAAATGAAATTCTCTGATATTTACATTTAAAAATAAGATTTGGGACTACTTAGTTATCCTGTCAACCAATATCGTCAAATTATATAAATCGCCGAATTATACAGATTGACATAATTTTTATTTTAAATAACAAAAGAACAAATAAATTAGTATAACACTAATAAAAATGCAAATAAAACGTCCAAATAAAAATCACTTGATGACGTAAACATGTGTAACTTAAAGTCAAGTAAATGTGACATTTATGATCAACCATTATTGGCATTTAATCTTATAGTTTGGCGATAGTTATCCCGTCGACCAAAAATCTAAGTAGTACCTAACATTTTTCATAATTTTATATAATGGGGGATCTTTTCGGGGTGTGTGTTTATTGAAGAGTTTTTTGTAATTTTATTTGAAATTCCATTAATTATCATTGTATCTATATCGATGCATCACAACACTAGTGATTCATTTTAGATGTGGATTAATTCTTAAAAAATATTTTATGTTCCTTAACACATTACATAAATTTTAAGACTATATTTACTTAAATTTTACTGTTCTACTTGTTAAATTCACGAATAATTTTTTTGCATTTAGGGTCATCTCGCACCAAATCAGCCAGTGACTCAACCTGATACCTGACCATTTCAGATTTCAATGTAACTGCCAGGAATCTTTGTCCCTGATGATATAAATGAGAATATATTTTTATAACTTTTTTATCTCATTAAATTTTCATACAATTAATTATTTAAATTTTGAAAAATCGCATTTTTTGACTTGCTTAACTACTTCACCGGCGAAGGGTATAGGTAAACGGTGCTTTTACCCTCTGAGATATCTCGGGGCAAACGTTGAAGTGGTTAAATGTTTTCAATTTTGAATTTCTCAAGTTCTATCAGGCGTAGAGTTCTATAACCCCTCATTTTATAGAGAATTTGATAAAGTTTGATTTGATATGCAAGTTGACTATGCTTCATTAAAAATAATTTTTAAATTTTTTAAAAATTTTTTAGATAGTGTTTTTTAAAATTAAAAAAAAAGTGTTTTATGTAAATAATATAAGCTTAAAATTTTGAAACTTTTAGAGTGCGATCTCCATGGGATCAGGAGTTATGAAATAAAAGCTAAAGTTTACCATACAAAAAATAAATAATTAAGTTAGTCAGATTATCATTTGTATTGTAATGTTTAGCAGCTTTTATTTAATAACTCCTGATCCCACTCTAAAACTGTCAAAATTTTAAGCTTATAATATTACATAATACATACATTTTTTTCGATATTTTTAAAAAAGCACTATCTAAATTTCAATTTTAAAAAAATTTAAAAATTTATTATTTTTAATGAAGCATAGTCAATTTGCATAGCAAATCAAACCTTATGAAATTCTCTTTAAAATGAAGGGTTATAGAACTCTCTATGCCTGATAGAACTTCAGAAATTCAAAATTGAAAACATTTATGAAAGGCCAAAAAAAAAATTTTCAAAATTTAAATAATTGTATGAATTATGAAAATTTAATCCAATAAAAATTTTTATAAAAATATATTCTCATTTTCATCATCAGGGGCAATGATTCCTGGCAGTTTCATTGAAATCTGAAATGGTCAGGTTGAATATTGAAATTTTTTGATTGATTTGACATGGAATGACCCTTTTTAATATTAGTTCACAACCTTGTAAAATGTTTAATTTATTTTGATCTACATATTTTTACATAAATGACGTAATGGTTAATTTTATTTACCTTACTGTCTTGTTACCTGGTGTAAAGAATGACTGATTTTTTATATTTAAATTATACTTATTAATAGAATGTTTATTAGAGAGTAATCAGGTTTACTGCATCAGTACTGAAAATAGCTAACAAGTAGAAGTATATGTGCATTTGTAAATGTTGGTAAATTCATTTGTATTGGACCTTGATAAAAGACAAAATGCCTGAATACCTCCTTTTTTTTAGGATTTCATTCATCTGACTAAACCCTATCCACCTCGCTCCCCTGTCTGTCTGTCACAGAGCCCGCTCTCAGAAACTATACATGTTGGAGACTTGAAATTTTGCATACTTATAGCTGAACACCACGCATCATATGACAAATCATAAAATTTTGAAAAAGTCGTACATTTAACCCTTTGGGCTCCCACATGAGTATTTTAAACAATTCTTTATACGTGAGCCCCTAATTAGGTTGAAGGAGTGAAATTTTGCATACTTATAGCTGAACACCTCACATCAAACAACAAATCATAAAATTTTGAAAAAGTCGCACATTTAACCCTTTGGGCTCCCACATGTGTATTTTAAACAATTCTAAGTGAGCCCTTAATTAGGTTGGGGGCATGAAATTTTGCATACTTATAGCTGAACACCATCATGCGACAAATCATAAAATTTTGAAAAAGTCGTACATTTAACCCTCTGGGCTCCCACATGCATATTTTAAGCAATTCTTTTTAACTGAGCCTCTTATTAAATTGGAGATTTGAAATTTTGCATACTTATAGCAGAACACCTGAGGCCAGGTGACAAATCATAAAATCTTGAAAAAGGTCTTACGTTTAACCCTTTGTGCTACCACATATGTATTTTAAGCAATTCTTTCTACGAGAGCCCCTAATTAAGTTGGAGGCATGAATTTTTGTATATGTATAGCTGAATACCTCAGACCACACGACAAATCATAAAGTTTTCAAAAAGTCTTCTATTATTTACTCCTGCGGGCTCTATCTTGTCTATTTTAAGCAATTTTTCTAACTTCCGCCCTTTTCACCTGGGGAGCACTTTTCCAACTTTTGCCGACACCCCTTTGACCATTTTTTCATATTATGCACCATAGCCTTACATATTTTAGTTCCACTTTTTACCGCCAGGGGTGCCTACTTATCTCTGGTGCTATGGGCCCAATCCCCTCGACTAATGTATCTATAGATAGTATGTAAAACGGAGTTTTGTTCGGGTAGAGGTTTGTTTAGAATAGTGTGCCCCTGGTTTCGAAATGTGGAACTAAAAGATTTTTCAAAAGGATAAAGTGCTTTGAAAGGAATATTAAACGAAACCCTCTGTGCGATCTGTGATCACACTTACTCACTTGTTTTCTTTCCCCCATCTAAAAGTGTTTGCCGCAAATGAAATAACTATTGAAGTATTAGTGATGGGATTTTGTCATGTAACCATAATCTTATACGATTGGGGAAAGTTTCAGCCGATCCAACTAGTAGAATCCGAGATGTCAAATCAGTATGCTTTTGCATAGTTTTAAAATTGCCCTGTAATTAAAAAAATATATAATGTAAAGAATATAATCAAATAATACTCAACAATACTCAACGAAATAAACTCAACAAATACTCTTTCTAAACTAGTTTATTGTTATGCTATGCTAAAACAGCAAAAACTAGGTTGGGATGGAGATATCACTGAATTACTTGAAATTTCTAGTGTTCTGCTTTAAATGTAATTTTATATTAAAAAAACTTAATTTAGAATGTAATTGTTTATTTGAATTTCTAACACATATAAACATAAATTCTTTACTCATTTACAGGCTCCACAGTTCTTTATGTGAATATAATCATTAATAATTGTATAAACATGAATAAATAAGCTTTCTATATATTTATATAAAATTAGTATTTTTTTTCATTTAATTTTGTTATAAAAGTTAGTATTCTTTCATAAAATGCATAATTATTCTTATTTAACTTAGAAGTTCAAAAATAAATTCATAATATTGATTTTTTAACTAAGTATTAAGTTTCTTTTTCCTTTCGCAAAGTATTTTCTTCTCTTTTTCTGTGGAAAATAATTAAATGGACAACCTATTTTTGTCACCACTTTGGCAAAAACCTATTTTTGCCAGGATGGTTTTAACCAGGTTTTTTCCGCCTATGGCAAAAACTTACCAACCCTGATTGGGGGGGGGGGGGGGGAAGTATGCATTATTTTATAAGCACTTGACTTTCATTAAAACATGCTAAATCTGTTTACGATCCCTTATAACTAAAAACATAAGACAAAAATTTTCCAAATTGAATTTTTTAATTTATTTTTTTTTAAATGTAGTTTTTCACATACATAGTATAAGCAAAAACAAAATTGGTGTGCCCCCCACCCCCCCCCAAAAAAAAAAAAAAAAAAATTATATACAGGGCAAGTCAAAATGAATATAGCGATTACAAATGACTATAACTATTTAAGGAAAAAAAAATTATCGATAAGATTAACACAGAATGTAGACGGAACTTCAAAATTTTGTATACATATGTCATAGATGCTCTATGTGACTTCCCTTGGTCACACGGACAACATTTAGGCGGTAGTCCATTTCACACCATACATTCTGAAGCATTTGTTCAGTCACCGACACAAGCGCATTACAAATGTGTACTTTGAGTTCTTCAATTGTTTTGGGCATGGGAGGCACCCTGTCTTTCACATAACCCCACAGAAAAAAATCTGCCATTTTTACAGTCATAATTGGCCATTTTTACTAATGAGACAGCTGCAATGAACAGGTTTCTTGTCGTTGCAAAGTTTCAAGTTGCACATGCGTAGGTTTCTGCTTCACTGCACTCTAAAGAAATTTTGAATTTCCGTCCACATTCTGTGTTAATCTTATTGATAGATTATTTTCCATTAAATAGTTATAGCCGTTTGTAATCGCTTTATTCACTTTGACTTACCCTATATAGCTCAGAAACTGAATGCATCTCAAATATTTTTATTATATTCAAAATGAAATATTAAACTAGATGCATGTTATTTAATTTTTGATGTTGCAATACACTTAGCAGCATATTTCTCTTAATAAATATATATATATATATAGGGTCAGGTGGGGGAAAGTGGTCATAAAAACAGGCTTTTCAAACTTTCAGAGGATATAAACATCAGAATTTCTGTGATGTTTTCTAAAATTTTGGGTGTTATTTTACATTACATTACTCTAGAGTACATCCATATCCATTTCAGAAATATTTTTGGGGAATAACACCTTTTTATAACATATTTTTCCAGGCATGTTTTTATGACCACTTTACCCCAGGGGGTGGGGTAAAGTGAGTAGTGCATGGGGTAAAGTGGTCACATTGAAAAAGTGTAATAAAAAAATAAACTAATGAATAAAAAGTGACATTTTATTATTTACAAACATTTTAAACAGCCTTTATAATAAGTTATCTGCCATTTTATTTTATTAAAGTGTAAATTTGTAATGTTAAAATTGTTTGTTGTTAAAATTTGGTTCTTCAAGGATTTTGATCACATCTGATTCTGGAAAAGTATAATGATTGCCAAATTTGGATTTTTTTAAACATATACTTTAAGAAAAATAATCATGTTTTTTCCCAATAAATTGCTTTATTCATTTCTTCATTTCATATCTTAGCAACACTCAAGGATGGGTTGGATAGATATGGTTTGAGATGTCATGTTTAGTGATTATAAATGGATTCAAAAGAGAATGTTGACTAGGGATATTTTGTTGTTGTTTTTTTCCTCTTGGAAATTTAAGCAACTTTTAAGTATCTTATTCCTCTTGTTATTTTTGCAGATATAATGCAAGTGTTTTTTCTGTCAATACTACTCCGATCTTGGACTGGACACATTTCCTTTTCCTTTAAAACTATGTCTAACAATTCTATTCACATCTGAAATGAGTGTAGATAATGTTGCCAATGTAGCTTATTTTAATTTTTTTTTTACATATTTTGCAGTCGGCTTTCTTGATACTGTTTCTTTAAAATTCCTTTCCAGGCTTTTTTTAATGGGAAAACACACCTAGATCTAATGGTTGTAGACTATGACTAGTATGAGGTAGCAGGCAGAGTATTATAATGTGATTGTCGATAGCTATTTTTCACAGCGTCATAATTCATTTATGTCCATCACAATCATAAATAAAAGGGCAGGATTTTGTAAGCTTTCGGTGTACTATCTACTTAATAAAATGATCCACCCAAGATTCAAGTACAGAATCCTGCATCTATCCAGATTCCATGATTCATACAATGCTCCTGCACGACCACCCTTTATTCATAATTCATATATAATCACTCATAAACTGCGAATGGAAGAATGTAATAACCACTAGCTGATATACCAAAAGGAATACTAAACATTATCTTTCCTTTGGTTTCTGAATTTTATATAATGCATTGCATTGCGTAACATTTTTTAAACTGGACTATTTTGGCTATCCATATCCATTCCAGCCTCATCAACGTTAAAAATTCTTTCAGGACTTTCTTGTGGACCATTTTCTTATATAATAAAGTATAGGTATTAGAAAAAGTAGTTAATGTGTTGGTTGTTAAATTAGTTGATGTAACCTTTGCAAGCAATTCGGGTTTACACTTAGTTAATTCATTCACTATTCTGAACCTATTAAAAATTAAACCTAACCTTTTTTAACCCCCATATTATAAACTATTATTAAATAATAACTATTTGCAGTTAGTTTTTAATCATTATTAGTATTTAATAAACTGGCATTGTATATAATGAGTATTTTAACTCAGATCAAATATCTATAAGTTAAGCCTAACCCTATGACCACTTTACCCCATGTAACTAAAACTATTATAAAATAAAATCTGTAATAAATATAACTTAGCTATAAATGAAAATATGTTCTTGAGATATGTGAAAAGCTTTCTGAACTGCCAATTTAACAAAATTTGGGATAAACAAAATGCAGCAGAAAAGTTAATTAAAGAGTTAAAAGAACAAGGTGTAACAAAGACAGACAAAATGAGTGCTCAGTGGCTCAAACATGTTACTAAAAATGTTTTTTTGAGTGAGAAACTTTGATCAATACTTGATAAATCTAAAATTAAAAGAAAATTATTCAAATTTCTGTATTAGTCAGAATTTTAGCCCTTTTTATGAATTATGACCACTTTACCCCGCCTGACCACTTTACCCCACCTGACCCTATATATATGAGGGGCTCACAACCATATTAGACAGTCCATTTTGAAAAAATGATAGTCCATTTAGAAGGTGTATAAAATCTATTTTATTAACTTCCACAGTAAACTTGTCTGTTTTCACATCCTTTCTCATATATGTCATCTGTTTATAGACTTGGTTTACTGTGGGAGTGGATAAAACAGATTTTATGCACCTTCTGAATGGACTATCTCATTTTTTTTTTTAAATGGACTTGGTCTACTATGGTTGTGAACCAACCCCCTCTCATATATTTGTGGCAAGTATATACTGCATATTTGCTTGTAATATATCTTGTTATATATTTTTATTTGGGTTTCTTCATAGGTTGTTTTGATCCTGTTTTTGAACCTGATCCTGTTGCTAGTAGGAAGTAAGCTATATCTTTTGAACTTTTTTTGTTTGTGTGATTTAAATTTATTTACATATTTCTCTGTTAATATAATTTTTCAAGTGGGGAATACAGTAAAACCAGTGGTGGGATTCAGCCGGTTCGCACTGCTTCAGTAGAACCAGTTGTTAAGTTGTGTTGAGTTTGGCGAACCGGTTGTTAAAATGATACTTCAAATGCGAAAATCACATTTACATTAATTTGCCTTCTTTAAATGTTTATCTGCACAACATTGTTTTCTAGGCATAACTCTGCGATAAGTCCTGATTAATTTCATTTAATAAAATATTTCATTTGGAACAAGAATACATTTTTTTCACCACTCCTGTAAGAGAAAATTCAACTAAAAAAACCCAAAATTTGATAATTTTGGTAACTAAATTGACAGCCCTAGACTAATCTTAGTTATATAGAAAGGTTTAAAAATTACACTAACTACTTATCTATACTAATAAAAGAAAGTTTTGCTTTGTCTGTGTGTGTGCGATGGCTAGCAAAATCTACGGCACGTACAAAACTGAATTTTTGTGAGGCTTGCTCAAAATGTCTCATGATGCACCTGAGACACAGAATTTTAAAATTCTAATAATTAGTTGAGTTATTAATTAAAAATCGCAACTCACTCTCATTAAAATCTCAACTTGATCCTTGCAAGAATTAAAAAAGCTCTGGCGCACGTACAAAAGCATTACTTAGGCATCAGTTGAAAATGAAGAACAAAAAGAAGAAATTTCGGAGATATTTTGTCATTATTTATTAACTTACATCGGCCAAAACGCTTAGTAAAGTTAAAAATGAAAGAAATGTTCTGAAAGATCTACGTCTCAAATTCCGCAATCAATTGAAAAAAATATCGGTTAATCGCTTGAAAAACAATTTTCAAAAAGGGTCGTTTTTCTGAAAAAATTTTCTCCCTTATTGCAACGCCTCTCCAGGGTGCAATTTTGGAGGTACCGACAAACCAAAAATATGTTCTTAAAGTGAAACCTTCTTCTAATTGATGGTGCAATTGGTTTAAAACAATTATGATATTTAACCCTTTCAAATACACCAGTAAACGCAGGTCACTTCGCACCTCACGAAGACTATATTTTTCCAACGCTAAAAGTAACTAAACGTCCGTATTTTAACACAATCATTTTAGAGCATCTCAATAGATCAGATTTACATCACCTACAAAAATTTTGAAACGTTCGAACGGGTAGAAATATTTCTTACAAAATAAAATGTGGGACATTTTTGACGAAATCAGTAAAAATCTGAGTGTTTCGTCGAGGTTTCGCTCCTTCGGGACGAAATTTTAGAGGTACTGCCAAACCAATATGTTCGTAAATCTGAAACCACCTTCTTATTGATGGGACAATCTGTTTTAAAAGCTAGGAATTTTAACCCTTACAAATACACTGGCAAATGCAGGTCATTTCGCGCCTCACAGAGACTATATTTTTGTACGTTAATTAAATGACCGCATTTGAACACAACCTTTTAAGAGTATCTCAAATTGAGATGGTATTGAGATTCTCAATGGATCAGATTTACATCATCTACAAAAAATTTTAAACATTTGGACGGGTAGAAATATTTTTTACAAAAAATTATGTGTAATTTCGACGAAATCTGTGAAAACCTGAGTGTTTCGTCGCGGTTTCGCTCGCTTTTGGTGCGCATAGACTCCACAAATCAAAGTAAAGTACCAAATAGCATATACTTTCAATTCAATATTTTTTCATTTAAAAATATAAATTCAGATAAAATAGATTTAAACATATAAAATCATACAAATTTCAGGTTAATTTAAGGGTCAGTCATTAAGGCTCGGGAAACGCTGTTATTCGAATAAACGGTACTTTGCTTTGGCTCGGAATGTTCCCTGTTATCGCTGATCTATAGCGAATACTGATCATCAGATTTAGATATATACTTCCAACTGCACATTTTTTAATATTGTTCTCTGTATCTTAGAAGTTATTTAAATGAAAGTAGTTATTTTCGTAAATGTAACAAATCCAAAATTTTGGTAAGTTCCTCAAGTCCTATAAGTTATATTTAAAAAAATATTTTTCCAGCTCTAACAAATGAAAAGACATTGTATGATCTAAACTTGCCGAATTATGATACTTCGTATTTTACAAATTTCCAGCGTTGTCTAGCCTGTTTTTTTGTATTAAGAAATTGTAAAAATTTCTAAATGTCATAACTCGAAGTTTTGTTCGTGCAAAAATTTGTCTTACTTGCTATAGCATGGATAATATTTTTTCTAAATATATTATATACAACTTTAGGTCGTGAACATGGCTTAATTCTTAAACTTACATTTCTGCTATTTTTATATTATATTGTTTTAAATATAATGTATAATTTTATCTTAATTTGCGCCGGAGCCCACCAGACCTTAGCTCTGGTGTTTCTCTGTTTTAAGTAAATATTTAAATATTGGTCGGAATTCACAGGAGCTCATAAATACAGGGCTCCGGAGCCCAATGCAATAATGCTTCCGAAATTCAAAGCCTAAATTCCCCTTTCCTTCCTACCTCCAAGCTTTTGCATTCTTTTTCATCAAAACAGTTATAAAAATTTAGTTGAAACATCTCCTTACTTCACGTATATCAGTTTTTGGGCTTGGGCTGGCTCGAGCACAATCTGAATGACTTTCAAAATTTTATTTATTCGTGTATAGGTAGGGAAAATCCTCCTTGAAAATTACATATTCTATTTTATTTCAAATCATTTTAATGCTATTTTGGTCAGAATAAAGGGAAACAGGAATCGTATTTTTCTATTCTATTAGCAAATTTGTCTGGTATTGATGGCGGCGATGTGTTCATACGGCGCCAATCAAGAGACTGAACAATAAATTTTCTTACAGTTCAATTTTTTGTGACATTACGATAATTTTTAATTGGCTGGTTTATTATATTTTTTGATTTAGATATCGAACCTGAAAAGAATATTTTCAGTTTTTAGTCAATGGGCATCAGCTTGAGGATTTGTTTATTTGAGGTTTTTAGTCTTCTATTTTGTACGAGTATAAAAATCACATTGGTGATTTTTCTGTTTATTTTGTAACATGAACGATGTCAATGTTAAGGCTCTGCATGCAGATTTGCGAAGTTTACTTTCATTTGTAAGTAGAAATAATTGCCATATATCGTTTATTCTGATTTAAGCAATCGAGCAGTGTTACCTCTTTCTATAAAAGCATCGAATCTTTCCGATAACGGTGTCAAAATTTTTATTTAATCTGATTTTCAGGAACAAACCACGAAAGATTGTTATGCGGAAGGAATCGATTATAGTTTAAGGTGAGCATATTCTATAGGAAATTGAAAAATACTGTTCCATTCTTCAGCATGTAAATCTTGATTTCTGTCAATTTCATTAATTTTTTTTATAAAAATGCATAGTTGCGAACTATTGTTTTTTTATGTTGACACTATTTCTGAATCATAATCCTTATCATATTTAATCGCACAGTTTTTCAATTAACTTTAAAATTAGACAAAGATTTCTAATCGGAAGGAATGGTAACTAAAAACAGAAATAGTTGACAGCTAAGTATATGCAGTTAGATACATTTAATTTTTTTATTTTGCTAAAGAAAAAAAATACTTTAAATTTTTCAAATGTATGAAATATAAATATGCAGATTTGGGGGGGGGGGGAGAGCATGCTACGGTTGTTAGCATTGCAGAATATTAGGGCTCCGGTACTTTTTTTGTTAGAAATTAAGTCCTGATTGCTTTGATGCGTTTTCTGATAGAAATTATGATCAATGTTTCATGATTGCCAAATATTTATTAACGTCCTTTTATAGGGAAACATGTTTCAGGATTTTTTTTGCTGTACCAAAGGATCATTTTTTTTTTTTAACAATGTTCTTATAATATTGGAAAGTGTTTCATAATCTATGTGTGATGCTTAATTTTTCTTTCATTTTTGTACATCAAAAATCATTCGAGCAGCGAACCGGTTGTTAAAATATTTGAATTCCACCACTGAGTAAAACCCATCTAAGTTTTCCAAGGGAGCGGGTAAATAAAATGTCTTAAATGGGAAAACTTCCCAGGGCCAAAACTACAATTGTAAACTTCATAAAAACAGTAATAATATAAAATTTTGTACAAAGTGTTGAATTAGATATACAGAATAGTTTTATGAATTAAAAATTAAAGTATTTTTCAAAAGTACTAAAATAAAGAAAACATAATGGTAAATCAGGTATCTATTTAGAAAAAAATTGGGTCCTTTAAAGGATCCTTCACAAAATTTTTCATTTTGAAACAGGACCCTTCACAAAATTTTTCACCTTTAAAAATAGGCCTTTTACAAAATTAATCATTTAAGAGTGAAATCTCCCTGTCACTTTTATATATATATAAAGAAAAAAAATATATATATTTTACATACATATATCTTAAAAACATATAAAAAAGAATCTGAATATAATATAACGATCATTTCAAAGTTGCAAAACTAGAACTAGATTTTTCACATGTAAGAAAGCTGTTCAAAATTTCACAAAAACAGGACCCTGAGAGAAGTCTGGACAGACTTTTCTAATTAATTCTAATCCCAGTGGCAGAAAGTTTTGTAGCTGTCTGCGACAAGCTTTTAAAATTTCATAATCTGTCTGCAAATTTTGAATGTCATTTTAATGAATAAATAATAAATTAAACTAGGAATTTTTTATCGTTCTATTTAAAACATGATAAGCATGATGCATTCTCATTAATTTTGCTTATAATATTTCATCATCTAACTTCTTGTAGAATTTCTAAAGTGTGGATAAGCAGAACCACACATAGGCAATAACGATGCTTTTAAAAACCTTCGGAAGCTTTAGAGGCCTCAAGCGCGAAAAGCAAGTTTTTTCTAAAACCCCTGAATGAAATCTGCAGCCTTTTGAGGAAATTACTTTTTTGTAATTCTTTGGTGAAATCCACGTTTTTTCCATGACTTTGACGAATTTATCGTCTTTTCCGCAATTTTTGGACAAAATTTGCGTTTTTCTCGCGATTTCTTGATAAAATTCGAATTTTTCTTTTCTGCGTCCTTTTGAGGAAATTATTTTTTTTTGTAATTCTTCGGTGAAATTCACGTTTTATCCATGGCTTTTTGACAAATTTCGCGTTTTTCCCGCAATTTTTGGACGAAATTTGCGGATTTTTTTTCTTGCGATCTTTTGGCAATATTCGAGGTTTTTTCTACACTCCTATGACGAAATTCGCGTTTGTTCCGCGATCCTTTGACGAAATTCGTACTTTTCCGCGATCCTTTGATGAAATTTGCGTGTTTTCATGATCCTCTGACGTAATTCGCATTTTCCGCGATCTTTTGATGAAATTTGCATTGTGTCCGCGATCCTTTGACAAAATTCGCGTTTGTTTCACGATCCTTTGACGAAATTTGCGTTTGTTTCACGATCCTTTGACGAAATTTGCGTTTGTTTCACGATCCTTTGACGAAATTTGCGTTTGTTTCACGATCCTTTTCCAAAATTCGCGCTTTTTAAGCGATATTTTGCCAAAATTCGCGCTTTTTAAGCGATATTTTGCCAAAATTCGCGCTTTTTAAGCGATATTTTGCCGAAATTCACGTTTTTACCCGATCTTTTTCCAAAATTCACGCCTATCACCCGATCTTTTGCCGAAATTAAAGCTTTTAACGCGATCTTTTGCTGAAATTTGCGCTTTTTACGCGATATTTTGCCGAAATTCACGCTTTTTACGCGATTTTTTTTTTTAATCGAAATTCACGCTCTTACCCGATCTTTTAACAAAATTAACGCTTTTAATACGATCTTTTGCCAAAATTCACGTTTTTTACCCGATCTTTTGCCAAAATTCACGTTTTTTACCCGATCTTTTGCCAAAATTCACGTTTTTTACCCGATCTTTTGCCAAAATTCACGTTTTTTACCCGATCTTTTGCCAAAATTCACGTTTTTTACCCGATCTTTTGCCAAAATTCAGGTTTTTTACCCGATCTTTTGCCAAAATTCACGTTTTTTACCCGATCTTTTGCCAAAATTCACGTTTTTTACCCGATCTTTTGCCAAAATTCACGTTTTTTACCCGATCTTTTGCCAAAATTCACGTTTTTTACCCGATCTTTTGCCAAAATTCACGTTTTTTACCCGATCTTTTGCCAAAATTCACGTTTTTTACCCGATCTTTTGCCAAAATTCACGTTTTTTACCCGATCTTTTGCCAAAATTTACACCTTTAACCCGATCTTTTGCCAAAATTTACACCTTTAACCCGATCTTTTGCCAAAATTTACACCTTTAACCCGATCTTTTGCCAAAATTTACACCTTTAACCCGATCTTTTGCCAAAATTTACACCTTTAACCCGATCTTTTGCCAAAATTTACACCTTTAACCCGATCTTTTGCCAAAATTTACACCTTTAACCCGATCTTTTGCCAAAATTTACACCTTTAACCCGATCTTTTGCCAAAATTTACACCTTTAACCCGATCTTTTGCCAAAATTTACACCTTTAACCCGATCTTTTGCCAAAATTTACACCTTTAACCCGATCTTTTGCCAAAATTTACACCTTTAACCCGATCTTTTGCCAAAATTTACACCTTTAACCCGATCTTTTGCCGAAATTTACACCTTTAACCCGATCTTTTGCTGAAATTCACACTTTTTACGCGATCTTATTTGAAAATTCGCGCTTTTCATGAGATTTTTTGCCGAAGTTCGCGCTTTTAACGCGATCTTTTAACAAAATTTAGGATTTTTACCCGATCTTTTGCCGAAATTCATGCTTTTACGCTATCTTTTGCCGAAATTAATATGCTTTTAACGCGATCTTTTGCCGAAATTCACACTTTTTACGCGCTTTTTTGCCGAAATTCGCGCTTTTTTGCCAAAATTAGCGCTTTTTACGCAGGAAAAATTGTCCAAAAGTTGCAGACAATTTTTTTAATTGACTTCATGTGTGCAGACAATAATTGTCCGCAAAAGATTTTTTGTGTCCGCGACTATGTCGCCGTGTCGCAGTGTTTCTGCCACTGGGATTCTAATGTTTGTAAATAACAACAAACTCATTTACCTGAATTATTTTTTTCGTAGTTTAACATAATTACTACTATCATTATTACTGAAATGATCCTTTAATACATTTTGCTTTTCTTTTTTTCGAATATTTGTAAATGAAAAGAGTCAAGTTGTTGTAAGTTTTTATGTATTTTGTCTGGGATATTCTCTTGTTATTACTCTGTTAATGAATCGGTTTTAAGTGGGGGAAAAAATGAAAATACCTTCAAGACTGTTGTCAAAACCAAAGGAGCTGATTTTCTGACAAACTTCTGAATTAATTTTTGTTCGGAAACACATGAAACTGGCATGTGCTCTTATAGCGAAACTTTGTAGTCGAATGGTGAAAACTATTTTTTCGTAAAGGCAGAAGATCGTTCAGAAAATATTGTCACAGTTGACGTTTAGAACCGAATTTCTGTAAGTGGCAGTGTGAAAAAGGAGAAACTCCTGTGACAAAAATCGCTTACAACTCTAATTTATCAAAAATGCTATTAGATTCCAAATCGCTTTAATATTCAGGCCTGCCAATTTTATGCCTTTACATTTAAAAATTAGTCAGAAAATGTGCTAGAAAGTTTTGTTTTTGAGCAGGAAATTTCAGAACTGCATTAATACGTACTTATATTTAAAAATGTATAATTCTATAGAAATGTTCTTTGTTTATAGAAGGGGGGGGGGGGTGTCATGATCCCACTTGAATACTGCCCATGAACCCAGAAGCAGAATTTTCTGCGTCAGTCTGCAGCAAACAAAAATTTATTTGTGACCCAATAAGCCTACTATCATAAGAAATAACAGAAACACTTAAAGTAAGCAAAATTTCCATTTATAAAGAAAATATATAATATAAGCAGAGCCGGATTAAGCATTTTTTGGGCCCGAGGCTACTGGAAATTTTGGCCCCCTCTCCTTGCTAATGGACCCTTTTTCACCTAATAATTTTAAAAAAAGCTGATTTTCAAATGTCTGATAGATCTTACTTAATCGAACATGAAAACAACCATCAGCTGTTGCGACAGCAGTGGATGCGGTCTTGGAAACCGAAAAATTTCTTAGCCAAAGCGATCTTAAAAGCAAGGCGATTACAGAAGATCAATACTAGTCGTGATAATATCCAATCTTTTGTATCAAGTATCTAAAACACAGCAAATTAGCATGTTTTTAGAGACTGTGGGATCTGCTGCACGTGGGTTTGGGGAACGTAGCTCGAAGGAGGCAGAACCCCCTAGTTTTGTTAGAAAATGTAACTGTGAGATAAACTTTTATAACGAAAAATTATTTTTTCCTCATTTAAAAAAATAATAAAAATAAGTTCTTCAAACCTTTCAGAAAATTTACTTTTCTAAGTTCAATTAAGACAATGAACTAAAAGTTCTAAATGTGTGTGCTAAAAGTTTTCAGTTTGGCTGCAATAATTCAATATTTGTACAAAACATGATAAATTTTGTTATATAAATTCTTCGTAATCAAACTTCTGCAATCGGGTAATCTTTTCAAATGAGAACAAATTAGCATATTTTTAGCAGAATAGTCTAATTTTGTTAGAAAATGTAAGTGTGAGATAAATTTTTATTACAAAAAAACAATTTTTCCTGATAATAAAAAAAAAAATCAACACTTCAAAATTTTTAGAAAATTTACTTTTTTAGTTCAATCCGTATCTTGACAATGAATTAAATTCTAACTATGTGTGCTAATATTTTTTATTTTTAATGATATAAGTCAATTTTGTGTAAAATATGATAAATCTTATTAAGGCTGTTCGCAAATTCAAAGGAACTACTTTCTGACACATTTCTGAATTCATTTTTGCTCGGAAACTCATAAAAATTAGCAGATGTTCTTATTTAGAAACTATGTAACCGAATGGCGTTTTCCATTTTTTGATAAAGACAAAAGGTCTTTTAAAAAATACGGTCAAAGTAAGTGTTTCGAATCAAATTTCCGGATGTGGTAACATGAGAAAAGGGTAAAACGTGTCGTCGCATGACAAGAATCTGTTATTACTTAATAAGTAATTTATTTATAAAAAATGGAAACCACTATTTGATTCCAAATCGCTTAAATAGTCCGACCTGTCAATTTTATGCCAGTTTTTAAAATTTGTCTGAAAATGCATCAGTAAGTTTTACATTGAGCTGGGAATTTGAGAACCACCTTAAGGGGGTCCGGGACACACAAATCTTAAAATTTTCAAAAATTATTTTATTGGATTAAAATTTTCTCTGTCGTTTTCTTCTTAAAATAACGTTTAAATCATGTTTCTATCTTAATTAGAACAGGAAATATTAATTTTTTCGTTTTGGTTTGTTTTCAAAATCTACCTTTCAAGCTATGGTTGTCAAGGAAACGAGTTCTTGTGAGATTGCGTTTTTCTTCATGATGGGTTTTTTCACCATTTCTCATCTTTAAGTTGTTATAAGTCTAGAACCGTTAAAGATAAAGGTTTGAAACTTGGAACATATATTTTTCAATTGCTTTACTTTAACTTTGAGCCAGCAAATTTGAAAAAAATAATTACTTTTGAAAATATGAATTTAAAAAAAAAAAAGTTACATAAATTTTTATTAAGTTTTTACTTTAAATATTTTTAATTTTTTTAAAATTAATATTTTTTTAAATGCTGGCTCTAAATTAAAATATATATATTTGTGTTTATTTAAATGAAAAACAATTTAAATTCTACAAATAATATTTCGAGTTATAACGATTTTAAGTATACCACTTTTTTCATAAATTTTAAATTAAAAAAAATTTTTTTTAAAGCTATGAGAAGTTTTATCATCTGATTTTGCTTACAAATGATATCGTTATTCATCACAAAAAAATTCAAAATTTTAACTCGATAAATAAAATTTTTTTGAAAATGTGTCCCGGACCCCCTTAAATAAATTAATGTGATCATTTTAAACAATTAAACCCATACGTATTGAGTTTTAGTAAATGGTGCAAAAGGAAAAATGCATGAATGTGGAAATTTTAATAAAATAAGAGTGTGTGTAAAGCTGTTTAAATAATGACATATGTACTAATAAAAGAAAGTTTCGGACTGTATACGTATGTGTGTGTCTGTTCGCGATGGCTAGCAGAATCTGTTGCATGTGTCAGTCAAAATTTATGTGAGGATACTCCAAGACAAGTCCTGATGCATTTTTTATTTTTAAGATATTTATTTTTTAGATTTTTAATTTTTAAGGGCCCCTTTAAGTTTTTGTGCCCTAAATTGTTAATAACTTGCCCCATTTTATTGACCGTCTTCTTTTTTGGGGCTATATTGCCCCCAAAAGTATTAATTCCATTAAGTATAAATTCAAAATTTGTAAAAATACTTGTTGGAAGATTGTTTAAATGATAGTGTTTTGTTCTGCTTCTCACTGGTATTAGTCAGTGACACATGTTAAAGATAATAGTTGAAGTTATTCACTCAAGAATCTTCTTGATACTCCGTGATAGAGCTACAAAGCAAAGGCTTTCAAAACTGTGGCAAACAAAACTTTGTTTCAAACTCTTGTTAAATATGCAAAAGGTACTTGGTTTCAAAATTAAAATTCAGGTAATTTATTCTGGTTTCTATTTTGCTATTGCTTTAGTTTTATTAAGCACTTCTTATCATAATAAGAAATAGCGTATATATTTGTCCTTAATCTTAAAATTGAAGCATAAATTTAAATTTTCCGAAAGATGGTTAGTCCCAATTACTTCAGATAATCGAGGGTCTACTATATTGTTTATTTTCAAATGGCATTTCAGATAGCATTTCATCTTGATCTAAGAATATTATAATAAAAAACTCTTCATAAAATTATCAGGGATTACAATCTAAAATATCAAATTTATATCTAAATCTCATTGATTTGTAAAGAAGGCAGGCATATTAAAAAAAAAAAAAAAATAATTTTCAAGTATAGCATAAATTATAAATAACTTTTCATTCAAAAGATTCCTTCAGTAAAATCATGTGCAAAATAATAAACGAAACAACCATAGTTATGCCTAACTCAATTTGTAAAATTCTAAATTAAATAATTTATGTTTAAGCTGCTTCTGCAATCTATTGAAATTCAACACTACTAATTAGTTTTCTCAAACACATTTTATTTATTATACATTTTATTTTTATCCTCAAGGGACAAAGTTGCTCCTAGGTGGACAAACTCATCCCGGTTGATGGTAATTAAAAAAGCTAACTTGGTAATGATAATGTATTAAAATTATTTTGTACAGCTCTATAACAGAACATCAAATGTCACTTGCACTGTTTTTAATAATATAGCATCATAAAAGCACACTTTAAACGAGAAATTTGGTTGAATTTTTTGTGTCCTATCTGCAGATTTAAGTAATTTTAGCTAGAACAATGTTTCACTAGGTTAATTAAATGTAAATATTAATCAAAGCTATTTTCGAGTCTAAACTGTCTGCTTTCTGATATATTTACATTTCTGAAATTTCAGAATAGCCTTCAGTTTGTACCCAAGCTTGAATGCATACTTTCTGACTTATTCATGGAATAATTATTGATACTAAGATAAAAAAGAAATGTGCAATATATTTAAGGGGTCCTATGAAAGTTTTTTTCTAAACTTTGATATTTTTTTTAAAATAAAAACATCAAAGTTGGTCTTTTGATTTCAGAATTAGAAGGCTGACAATTACAAGATGGATCCATTTAGTAATCCACTTTAAATCAAGCTGCTTCGAATTAGGAAAAACGTTAAGAAAAGGGAGAATTCTACTCGATTCTTAAGCATCTGAATGTGAACACCTGAAATTTTCAGGCAAATAATGGAAATGAGTTTATGAATGTGTAAAAAAATAATCATATTTTTGAGAAAAGATTGTTTTTTCTGAAAACTTTAATTTACTAAAACAATTTTGTATATTCTTGCCTTCTGTTCCATTATCGTTCTTCTGAAGCCAAACTTCCATGAATTTAGAAGCATGGCGTGCTTTGTGACTTTCTTTTTATGGAATTTTTCTATAAAAATTTCCTGGATTTTAATCCTGTTTTATTTTTTGCATGGGTCATTCATTCCTGATCAGTTTTTAAAAAAAATATCTACATATAACAACGAGCCTATTTCCACAAATGATCAGATCCGATCAAACCAAGTATGTGTAGGGTTAGGTAGCAAGGCTCTTATCACACTTTGCAGAAGAGGAAAACGCAACATGTTCAGAGGTCAAAGAAGCTCTCTGTGTGACCATATTACTAACAGCAATGCGGCTACTTGTGTGACTTGGCCACCAATTTTGTTGTTAGGCTGTGTTTAGAAAGCAAAGATGCTCACTTGTCGCTAAAGCAATAAAAACTTTCTTTTCTAACTCTATATGTGTTTAAGAAAATTACAGGAAGTTCAACATGGGTCAGGAGATAATATTAAATCAAACTTAAAGACAGCTCTTCCCTTCTTCCAGGATATCCAGCATTTTACTTGTGAAGCCATAAAAGCTGAAAAATGTCACGTAACCACAAAAAAGTGATGGTTGGCCAGAACAAAAAGACTGTGACTGACTGCAAGCAGAATGATGCATCTATTTGAAGCTTTAGCAGGGTTCTGTCCAGACTTTTCTCTCAGGGTCCTGTTTTTGTGAAATTATAAACAGCTTTTTTACATTTGTGAAAAATCTACTCCTAATTTTGTGAATTTGAAATGATCGTTATATTGAGGTTCTTATGTATGTATGTATGAGGTTCTTATGAGGTTAAATATGTATGCAAAAATACATATATTTTCTTTATATGTAAAAGTAATCGATCAAGGGTCCATCCAAGCAAAATTTGGGGCCTATTTAGGGCCCTTTCACAAAAATCTATTTAATAAAATAGGCCCCTTCACAAAAATAAATTTAAAATAAACCCCTTTACAAAAATAAATTTAATAAAACAGGCCCCTTCACAAAATTCCTTTTAATAAAATGGGCCCCTTCACAAAATTCCTTTTAATAAAATGGGCCTCCTTCGTAACATTCTTTTTCATAAACTGTTTAATGTGTAAATTGTCAATAAAAGTAGCTCACAATAAGCAGAAACTTTAGCAAGGGGATTTAAAGAAGTTTTGTCAATAAATTCTTTGTTTGAATTTGAGTAACTGGATTTAAACTTTCGTTACAAAATGTTATTTTTTTACAAAAATATAATAAGTCACAAAAATAACTTGTACTTACTTTTCACAAAATGGGCTGCAACAATAAAAACCAGCATCAACCCCTGATTGTCCGGCATCTGATTAATGGTTGAAAACTAAAGCATTTTTGTTTGGGGGAGTGAGAAGAGAGAGTGAGTGAGATGCTATGTACTAAAGGGATTTAAATTAGATTGCATCTCCAAAATGAAAAATTTGAAAATCCTTTATCGTTCTTGTAAAGGTCTCAATAAATCGCAATCTTAAAATATGGATTCTAAAAAAATCACACAATCAAAAATAAATTCTAAAGATTTGTATGTCAAAAGGTAATCATATATATTAAAGTGTAAACCTGATTCTGTAAGATCAGACTAAAAAATTCACACATTTGCGCATGCGTGAAGTTAAGTTTACTAGATCTCCCATTTAGAGGGAAGGTTGATCAGATCTGATTAGCAGAGTGGTTTAAAGCACCAGTTTAAAGCTCTGAACTTTTGTAGGCAACGCAGGTTCGAGCCCAATGCCTGGCAAAATGATTTCTGTACTCTTTTTGGCAATAATTCATTTCGATAATGACATTTTATTAAGAGAAGTTATGATTTTATTTATTTGAATAGTTTATCATTAAATAAAATTTAACACGGAAAAATATTTTGAAAAAATAGTAATTTTACATTTAAAATATTTAACCTAAAATATTTTGCAGTAATTATTAATTAAATTGAGCTGATCTACAACTTTTGTTTATATTTTTTGTCCATTATCAAGAATATATAGGAGTGTGAGTCAGAAGGAAAAGTTTTCCATTCTTTTCCAAAAAAATAAATAAATAAATAAATAAATAAAACAAAGAAATATTCATATAAGAACTATAAAATAAATTATATTAATATCCATGGTGTAATATTTAAAAAAAAAAAATGAAGAAAAAAGTAAATGAAAAATGTATGTTATAAATCGTTGGTTGCATCAAGTTTCAAAATTTATCGGTTAGTTAAAAAAAAAAAATAAATAAATAAAAATAGATAGTAATTAAAGAGAAGAGACTGTAGTAAGTAAAAATAAATTCTCTACCCAGTACTTTTTGGTAAATTTCTGATAAAAGGCTAGCATAATTGTTTAAGTTATAAACTTTCACTTCATTCAATAGGTTACACTGATAAGCACCCTCTAGCTCTCCTTCAAGAAATAGGAATCACTTATGCAATATAAAAATTTGTCACAATTTCAATGATTAATTTAAAAGCAACTAATTAAAAATTCAAGAATTTTTCTAATGGAACATCCAAGTTATTTACTGTCAAATCTTGACGGGTCCTATCTAGTTGTAGTAAAAGGAATGGGTGGCATTTTTTAGTTCTCGCCTACATAAAAAAGGCAAAATGACAAAAAATAATTTGGGATGATAGCAGCAGGGGCAGAGTTAGCAACCATGCTCTGTGAGAGATTTTTTGTTCCTCTACAAATGAGATCCAGTAATTCTCTACCAGTCTACTGCTAAAGTTTTGCTGTTTCTGTACCACCCCATGCTCGTTCATGTCATCCTGCTGGTTGGATAATGGCCGTTCTTTTATACCTTTTGTAAAACATGTATTACATCTTTGCTCGGGTTCCCACTTACTAAATTTAGAAATTCAATGTCTTAAAGCCGCTGCTATTGGCAGACGTTAATCTTTCCATTATTGATACTTGCTTTATTTAAATTATAGCATTCTCATTAAGTTCCCTTAAATTTGCTCCTTAAAATAATAGCATTGTTTTACCTTCTTTCCCAAATCCAGCTCTTTCATTGCTAAAATCCCTAGGCAGTTTGTCTTCAAAATAATTTTCACTCCCTGCTAATACTTACTCTCTCCAAACTGCAAGATCCTATTGAGGTATCCAATTCCTGGGGTATAGTATAAATTGCCAATGTGGTCTTACTTGCATCCCTCAAACCAAGTGCATTTTAAAGTTTCAAATTGAAGCACACAAGCAGTATGTTCAGAAAAAAGAAATTAACAAATTGGCTATTGATAAACATTGCCAGAAAATGAGCCTTATTTTTCACTTGAGCCCTGCTAAAATTATCTGTAAACCCAATTCCATTCATGAACTTGACTTTCTTGAATTTCATATGTATAAAAATCTTAAGTATTGTTAATTGCGATTTTACTGTTCTTCCATTGTCAGAGTATATAGGAAAAATTATATAAAACCTCTTGTTCATAAATTTCATTTGCATGTTTTCACATTAAGTATTTGATTAGCTGTTCTCTAAACTTTCCTGGAATTCTATTGGCCAATAAACTTTATCTTTGAATCTGCTTACATTGCACATTTCCTAAAATTTCTTATTGTAATCTTATTGCCCAATAAACTTTTTCCTATAATCCGCTTTTTTTATATTTGAGAAAATTTCTTTTCTGAGCAATCCTATTTCGTATTGATGACTGAGTGTTATGGTTACTGAAGCTAGTTTGCAACAAGTAAAATGTTTTGGTGCTATAAATGTTGGTTTTAGTTGCATTTGTAATTATATAAATACATAGCACCTATAGTCATCGTTCGGTCTGCCCATCTGTTGTCCATTTTTCTGCATATAACAGAGCAAAAACTACCCAACAGAATAGTCTGAAATTTTAAATATATAATTTTTGCAAAATTTTGTCATTTCAAATTTTATGAAAATTGGATGTATAGTTTAATTACAGGGACAATCAAAAGTTTTTTGTTACATTAATCATTGGGAAAAAATTATTTCAAGTGAATTTTAATGATGTTCCAGCTTTTTGAACAGAATGAAATTGATATGCATTTATAAAGTGCACTAAAATATGCATTCAGTACAGTATGCTGTGCTACAAACATTTATAAAAATAGTTATTGTATGAATGCACCACATTTGTTATGTTTGCCGTGAAATTTCCAACTTTTTTAATTTATTTATATTGTACTGCAACAAGTAATTTATCATCTTTTCAGTTATATTAAAAAAATCTTTAAAAATAGAAAAAGATCTAAAGTAAAGGTACTAAATTGAACTACTTTTTATCTAGATGGTTCACTAAAAAGTTACTGCAGTGGATTTTTAAGATTATTGTAGAAAATAATTTTCTTATTTCCTTTGCTTCAGATTAATTATTCATTTTTCGATAGAAATGTATAAAAGCTTTTAATGTTCATATTGTAATGCATATTATTTACTCAAAATTCTTTTTTCTTTACAGTATGGTCAGGCATTGGCAAGATATTGTCAAAGACCCAGAATGGGGTAATTTTTTCTGTTTATTATTATTGTAACTCTTTTCATTGCTATGCAGAAAAAATACGGTACTTTTTCTATTATAGGAGCCTTGACGAGATAGAGAATGATCTTGGCGAAAAAAAAAAAATGGCAACATGTTTTTTGTCAACCTATTCAGTGTTTTTTATGTAAACGGGCAAATTTTCAATTTTTATGATTTATTAAATATAAAAAATTCCATTTATCTATTTTTATATACGTTTAATTGTATATAAAAATAGGAATGCACCGAATATTTGGTATCTATTCGCTATTTGGCTATGTTACCAAATATTCTTTTTGGCCAAATATCAAACCTCGGTATGCCAAATATTTGGTTTGGCCAAATATCAAACTATTCGGTATGCTGAATATTAGGTTTGTCTGAATATTGAAATATTCGGCTGAACCGAATACTTAAAAAAAAAAACAACTTTTAAAACATACTTTTAAACCTTTATACAACTTCTATGTTAAACACTCAACTTATTAAGATATTCAAAATAATTAGAAACACTATCATATTTAAATAAAAGAATGTTTTTACATTATTTGCTGTTTGTTAAGCATTATTTAAGAAAATTAACCAATCGAGGATTTTTGTAGAAATTATGTACAAATGCAAGTTCCTGAACATTGTCCAGTAAATAATCGGTTTCTTGCTAAGATTTTATGAACGTTTACAATCTCTGAAAATGATCACTTACTCCATACACCAATCTAGGATGCATTTTAAAACTTCCTTTCTTAATCAAAGGGAATAGAAAAGTTTTATTTTTGCTGAGTTGCCAGCATATAAAATGTGAATAGATTGTATTATTTATTTACTTTAGTCTCTTCCTGACAAACAAATATATGGTCCTGTACAATTTTTCTTTCATTTTTTCACAATTTTTCTTTCATTTTTTCACAATTTTTCTTTCATTTTTTCACAATTTTTCTTTCATTTTTTTCCCAATTTTTCTTTCATTTTTTTCCCCAATTTTTCTTTTATTTTTTCCCCAATTTTTCTTTTATTTTTTTCCCCAATTTTTCTTTTATTTTTTTCCCCAATTTTTCTTTTATTTTTTTCCCCCAATTTTTCTTTTATTTTTTTCCCCCAATTTTTCTTTTATTTTTTCCCCCAATTTTTCTTTTATTTTTTTCCCCCAATTTTTCTTTTATTTTTTTCCCCCAATTTTTCTTTTATTTTTTTCCCCCAATTTTTCTTTTATTTTTTTCCCCCAATTTTTCTTTTATTTTTTTCCCCCAATTTTTCTTTTATTTTAAAATGCTTGTTTTAGAATTTAAGAAAATTTTATTCATTTGTTTTAATTCTCAGATGAAACCATGAAATTTAAAATTTTATTAATAAAAAAAGTTTTATAATTATCCACTTTTTAAGTAACTCAAAGCAGATTTTTTTCAGCACAATGTTTACTTGAAAAAAATCTCTTCATTTATCAAAATGAAAGTTTGTTATTAATGCCTTTAAATTTTGGAATTCGGCAAGCTGAATCTTCGATATTCAGATATAGTTACTATTTGGTATTAGGCTTAACAGTTGCTATTCGGCATTCCAAATCTTTGGTATTCGGTTTGCCTGTAGGTCGAATATTTGGTATTTGGCCAAAGTCATTATTCGGTGCATTCCTAACATAAAAAAAACAGTAATATACGTAAAATGTTTATAAAACATATTAACACATGTAAAGTGCATCAGGTTTATTTTTATAGCTGTTTATATAATTTGGCAACAAATCTCGCTTTCTAAAACCTGAATTGTACAAAGCTTTAAAAAAAAAACCTCAAAGACCCCTGATATGGAAAGTGCAAAACATACTTTGAAAATAATCTCTTATTTTGTACAAGTATGATATATATATTTATTTTAGAATATTTCATTCTCATTTAAGAAATTTTAATATTCATAACTTTGAAAAACATTTAAAAAGTTTAATTAGACAATAGTTCTCACACTTTTTGCTAAGAAATAGAGCTATTTTTTATTAACATTTAAATGTAATTATAAAGCAAGAATGTCTGTTCTATATCCAATGGTACCTCTGTTTTTGAACAATACTCCAAATGGGATTCTGTTCTGAAAATTAAAAAAAAAATTTGCCATCAGTCTGGAAATTCAGACATAAAAAAATATTCCAAATTTCGACAAATGGTTACAAAAAACATCAATTTTGTCGATCGTTCATAAAAAAAAAAAATCTCCAGTTTTGTTCAGGATCACAGGGGAAAAAAAGATTTTCATCAAAGGATCGTAAAAAAAAACACATTTTGTCAAAGGATTATGAATTTTGCCAAAGAATCATGGTAAAGGCATTAATTTCATCAAAGGATAACATAAGAACGTAAATTTTTTTCAAAAAGGATCTTGGAAAAAATGTTAATTTTGTCAAAGTATCAAAAGGGAAAAAATATTAATTTTGTCAAAGGATCGCGGAGAAAAAAATGAATTTTGTCAAAGAGTAGCAGAAAACGGGAATTCGGCCAAATTGCTATGGAAAAAAATGCATAATTAATGTCAGGAGATCTCTCTTTCCTCCCCTCTCTGCTGTAACCTTTCAGAAAACTTAATGTGAATTTCAGAATTTTTTCTTTTATTCAATCATCCCTGCAATAGTCAAATAAAACTGTTCATGAAGAAACTTCAATATTTACATAAGGATTTGATGAAAAAAGGATTATTTTTTTCTTAACAAATTACTTCATGCTTTTATTCCAAACACTGGTTAAATATGAGACTTTACTGTAGTGAATATTGCATAAGATGACAATTTCATAACATTTAAATGAAAATCAACAATTATACCTACCTTTATTGCAGAGGTTTAAAGATTACATGACTAGTTAGAAAAAAGTTAAGGATTCTTCTTATTTTTACATACTACTAAGTTAAACCTTTATTTGTTCAGGAAAAGGCTTTTCCATTGTAGAAATCTGATGACTTGTTTTAAATGAAATTTCATTCTTAAACTTCTAAACATTCCATAATATTTTTTACACCGTCATATAGAGAAAAATACTTTTAAATGCAATTTGTTTGAAAGCTGTATCTCAATTTGTTTCTGAGTTATTTTTTTTTTTTTTTTTTTTTTTTTTGTAGATTTTATTACTTTGTCATAGTGGCAACAGAAGTATCATCTCTGTTGAAAGTAAAGGGAAAATAAAATACAGATTACTGTATAGGCCAATCAGAAAACTAATAAAATGTGGGATTCAACTAATAAAACGCTTCAGATGATTTTGATTTCCTACCCTGACCGATTACAAGAACCATTTTTCCAAATGGTTAAAAACCCTGCATCAATTTAGTCGCTTTTGCCATGTTTTGCTTTGATTTACTTGTTAATCTAAAACAGAATCTCTGTGTGAAGTCCAAGTTCATTTTGATTCAAATCCCTTGTTCGAGAACCGAACATTGGGAAAAGTGGGGTGTTTGACAACCAAGCCTTTTACTACATTTCCCATTCATACAATAACTTTTATAAATTTTATTCTAAGTATGACAGAATTTTAATGTGTAAGAAGCTGAACTGTGTTACTCTTTTTAAAAATTTTCTATATCCTTTTTAGAGAACAGAACAGTGTAAATTTTATGTTTAAAAGCTCAAATAACATGAAAATTTCTCAATTCTTGAATCGCATTTAGTCTTTTAAAACTGATGATACTTAACTGTTTTACAAGAACATAAATCAATTTTGTCTATGTTGGGGATTTTTTTCAATAATTCATTTTACAATTTATATTACAACTGTATGAAAATATCATTATGGTATTTCTATTACTGCATATCCATGAAATATTAATTCATTTTACAGTTCATATTACAACTCGATGAAAATTTCATTATGGTGTTTTTATTAGTTCATATCCATAAAGTATTGTTTAAATGTGATTGCGGCCAGCATTTGAAATTCAGTAACCAAACTGGTACAGCCGATAGCCAAACTCTAATAATCAGCGAGCTAAGAAATAAGTGTAATTAAGGTGTGTTCTACTTTTTGAATACTTGTTCTGGTCATTCATTAGGATTGTTTCAGCATCAACTTATAAATAATTGCATCGCAATATATACATTCATTTTAACTTTATATTTCTCCGAATTCAGTTAAGCTGCTATTGATACAAAATATTTAATTACTAGACTAAAGAATGAGTAACAAGAATCCAATAGAGTAAAACCTTAAAAATGATGTGATCTGAATTGCATTAAATGATATATGCAAAAATAAAGGATTTTTGAAATCTGAATTAGGTCAAACCACATTCAAACTTATGAAAATCTCAAAATTACTATGGTAACAAATTGGATTTTAAGGATTAAATTATTGTGTATGTTGCTGAAACCCAAAATTTTGAAAATCCTTCATTTTATTGGTAAATTGTAGCATTTAACAAAGCGAGTTGGTGAAAGCCTGAAATATGCCCTAAGCAATTTTGTTTCAGCATTTTACCAAACCATTTCTAAAAGTACTTGCTCTTTTTAGTAAAGTCTGAAATGATTGATATACTTAATAAATATCAGTTTAAACTAGTATTAAATCTTGCGAAGATATATGGTATATTCAATTTTACTTTTTAAACATATGAATTAAATAGTAATGTTAAATTTTATTTCGTGCTAGATTCTGTTTATATTGTTTCTACTTCAGTTACAATTAGTTTATATTAAATTTGAACGAAGCCTAGAAAAGCTTAAGTTTAATTTTATATAGCATTAAAGATAACTTTTTATATTTTACACTGTTTAACAAATTTGTTGTAAGAATACATTAATGCAATAGATTTAAATTTCTCTAATTATCTATTAAAAATTACTCATCTCTCACAGCAGGATAGACTGCTTTAGACAGTTAGAATTACAAAGTGGATTGGCTGACTTTTACAAATACATCTTTGGAGTACATTTATATGAACAGTTCAATTCTACAGAGACCTTTGTGTTTAAACTTAAATTTCTTTATTTTGCTTTCAAAAACGTACTTATTTCATCTGAGTAGCTTACTACTTTGATGGTTAACAAATTGACTTGGGAAAGTTAATTTGTGTGTGCATATGCGTGCAACGCTTATATTTCACTAGACTTAGTATCAAGCACATAAAGTGCGCACTTTTTAACTGATAACTAGGGTTACTTCTAGATTGTATTTTTTTCCCGCTTTAACTTGTACGTTTTCGGGTCTTATTGTACATTTAAATCTTTCTTGTGTAAAGATTTCTTCCCATTCTTATTATCATATAATTTATCTTCAATTTATTCAATTTACTTTTCTTAAACAATTCTAAAAACTCACACTGCAGACTTTTTAGCCATAATTGTACATTGCATCACTCAAAAGATATAGGTAAAAATTGGCGGTCGCCACTCGACTAGCTAATTCTTTTTCCTACTGGATGCAAGCAGATTTCAACGATTTAGCTGTATTTTCAATTTCAATTTTTCGCCATGTCCTCGTTCTTCAGTAGGATTATTTTTTCAAGAAATACTGTTTTATTCTGAAAATATATTATCAGCTTTGATTCCACATACATTTAATTTATTCCTTTTTTCCACCGGATGCAAATGCAAGTGGATATTAACCTTTTTAGGTCTGGTGAACTATTCATAGTACATGTCTTTTCATCTTATTGTGTCTTAAGGGGCCGCTGCACTGAAACTCCCAGAACTTGAAATCCCATGTTAACCTATGGGAAAACTTTCAAGCACAATTACTCATTACCTAATATAATTTTTAAAAATACCGTTTACACCATCAGAAAGTAGATGTCAGATGCAGATGATGTGAGTTTTTAAAATTTGTCTACATAAATTTTAAGTATTTTTAAGAAGATAAAATTTAATCAAATGGAAATTTCATAGTTTATAGGGATTTTTTATGCACTTAAAATTTACGGAGATAATTTTTAAAAATGCATATCATCGGCATATGACGTCAATTTTCTGATGGTAAAAACGGTATTTTAATAATTAAAATAGGTAATGAGCAATCATGCTTGAAAGTTTTCCCATAGGCTAACATGAAATTTCGCGATCAGGGAGTTTCAGTGCAGCGGAGCCTGAACAATTATCTTTACTATCTACATATAGTAATGATAGTAGGGGAGACTTGGGAGACTTGATCCCTTTTTCAGTTTTTAATTTTTATTTTGGAAAAAACAAAATTTTAAATAGTTTGCAATTATTATTAAAGACTCGTGTCTTTCTTGTTGTAGTATTTTTTTTATTTTTGAAAAACCATTTTTAAAATTAAAATAGTTTTTCAAAAAATAAAAGGATAAAGTCTCCCCAGTTGCAGGGAGACTTGATCCCTTGCCAAGGGAGATCTTGATCCTTTAAACAAATGCACTGAAATGATTCAAATTAAGTAGTAGAAATCAAATTTGTTGTTGACTAACATGTAAAAAGGGAGAAAAACACAATGATCCAAAAGCATTTTCAAAGTTTGAAAAATCAAATGTAAATATTAAAATTATTGCAGTTCGAAGAATTCCACCAAGCATGGTTGATTTTGGTACTTTTTTAACAATGTCATTATTGTCCACAACACTATTGTCAACATTTTCTGGATAAATAAATTGGTCGAAATTAAGTCCTCGTTTTCTTAAAAAATTGATTTCACATTCAGATGATAAAATCTTCTTTTATATTTTTCCTACGAAATGACTATTTTTTTTCTTTCCCAGAAATTGCACAATGACAGTCATTTTCATCAATCGACAAATTTTTTGAATCTTCAATGATTTCATCAGAATGTTCATCAAGTGGATGGGTTGGTTGAATCATAAACACTATAACTGCTTTTATAACTTTCTGAAGATTCGACTCTTTCATTTTTAGTGTTTTTACTGTTTTTTCTTGAGATGAAATGAATTTTTCCCGATTTTTTGTTTTCTATTCAGGTGACGATTTTGTATTTCTTCTTCATTCTGTCTTTTAGTTGGTGTGCTTGTCAAAATTTTTGAAGAAACTTTTTTCATTTCTTTAGATTTTCCCATTTTTGGTAATGAAACTTTAGAGAAGGCTTGTATGTCTTCTGGTGTCACTATGTTTTGTTTAACAATAATTTTTTTACTGCTTGTTGGAGTTAATGGTTGATTTGAGATGAAAGATGATAAAAAATCATCTTCAGAAATTCCTATTTAAGGGATATATTCCAGTGATTTTAAATCCATTTATTATGTTAGTTGTCACTTTAGGATAGGCAATTCCGATCAGTTCAGCAATTTGATAAATTGTTGTCCTTTGAGCAGGATGATTAGTCACCCAGTCTTGAGCAGCCACATTAAAATATCTTTTAAGTGGTCCATATACAGTACGATCCAGAGGCTGCAATTTGGTGAGAAGTGTGCGGTGATATTTTTAACAAAATTAGTCAATCTTCTTTGGCATAATTCAAACTCTCAATGCTTATATAGTTATCATGATTATTTTTTATCAGTAATACTTTATTGTGTTTTGATTATATAATATCTTACATTCTTTATGAAGTGTTGTAAAATTTTTGCAAAGTTAAATGTATGTCTGGCATATGCATTCATCCATCATGTGCTTGCTAACCATCACATGCAGCCACATATTCTTTGTCAACCATTTAAAATCAAGGCAACCATATTCTAACTATTACAGATAATATCTAAATGTCACAATGAGAAGTAGGAGATTAATAAAATGTAACATTAATTTAGCTTAACTTTGGTTTGGGGACACTTGATCCCCAGAATCAAGTCTCCCCATACAACAGGGATCAAGTGTCCCTAATGTGCATGTTTGTGGGGGGGGGGGGGGGGAAATGCTAAATCAAAAATAAAGAAACTGTATTGGATTTAAATAACATTTAAGCAGTGAGGAATGTTAGTATGTTATATCAATGAAATTAAGTAATTTAGTTATATTTAGCAAAAAATATGAAACTCGAACTACCTACTCAAAAAGAAGTTTGATTGTAAGAAAACAGAGATTCCTTTCTGACAACAAAAATAAAAATGACTGAAGGAAATTATGTTGCTAGATCTATTGATAAGGAATCACTTTATTATTGTTTCCAGTTTCAAAGATTTAATTGCATTTTTTCACTGGTTTTAGACCTAGGGATCAACTCTCCCAAATCTCCCCTATATAGCTAGTATGCCTTTATTATGATTTCATTTATGTTTGGACATTTAATAATAACAATAGCAATAAAAATTTGCTTAATTCTCTTGCAACTCTCCAAATATAGTAGTACGTGCAATATTGTGTATGCTATATTGGCATTAATCAACACATATTTGGTAGAACCCCTCATCTTTTTGCTTCTTTTTGAGAACAATGGATTTCGAGCTTATTCTATCGACGATAATTTTCAGAATTTTTAAGCTATGATTTTGAGACTTTCACAAAATTTGCCCTATATATACTTAGCTAATATATTACGTATATTATATTTTGATTTGCATTTGTGCATGCACAGTGAAACATTTTTTAATAAACCTGCTCATTTTTCATCCAATTTTTATTTTTTAATTCTTATTGCATGATATTATGTATTATGTTATTTGTCATATTTTCTGTAAAGAACTTTTTTTCATATTAAGAACTCTGCAAATTATAAGCAAACTTGACAAAATTTGGGATTGTTTGTATAAGAACCTTAATTTCTCTACGAGTATACATGCTATCCTCATAAAAATGAACACATTACAGTAAATGACAAAATATATGTATTATGTTATTTGTCATATTTTCTGTAAAGAACTTTTTTTCATATTAAGAACTCTGCAAATTATAAGCAAACTTGACAAAATTTGGGATTGTTTGTATAAGAACCTTAATTTCTCCACGAGTATACATGCTATCCTCATAAAAATGAACACATTACAGTAGACTCCCTTAAATCTGCGACCCTAAAATCCGCAAACGCCTAAAATCTGCATATTTTTCTAGATGTAAACAATGAAACTTACAGTTAAGTTGCAGGAACAAAAATTCAAGATGGCGCCGAAATCAGTGACTACCACAATGTTTTTTACTAAATTTTTTGTTAATCATTCTCTTTTGGTTATTACAGCTGATTTATTACTAAATAAATTTACATTACTTTCGATTTTTATATAAATTAGCATATCTATATCAAAAATTCCAGGGTTCGAAATGGAAGAATCCACGAACCGGAACGCTATTTTAAAATTATTTTTCGCAGAATTATTTTTTTTAAATTATAGACAAATTTATTTCTAAACATACAGAGCAGTATAAGAAAAGCATTTAAGACCCTAAATAACAATGAAAAAAGTTACAGTGAGCGCAATAAGCTATGTATACTGATAATAGCATTAACACTGTTCTCCTTGCTATCACTAGATGACAGCATAGGACTTTTGGAATCGAATTGAATCTATTTCATTTGTAATAATTTAATATTTTTCTAAATTTTTATTTTACATAATTATTTTAATAATTACTTACGTTTAAACTAATAAATTACCTTAATATTTAACTTATTTTAATGTTTCACTTTATTGTAAGCATTCATTATAATTTCCCTTGCTTAACTGTGAATGAAATTAATGTTTCAAAAATGTAAACAAATCAGTGACCAGAAATCCGCAAAATTCTAAAATCTGCACAATCTCTGGTCCCAAGATGTGCGGATTTGAGGTAGTCTACTGTATATTACAATAAACCACTTATTAATAATCTGGAGTTCGAGTGCTTTTGCTACATTATTTTTTTACAGAGTTATCCTAAAGATAATCGTTCTTTTTCAATTTGTTGATGGTCCCGTATGGGGTTTCGGAAAAAAATCTTCGCGGAAATATGACCTATACTATTCTGCTTACACACCTGCAGTTTCAGGCTAATTCCTCATGTATTTTTCTAGATATTTAACAAAACGTTTAAAATCGCAAGTGACTGGTCAGCTTTGGCCATATAGTCTAGTTGGCTGGTATAAAACTCTGATTTATAGAAAAATATGTATATATACAACGATTATAGTTTATCTAGATGTCAAGAAGTTTGAAACATTATAGTGGCCACTAATGAAACTGAGTCTACCGGCCACTGGCTACTAAGTCAATTTCCCAGTTTTCACCTATTTCAAAAGATGACATGAATTTAATTTACTTGTTGTTACCTATACTTTATATTATTTTAAGCTAAAAGTATTTGCATTGTAAAATTTTTAATCTAATTTATCTTAAGTTTTGAGGTTTTATCTTTTTTAAATTTAAATTCAAATTTCTTTCTGTACATTGCTAAAATATTCATGATCATTAATGATTGATATTTTGTTTCTGTTGCTGCTATGTATTTTTAGGGTTTCTTTTATCTGATGAAACCCTAATCGTCCCACTCCTCTGAGTTCGTTTTCAGAAACTGTATAAGTTAGAGACTTGAAATTTTGCATACTTACAGCTTTACACACAATTCATAAAATTTTGAAAAGCCTCATGTTATTATAATTAAATGAATTGTAAAGACTTGGACTGTTTTACAATATTCCCTGTAGAAAACCTCAGAGTGATACAAACCCACTAGATAGGAAAAACTAATGTATTTCTAAAGCAAAGAGAAAATACGGCTAAGCTCCTAAATCCTGCCGGCAAGATGAAAATAAGCAGTCAAGTCAAAATTGATCTTATACGTGTGACAGTCGCTAATGCACTAGACCACCCGGACTTGGCTTTGATGTGCTGAGATCGAAAGTAACTGAAATAATTTCACGAGGCATTTCCTAGCATAGGTGTCATGTGCAAAGATGGAGGCGTGGTCCTACCCAGCCATTCAGAAAGTAGCTGTCAAAGGATTTTGACAGGAAAGCTTGGCAAGTGGCCATAAGACTTCACATTGTTTTTGAGAATAAATAATTGTGAATATATAGGAGATGAGATAATTTTAGTTAGTTAATTTAGAGACTCGGGTGAGTAAACATACAGGTTGGACCTGTAGGAGAGAAATAGTTCTCCGGGGTTTTTACTCAAGCTTTCACGGGCAGACGAAAGCGGAACAGCCTTGTGATATTCTGATGCCGAACTAGGTCAGAGCTAAGTGAAAGGAATCTGCGGTATTGGCATAGCGAAACGCTGCCATAGGAGTATAGAGGTACCATACCTATTAAAAGGAACTATCTGAAAAGTCTATTACTTTTAATCGAAAGTGATTCTGATAAGAACTCTCAATTATATTAATGGGACTCTGTCATTAAGCTGCCACTTCTCAAATCAATTCTCATTTTCAAACTTTATTTTTGCTATGTATTATAATGACCAGTATTTTAGCCCATAGAAAGCATTGTTTGTTTTTATGTAAATAAAACCTTCAGTTTCTTCAAATTTGAAAATTATTGGTCATTATTATGCTTCTGAAGTAAACCACTCCCAATAGAATTAATTGAATGGTATGTGATCATTTCTGCGCTTTAGATTTAAAATAAACATAACATTAATTTCAGTCTTTCTCGTACAATATAAGTAAGCTCTGTGGCAAGACTTTTGTCTGCTTTTCAAAAGACTTCTAGGTTCAAAATTCAATGTCAGAGTTTGAAATTTTTTCCTTGGTGTAGATTTCATTATCTAATAAATTCAAATTTACAGAATATTTATTTTTATTTATTTTATTTATTTATTTTTTTGACATTTTAAGGTCAAAAGTTGCAAAAGATTTTATAAATTTTTTCATTCAAAAAATTTTTTTTGAGAAGTTGCAAAAATTTAAATTTTGTTTAAATGTCTACTAAATTTTTGAAATTTTAAGTTTCGTTTAAACAATTTGTTTTGTTTTGAAAAAAATCAAAATTTTAAATTCTGCTTGAACGTCCACTAAATTCTTGAGAAATTTCATCATTTAAAATTTTTTTTTAAATTTTTTTTTTATTGTTTTTAGAAATTTAAATTTTTAAATCTCTGCTAAATTTTTCAAATTTCAAAGAAAAATAAAAATTATATTTTCTTCCGATAAAGCTTGTTTGGTCAAATTAACTAGAATTAATATCATGTAACGAAAGTTTCCCGCCACAGCTAATACAGTCTGTGCAAACAGTATGCGTTGACATGTTTGCTCATATTTTGTCAAACGATTTGTGGCATTTGAAAGAAAGAGACTTTTGCTTTATAACACTGTTGTGAAATTTATAAAAAAATATCATTAAGTACAAGGTGTCTGAAATGGAACTATCACGCTAGCAGATTCGAACCATCATTTACTTCCAGTTCTGTTGCAAAAAGTCAGCTACAGAATGTCACCGAATAAAGTGTACCAGCTTTAGGTACTAGTGTTGTATCATACGACACTGAAGGTTTGGCAGAATGGTGGTTATATATAAAATTAGTTAATTATATATATTCAGTATTATGTAATGATGATTTGGCAGAAAACTTTTGTTACAACCTAATATTAAAATGAGTATGTGATATTGACAAAATAAAAATAAAATGGTAATACAGAGAAATTAATGAAAGAAAAATAAACAACTTGGTTAGAGTTAGTTACAAATATTGTGCAGGATCTGCAATATGGAGAATTTTTGCTAATTTACATCAAAATCAAAAGTAACATAATTTTATTTCAAATGAAAATCAAATTTCAAATTAATTGCTTAACAGGTGCAAAGGCCAACACAGTGAAAAAGATTCCATGCCGGGAATCGAACCCGGGCCATCAGTATAGTGCACTGACGTTCTACCAAGCCTTGCCAACATATAATAGTGAGAAATTTTCAAGGCTTGGTATCGTTTCATGTGGTTTAGTCATTGGAACGTCAGTGTGCTATACTGATGGCCCGGGTTCGAGTCCCGGCATGGAATCTTTTTCACTGTGTTGGCCTTTGCACCTGTTAAGCAATTAATTTGAAATTTGATTTTTATTTGAAATATTGTATGCAAGGCGAATGTTTCTCTCTAGAAAAATAATTCTATGTATTAATGTAACATAATTTTATTTTGTAATTAACACTAAGATGCTGTATATTCCCTTGGCCGCCATCTTGGATTTCTTGGCAATTTTTTGTTGGTATTGTTTATCGATAAGGCAACCCCGTTAAGCCTAATATGCACATAAATCGCTGCTTGGCGACATTTACTACTTGGCAGAAAGCAGGGTTGCTATGCTACCTGGAGAACCTGGAAAAGTCGGGGAATTCAGAAATTTGTCCAAGTCGGAAATGTCAGGGAATTTCTGTATTTTATCCAAAATCCTGGAAAAGTCAGGGAATTTAATAACATTTCATGGGTGTCACCAAATAAGTGTACAACCTTTGTCCCATGGCAAATGAGAAAAGTCTTCCATGTTTTTGCAAATTCCAATTTTTAGAACTTTTATTTAATCACCTCTTAAAATTTCCTCTTCCCCTTTTCTTCCTCTTTCCTTTTTTCCAACTGTCATCTCCTCACATACTCAGACCTGCCAACCTTTGAAAATGAGAAATCATAGCACACAAAATTAAAATTAGTCTGGAGGCTGGTTGGATGGTTTCGCAGCCATCTTTTGACATTCGCAAATGGAATAAGGTTTGTCTTTCAACTCAATATAGTAAATTATTTCCTCTGAAAATTTTTACACTATTTTTAGAGTTTCTTCTTGTTTTGAAGAGTATTTTTCACATTCATAAAAGGAGTATGAAATTCGTGTTTTTTTTTTTTCCGCGATCATTTCAGGATATTCAGTTTTTTTTTGTCCCTCACAATCATAATTCACATTTTTCTATCGCGATTCTTTATTGAAATCTGCACTTTTTATCACGAACTTTTAATGAAATTCGCATTTTTTACCGCGATCCTTTGACGAATTTTGCATTTTCTTTCCACGATCTTTTGGTGAAATGTGCGTTTTCTATTTTTTCGATAAGATTTGCAATTTGATACTGATCTTTTGATGAAATTAGTGTTTTGTTTCAGAGATATTTTAACAAAATTCTCATTTTTACCCCGATCCTTTAATGAAATTTATTTTCTTCTGCAACCAATTAACGAAATAGATTTTTTTTTGCACGGTCATTTGTTGAAATTTGCGATAGTTTATCGCAACCGATCGGCAAAATTTTCGATATCTTTTTGCGACCAATTAACAAAATTCACTGCACGTTTCCGCAACCTTTTAACGAAATTTGCAATATATTTTTCCCTTGATAGTTTACAGAAATTTGATTTTTTATTTCAATCTTTAGACGAAATTCGCAATTTCTTTCTGAACTCTTAACGAAATTAGAGATTTTATTTGGCGACCAATTGAAGATTATTACTATTTGTTTGAGATCTTTGAAGAAATACTGATATTTTTACACGATCATTTAAGGAAATTCTCAACTTTTTCTGTGACCGATTCATGAATTAATTTAGGAAAATTCAATAAAAGAAAAAAAAAATCACGGACTTTCAAGAAATTTAAAAATAGACTTGCAAAAGAATTATAAGTCTGTGGAAGAATTTGCAGAGGGAAATACTGCACAGCATTTTTCATTATGTAGGACTTTTCTTTTCCGTGTGCAAATCGTGCGATTTTGCACACTATTTCAAACCTCGCCCCTTAAAGAACCACCTCCAGAAATTCTTAACATGGCACCCTGTTTCCAAGGAAGGGAATTCCTGTATAAATATTTACCGATTCACTTTTCACTCGTGGTTAATATATATATATAAAGAGGGTTTTATGTTTTGCAGCACAGATTTTTTTCCTCATGAGCATTTTTTAATGTTTGAATTTTCAGACTAATGACCAATTTTTTAAAACTTTCGGAAATGAATACTTTGAAATTGCAGAACAGAATTACTCTTAAAAAATATGTTGCACGCGATAAAAATTGCAACTAGAAACAAAAAGTGCATTTGTGTTTCTTGCAAAAAAATCCTAGTTTAAGACCGATTTTCATAACATCATAGTTTATAGGTTCAAATCATAGCAACTAAGATTTTTTTCATAGCAGTTGGCAGGTCTGCATACTTAAAAATTTTTAGCTGCTTAATATAATTTTTTGAAATTTTTCTGCAATATTTTTTGACATTTAATGTAACTGATAAATCTTTTCAAATCTGCTTAACCTCCGTCCTGAAATGTTTGCTTCTCAACCCTCTTTGCCTGAAGTTGAACTTAAGTGAGATTGTGATAGATGAAGTAAATTATCATTCAATGCAAAAATATTGTATATGTATATATATTTTTTTCCATTTTACAGTACACTTACTTTGAAATACTCAGAAATTATTAAAGAAAGCAATTTCTATTGCAGTCCTAAGAGCATTTTGTGTGTGTGTGTGTGTGTGGGGGGGGGAGGTGCATATGTGAAAATTGTGGTACATAATTAAAAATTATTTTCTCGTGGTACAATATTTATTTTACTGTTGTCTTGTCCTGTTCACATTACACCTCTAGACTGAAATTTTCATAAAATGCACCTTGAAAAGTCTGGGAATTTCATTCTCCTACATGAGTAGAAATCCTGGGGTTTTTCACATCAAGAAAAAAATCTAAGATGGCAGCCGAGAGAATATACAGCATCTGTTCTGTAATTAACAAACTGTAATAGCCAAAATAGCATGATTAACGAAAAAATTGGTATTAAAAAGCTGGTCACTGCTGATTTCAGCGCCAACTTGAAATTTGTTTCTCCCATTGTTCTGTTCAATTTCCAAAGTAAATTTAATTTTAGAATTAAAGGTTATTAATCTGGGCTAATAAGTTATTGAGAAAGGTACCTATATGTTGCCATATGATGAAAATTACTTTTAGCATGTTATAACTTTAGTTTAATAAGTGATTTTTTTTTTTACATATTTTTAAAATGGTCTTTAACTTTCTGTGAGATGTCAAATCAAGGAGGAACCCACATTTCATTGATTAGGCAAGTGCAAGAAATATTAGGCACCGATTTTGACAAAGTGGTATCGTCAGAAAGATCTCTTTGTGGGGAGTAAAAAACTCAGTGCAACTACCCGTCAGAAATCAGCTGTTTTCAAGATATCCGATAGTTTGTCGCACAATTTTATTATAATGTATTTATGCTGTTACATTTGTCATATCGTTAAATTTATAATTTTTTTCTGTCAAATTTCTTCTTGTTAACCTAATTATGTCACTTATGTTTAGAAATTAGAGGTATAGCTCCCTTACTTCACATAAGTAGGGGGCCACAATATTTAATGACGCACTCATCACTCCAAAATTAGATCTGCCTCTCTAAGATTTAGTACAAAACTTTTTAATAGATCATATAAAAGATACAAGGATATGGCATTTGACACGATTATGTGCAATTATAATACATATGTACAGGCTTTAGGAACTTTAGGAGAAATCTGCTGATTCGAAAGAAACATTTTATCATTTCCCGCTTCTTATAAAACTCCGGGGGGAAAAACAAGCAAGACAACTTGTATTTCGCACCTTCTACATTGCATGCCGTAGAACTCCGCGTAAAAAACTAATGCAAGGGATAACGGGATAAAACTATTTAGCAGCTGCTATAATAAGGAACTATCGTCTAGTGCTGCCATCTAGTGTAGCAATATTTAAATATTTGTTACAGAAGTGCAAAAAAAGAACACACTTGGAAAAGATTAACAGAAGTTAATGGCTGAAAATGCAGGGCTGCCACTGGCGACTATTTTTATATTCTATTTGCACCAATTTTTAAAAAAATATATTAATTTTGTAGTACTTTTCTCTTACACATGTTGTCAAGTTACACCTGAAAGATTTTTATTTAAGAAAGTGATGCAAGATGAATTAAAAAGTAGTCCCCAATGGTAGTAAATGTATTTTCGTGTGCTGTGTGTGTGTGTGTGTGTGTGTGTGTGTGTGTGTTGATGCTGGACATTTGCAGTGTTCATTGCCAGGGGTTGATGCAGGTTTTTATTTTTGGGGCCCATTTTGTGAGAAGTAAGTTATTTTTGTAAATTTTATATTTTTGTGAAAAATAACATTGTGTAATGAAAGTTGAAATCCAGTTACTCAAATTCAGACCAAGAATTTGTTAACAAAAACTCCTTTAAATCTCCTTGCTAAAGTTTTTGTTTTTCATTACGTGGTTTTATTTACAAATTACACAATTTAAAACAATTTTTATGAAAAAGAATGTTACAAAGGGGGGGGGGGGGTCTTTTTTATTAAAAGGAATTTTGTGAAGGGGCCTGTTTTATTAATTTCATTTTTATGAAGAGGCTCATTTTATTAAATTTTATTTTTGTGAAGGGGCCTATTTTATTAAATTTATTTTATGAAGGGACTTTTTTTATTAAATTTTTGTGAAAGGGCCCTAAATAGGTCCCAAATTTTGCCTGGATTGACCACTGATTGCTGTTTATGCTGTTCTATATAGCAGTGTGCAGAAAGCCATTTAACAGCAAAAATTATAAAGTTAATGACATAACAAATGTTACAACATAAATATATTATAATAAATAAACAAATTACGTGACATAAATTGTCAGATATCTTAAACGACTTGATTTGCGATGGGTAGTTCCATTGAGTTATTTACCCCCTACAACAAGATTTTTCCAACGAAACAACTCTTGTCAAAATCGGCGTGTAACACTTTTTGAACTTCCTTAGTGAGTTTTAAACTGGTTTGTTTTGCTGTTAATGTTGCACATTGAAGCAGTTGTCCATTCTAATGGTATATTAAAAAATGTTGTTCAAGCGATACTTTCCAAGCTTTAGAATGAATATTATCTGTTGTTTGATGTCCTATTTGGCAATAGGATTGTAATCAATATCCTACTTGCACTCATGATCCAACTCTGCTAAGTTCTTTTTTGAACGTCCAGTTACATCTGTATAAACAGATACAAAATCTTTACAAGGGATACTGTTAGCTATATCGGTATTCCATAATAGATTTTAGATTTTAATTTAACGTAACTTATTCCGCATAGCATTCTGAGATTTAAAGACTGTATTAATACTCATTTGAATAATTTGCATATTTATTGAGTTTTCTTATAATATGAAACAGATGCAATTTTTAATACTGTTGTAGTTTATGGAGAATGATAGCTTGTTCTAAAAAAATACTTCCTAGGCATCTCATAAGGTAACCACTTATATTTCAAATCAGCAAATATTTTCTTTAATTAAATCTTTGTTGCAATATTTTCTTGTCCTTCAAACTAATTCTGTTTATAGTGATTTTATTGGAAACAGGATTTTTAGAATTAAGATTTAAATATTGACCAGAAAGCATTCCCTCATGGCATACAGATTTTGAAATTCCTTGACAAATCTTTTTTTATCAGTTGAAATATCTAAGAATGGCTGTTTACAACCAGTTTTATTTTCAAATGTGAACTGCATTAGTGGACATATCTAATTGGTTTTTCCAAATTTTCAATTAAATTTTCTTTGGCGATTTAAAAAAAAAACATTGTCAACATATATTTTGAAGAAACAAATCTTTGAGACCATAGGTAAATTTCATGTTCATGAAATCACATCACAATTTTAGTCATTATTACTAAGATAGTATACCCCACAGCTCTTCAGTTATTTTGCTTATCTATACTGTAATATTGTAAAGAAGTAACGTTCCTGTGTTTATAGGGGGCAATCTCTGGAACTACCAATGTGCTTTCCAAAATAATGGTAAATTGCTAATGTCCATCTCTGCTCTTAAGCAATATTTTATGTCGGCACAACAGCTGACAAGGCGATGAAGGAGCAAAAATTGTGATTTTTGTGACACTTTTAGGTCCAGAAATTTTGGTGTAGTGGTTACTTTTTAAAGATGCAAGTACTTGCTATGAATGGTTTCTGAAAAGTTCAAAATTTTAAAGGCTGAAAAAAAGCAAAAACTTTCTAAAAAGTTCTAAATTATGATTTATTTAGTACTGTTAGGGCTAGAAACTTAAAATTTGGTATGACTGTTACTTCAGAGACATAAATGCACCTGCAAAACAGTTTTTTAAAAATGTAAAAATTTTAAAGTGTGCAAGAGCAAAAAAAGCTCTAAAATTGAGATTTCTGTGGTATAGTTGTCATAGAAGCTTGTATAACTATAAACTTGGCTAACTGAGCTTGGAAGTTGTCTTAGTTGTTACTTTTAAGATGCTCGCTAAGAAGTTTTTAAAAATTCGGAATTTCAAATTGAAAAATTTTTATGAAAAAATTTCAAAATACATTCTTAATTAGTTTTAGAGTTAATTTTATTTCTTCTCATTGATTTTAAATTTCATGTTCGCCTAATGCACTATAAGAATGAATTTTCTTATTGTTACTTCAGAAAACTAATGTACATCCTCTTTAATTGCAGGAATATACAATTTAAGTAAGACACTGGAGATCGCGTAAGATTTCGTCAGCAGTTAAGGGGTTAAAGATTTCAATGAAATTGATAAATATCTTGATAACTCAAAAGAACTTTTATTGCAGCTGTCTTGTGTACTTCAGGTAAACCGTAAAAGGGGGATCATTACCTATGTATCACCTCCATTTTCTGACAAGATCAGCAATTTTTCAAGTTCTTAAAGTCAAATATTAAATTTTCTTTGTGTAGTAGGCAATATCTTTCACCAAAATTTCATGAGTGCAAGTTAAGGCTGGGTGATGCAGAAATTTCTTAAATCAATTTATCATTCATCTAATATTGTGATGATTAAATGCTAAATCACAATTTAACAGATTTTACCTTTAGGATATTGAAGCCTATTTTTTTTATTTTTAGTAACAAAATATGGTCTTTATGCAGATCCCACCCTCCTGTATTATATAGCATATATTTAGTTTATAATCTTTAAAAAATCTTTGAAAAGTGGTATATTTTACAATTTAAAAAATTTGAATGCCCCAAAACTCGTATTTTTATCCATTTTAAAAATTGGTGAACTATTTTAAATTTGATAAACTCATTCTTTAAGAAATAAAACAAAACAAAAGGATTGATGTTTTTTTCGTCTGATTTTGTTATGGCTGCTAAAATCTAAATTCCTTAAGGGAGGTTGAAGACTTCTCCCTAGCCCACTCAAATAATACCACATTGCTAACATAATTTTTTTTTTTTTTTACTGCACATAATTAAAAAATTGAGGTAAAACAGAAGCAGATTCAATGATGAATTTAATCATTCATTTACCATGATCAAAAAAGTAATGAAAGAAGAAATGATGTAAGAAATAAAGTGCAATTACAGAAATAAGGTGCAGTTTTATTTCTTTTAAACTGTTAATTAGAATAAAATTTGTTTTACATAAATGCTGACAATCATAGCGGATACGATTGAAAGTGTAAATCTGGGAGTATATAATTACTGATATTGCTGATTTTTTCGCAACCATTGCCACCCTGTAAGATTATTAACAATATATATCTATTTTTAATCAGCACAAAATCTCCCCCCCCCCCCCCCCCCCAAGAAAAAAAAAACCACACACAGATCTGCAGAAAAATCTAATGAATGCCGTTCCACTCCAACCACGTTCTCATTTCAGTTCTGCTATAAAAATAAAGTTACCCGACTCATTACAGAACTCTGTTTAAGAATTTTTAATTAACTACAATGTTAGGCTTAAATCTATTTGTCTTATAGATTTTAAGGATCAGACCTAGTTGAAGTATACTCTAACAATCCACGAGATTTATCTGTGCATATTTATCTAAAATTATGGTCATGCATCCACTCTCACCTCTAGTAATTATAATCGATTTATGAATACGTGATTGCATAATGATCAGATATACATAATAGTCACATAAATATAAGCATTTGAACAGGAGATTGTTTTGGTATCTGGAGTTTGTTATTGATAAAATGTACAGACATTTTCTGGAAATGCTTTCCTTCAGACTACAATGCATAGCTTCTTACTTTCTGTAACGAAAGATACCAAATATATAAATGAAATAACAAATTGACACTTTTTTACTATGCAGTCCGATTTCAATTTAGAGAAACACAAACTGGTAAATGTTCCAATTAATTAGATGCAGTTTAATTGGTGTAATATTTTTCTTAAAAGAAAAAATATTTTACTTTTCGATTCAAATTTAAATATTTAAAAATGTATTTTCTTAATCTAATTATGATTGGCTATAGTGATACAGAAAAGATTAATAATATGAAAAGGTACATATAATTTTTTATTATATTTTCAATATTAAAATACATTTATTTTCTTTAGTGCATAGAATTCCGTTACAACAGTTACCACAAGATGTGGAAGGGATTATGAATATAAGCGGAAATGGATTTTCCGAGGCCACTATTGGTAAGTATTTTTAGACAGAAATATAATTAGTAATTTACTTTCAGCTTGTGTAAATGTTATTTGAATGATATAGTAGTTAACTATAAACTTATTAACCAACACAATGTCACACTTCAATTACTTGATTTTAGATTTTCAAAAATTTGTCAAGGACATTCATCTCACCCTGTATTAGCGTGCAGATCTCTCCATCGAAAAAATATAATTATCCAAATAAAGTGATTTTAATTCTTTGCATAACTTTATACATTTTTCAATGATATAATAAAAAATGCTTAAAAAATTGTTACAGTAGACTCTCTTAAATCCGCGACCCTAAAATCCACGAACGCCTAAAATCCGCACATTTTTTCAGATGTAAACAATGAAATTTATAGTTAAGTTGCAGGAACAAAATTCAAGATGGCGCCAAAATCAGCGACTACTGCAATTTTTTTTTTTTTACTGAATTTTTTGTTAATCATTCTCTTTTGGTTATTACAACTGATTTATTACTAAATAAATTTACATTACTTTTGATTTTGATATAAATTAGCATATCTATGATGACGTATCGATCTTACGATCGCTTTACCACTAGAGAGCAGCATAGGACTTTTGGAATAAAATTGAATCCATTTCATTGATAATAATTTAATATTTTTCTAAATTTTTATTTTACATAATTATTTTAATAATTACTTTCGTTTAAACTAATAAATTATTTTAATATTTCACTTATTTTAATGTTTCACTTTATTATAAGCATTCATTATAATTTCCCTTGCTTAAATACCAATCAAATTAATGTTTCAAAAATGTAAACAAATCAATGACCAGAAATCTGCAAAATTCAAAAATCTGCACAACCTCTGGTCCGAAGCTGTGCGGATTTGAGGGAGTCTACTGTATTATACTGCCTCTCCTTATTGCCAAATTAAACTGAAACTTGCTGACAATATATAAAAACATGTATATGAAGTTTGTTTCAGTTCTATGTATGACTTCATACACTTTTCGATGATACAAAGAGGGTCAAACAGAAATTGTGTAAAAACTCTTTTTTTTTTTTCTGGAATGTCCGACACCTAAAATGTGTAAATCCAGGGTTTGTATATATATATATATATATTCATGTATAAATATCAGTGGATATATATCATGATATATATCTTGATATATATCTGATATTTATTTTTAAAATATCAAGATTTTTGATAATCGATATTTTCAAATTCTTGATATTTATTTTCAAATTATCAAGATGTTTGATATTTTGTATATTTGATATTTATTTTTAAAATATCAATGTATAAGATAATTTTGACAAGTGTAAAGTCAAAACAAGTGTAAATGAAATTTTCAACTGTTATTGACTGTCAAAAATTGTAAGTTTTCGTAAAAACTCAAACAAATTTTACTTCACCCTTTATTATCTCTCTATTCTAAAAAAAAGTAACTACCGCTGTCACCGCCGCCACCGCCGGTTTTGATTTTTTTGTGGCCGGAGGCCTTTCTTCGTTAATATTAACAAAAATAATGCATACAAAAATATGAAAATCGGTGGTTTTATACAGAAATGTTTGATAAACACGCTGATGCAGACAGTTTTCAAATCGAAGAATTATTTTAAGAGTTATTTAATGCTAAAGTTGGACAAAATCGTTCCACTAAAAAAGTTTTATAGCAGCAAAAACTATACATGGCAGTGTAATCATTTTTAGATCATTTTATGCGTTAGAATTTGCCGGAGTGCAGATTGCATTAATTTTTTTATTTTGACTCATTTTTTCAGGTTTTAATTCTATTTTAAATTCAAATTTTCAGCATTTCTAGAGATATTTTTTACAGATTTCAGAAAATTGTACTAATTTAAACTGTTGCCAACTGTATAAAAAGCGCAAGCAATAATGTTTGCTTCAAATTAAAAATTTATTAACACGTGACTATTATAAACAGGAAAAAAACTTTCAAATTAGAATTAAATAATTACGTATAAAAAGCAGGAACTTATTAAAAATTACGTCATAAAAAGTATACACGTGAATTTTAAAAGAGAAAGGATATTGTAAAATAATAAATTCATTAACATGCGTTAGAAGTCTTAGGAGAAATTACGTCATATTTACGTCACATTATAGTTATTACATAAAATGAACACAAAATAATATTGCAAAAAAGTTTAAATTTAGAAATTGCGCTAGACATTTATTTGATATTTTGAGAATTAATTTAAAATGTCTCATTTAAAAGAACTTTCTTTTCGGTTTGTTAAAAAATACCAGGAGACAAAGACTCTCTTTACTTAATTCCTTTTATATTAGCTTATTTTGAAATGTTGTTACACGTGTATACGTCATCAAGTTATTTTTATTTCGACGTTTTATTTATGTTTTTATTAATGTTGTACGAATTTATTTGTTCTTTCGTTATTTAAAATAAAAATTATATCAATTTATATAATTTGGCGAGTGGTTTGGCGATTTATATAATTTGGCGAAATTGGTCGACAGGATAATCAAGTAGTACCGCAGCGGATTTGGCGTTAAAATTCCCCGATCAAAGAAAAATGAATAGAAATTCGTTTATAGGGAGATCGCCACTGTTTTTTAAATTATAATTCAATCTTTCGAAATCTTTTTAAAGCCGATCAAATTAGCGTGCATTTAGAGTCTGCGGTGTCTGGACGGGGGTTGGCGAGCGTAGCTCGTAGGGGGCCGAGCCCCCTAGTCATATAAATAAAAACATACATTTATTTTACTTAAATAGGTGTCACAAATAAAAATCAAAATATGTTGACATGTTTCGGTTCAATAGTAAAAACCGTATTCATAACACACACACGTAATTAATAGAATAACTATAATTGTACAAAGTAACTATTTTATTTTTGACGGTAAAATTTATAAGCAAAACATGGGTGCCCCTATGGGATCTCCTGTATCAGGTTTTTTAGCAGAGTTTAAAATGAGACCTTTTGAAGAGAATATTTTTGTAAAGTTTGAGCAAGTTCTTAAATTTTTGAAGAGGTATGTTGATGATGTGTTTTTAATTTATTTTTTTTTTTGTGGGGGGGGGGGGGGTGTTGAGTCTTTTATTGATTTTGTTGATGAAGTTAACAAACTAGATGAGAATATTGTTTACCTTTGAATTAGAAAATGATTGTGCTCTTTCATTTTTAGACATGTGCCTTATGAGAGAGGGGTCTGTTTTAAAAAGAAAAGTTTATAGGAAGGATATTAGTAGTCAGCATATTATTCCAAATTCAGCATATTCACCTTTTGGGTATAAATTCTCAACGTTCAGGTTCATGGTTAATCGTGCATTTAATATTTGTTCAGAGGATTTTTTGGGCGTGGAGTTGAATTATATTTTCAATATTGCTAAAGTAAATGGTTACAAAAGGGAGAAAATTAATAATTTGATTAAAAATTATAAATTTGTGTAGAGGTCATTCACAGGTTAGTTGTACTTTGGTTGATAAGGCGTGCGAGAGGGTTAGTAGATTTAAAAGGTTATCGTTTCCATATATAAAGGGTAATTTTGAGAGACTTAAAAGTTAATTAATGAAGTTTAAGTTAGAATTAGTTGCTAAACCACCTCCTAAATTGAAACATCTTCTGTACAGACCTTTTCATCCGGTTGCACAGGATGATCTCGCAGGGGTGTATGAAATTCCATATGAGAATGAAGGGGAGGATATTATATTGGTATGACAGGTAGGAAGTTTGTGATAAGGAGGAGAGAGCATGAATCTGATATAAAATTTGGTAGGGATAAGACTGCGTTATCAAGGCTGTTTTTAAAAAGGGGGATTAATATTTGTTTCAGGGATAGTAGATTAGTGTTCGTTTTGAGTTTATACCGCAAGTCAATCATTTGTGATTCTATTGAATCTAGGAGGGATACTGTTTGTAATGATTCTTTTTCCTTTGATATTCCAATTTTATGGTTGGAATTCTTTAATAAATACTTAAAAAGTGAGTCTGGTAGAGGGAGCCGTGGTAGCGTAGGCTATTTGAGATCATAGAGGGTGCAGTGTTTGCATTTTTTATGTTTTTTGGTTTTTAGATTATTTTTTGGTACCCCGTGTCATTCATTTCTATTGATTATGTGTGTGTTATGAATACGGTTTTTACTATTGAACCGAAACATGTCAACATATTTTGATTTTTATTTGTGACACCTATTTAAGTAAAATAAATGTATGTTTTTATTTATGTTATTGACTGCCATTCTGTAGATAAAACTTTTGTCTCTGGCAGTGACTTTTCTAGGCAAAGAATACAAGAATTTTTTTTTACAAATATCTTTTCTAAGCTTTATGTTTGAAACTTTTATTTTTAAATGTAGAATTAATAATTATGAGAGACAATTAATTCAGAACAGCCATTGAAAGAGAAACTGTAATTTACATAATCTTATATACAGCATTATTAGAAAATTCTGATTTTGGTTTAATTGAGTCTAAACTGTACTACAGGTTAGGGAATAAACAATAAGACAAGCTTACATTTATGTTAAAATTCTTCAATTAAAAAAAAAAACTAATTTGTATTTAAAATTTTATTTTATAAAACATAAAACTTTCTCGATACTTGATACAAATCCTATAGTTTATATACATATGCAAAATGTATGCAAATATATGCAAATTGTATCTGTTTTCAATTAGTACATTTTCAATTTTGTTCCAAGTAAAAAAAGGAAAAAGAGAAATGCATTTTAGAATGCTATTGTTTAAGTTTTGTATGCTAATTGCAATATGTTTTAGTTTCTAATTTATACAATGCTTGAAAATATTCATTATCAGCAGTAAGTTAACTATTTTGAAAATATCGGATATATATCGAAAATATCGGATATATATCAAAATATCGGATATTTTTGATATTTTCGAAAATATATTTACGAACCCTGATTAAAAACTGGATGTCGAAAATATCTCTTGATTACAATACTTTCATTTATTATAGATAGAAGAAAGTAATAAGATTAGTTTCATCTATTTTAAAATATTAATTTATAGTATCAGTATGTCTACATTACATTTTTCCCTAATTTGAAGTTTCTATGTTGCAATTTGTTATGTTGACTATTAATCTGAAGCGATTTGTATTTTTAACCCCCGGTACGGTATGCTATTTCTTTCTCCCAGCTTATTTTGTTTAGTCTTCAAAAAATAACGCTACCTTACAGAAGCCAGCCGTAAAACACAGCAGTACGATTAAATACTCCATAGCATTTTTTTTTTTTTTTAACTTCCAAGCATCGCACATTTTCAATTTTTATACCGTCGTATTGGAAAAAGTACTACTTTTAAATGCAATTTGTTTGAAAACTGAATCTCCATCTATTTTTGAAATATTAATTTTTTTTTGTAGTTTTTGGAACCATTTGCTTAATATTGGCAATGGAAGTACTCCATTTCTGCAGAAAGTAAAGGAAAAATAGTTGTAAAATATTAATTATATATTTTTGTTGCCATTTTTTCATAACCGAAAGAAAATGAAATTAAAGTACGTGCTATTTTGAAAAAAAAAAAATAAACAAATGATTACTGTTAAAACATGGAGGTATTATAAACTATATTTAATTTTAAGTATCTATATTAATGTTACAAACAAATGAAGGCCTATGAATCAATAGACAGGTTTTTTTTTTTTTTCCCTGTAAAGTTTCTTTAATGATGGCTCTCTTTTTGCTTAATTGTGTATTTTGCAATAGTGATGTCCTATGCCTACTTTATTGTAGATGTTTAAGAGTGGATAGTAAACATGGAATTCCTAAGTGGATGCAAATGGCATCATTTTACATAAAATAAAAGCATGTGTTGTAAATCTTAAAATTGAAATATGTTTTGTACTAAAATATATACATAAAATAATATAATAGATGGCCGCACTAAAAAAATTTTGTCTTTTAAAGCTTCTATTAAAGAATAATTTAAATTTTTTACACCAGGTGGTATTAAAAGCTGAATATTGGCAATATTGTAAAATTGAAATTAAACAATTTAAGTGTTTTTTAGGTATTTTAAATAATGTAATTATTTTCTATTTATATTATATTGATTTTATCACTGTATTTCAAAATGAATTAACTGAATCCATTGGTTTTAATTTCTGTGTTAACTTAACTGTTTTATTCACCTTAATCTTATCATACTTGGATACCATGTGCGGGAGGATATTTTGAAATTCAACTGGGTTTTTATTCGGTATGTTGTGTAATATCCCCCTTCCACACACACACACACCAATACACGCACACACACACACCAATTTGCTTAGAAAAAGTAACAAAACAGTGCAGAATGATTTCAATCTATGAAAACACCTCTCTCTGGAACCACCCACATGAATTCATTACTGTCATGCCTGTCTTTGTTTTTGTACTTTTTGTAAAATTAAAATTTACGCTTTCAAAATAAGTCAAAGCATGTTTTTACATCCTAAAACAAACCTAGCAATATTTCTGAATTACATTTTTATTATTTGTTTGTTATTGTTATTATAGGCGTGATTAAAGTTTCTAGCTCCTTACCCTACACAGGGGTGCAGAAAATGTCTGATCCGGCGATCTAGGATCGGTGGAAATTTTTGCCAACTGGGGAAATTCTGGAGAAAAAATATGCAATTGATTTCAATTTTAACAATGAATTACATAATTCTTTGAGATAGAAAAAAATTCTCTACAAATAAAACAATCCATATGATGGCTTTTACAAATCTAACTCGGGATAATATGTTCTGTATATACTCACACGTAAGTTCAGAAAGTTTTGAAAAAAAAAAAAAAAATTCTATACCTACGGTAATAGTTTATATAAACCTATAACATATCATAAAATTTTGGGAAATTTTTCATGTTTTTCTTTTTTAGTATTATAATAGAATGCTATTTCAAAAGAAAATTTGTGATATTTACAGATTATGTCTGGCATTGTTGGAAACGATCAAGAACCTTCAGTGATGGAACAGCTGCGCCAATTGCGCCAAATCGATAATGCTGCACATTTCTGTGCCAAAACTATCATTTTTCAACAAAATTGCGCCCAACTACGCCAATTCAATAATAATTCTTGAGCCATATCGATCATTTTCCACCCGAATTTTGCCAAAAGATTGCGAAAAACATGCAAATTTGGTCAAAAGATCGCGAAAAATACGCGATGTTTCTCAAATGATCACGAAAAAAAAAGTGAGTTTTAACAAAAGACCGCTAATTTTGTCAAAAAACGAACGAAAAGTGGTCAAAAGATTGCGAAAAACGCGAATTTCGTCAAAAGATCGCGAAAAACACCTGAATTTCGTGAAAGAATCGCAAAAAAAAAAAGTGAACTTTTGTCTAAAGATCGCTAATTTCGCTAAAAATCGATCAAAACACGGTCAAAAGATCGTGAAAAAATGCTTATTTATTTAAAAAATACAGGAAAAAACCCGCAAATTTCATCAAGTCCTCAAATTTCGACAAAAGATCGTGAAAAGCACGAAATTTTCGTCAAAAGATCGCGAAAAACACGCGAATTTCGTCAAAAGATCGCGAAAAACACGTGAATTTCGTCAAAGGGTCGCGAAAAACACGTGAATTTCGTCAAAGGGTCGCGAAAAACACGTGAATTTCGTCAAAGGGTCGCGAAAAACACGTGAATTTCGTCAAAGGGTCGCGAAAAACACGCGAATTTCGTCAAAGGGTCGCGAAAAACACGCGAATTTCGTCAAAGGGTCGCGAAAAACACGCGAATTTCGTCAAAGGGTCGCGAAAAACACGCGAATTTCGTCAAAGGGTCGCGAAAAACACGCGAATTTCGTCAAAGGGTCGCGAAAAACACGCGAATTTCGTCAAAGGGTCGCGAAAAACACGCGAATTTCGTCAAAGGGTCGCGAAAAACACGCGAATTTCGTCAAAGGGTCGCGAAAAACACGTGAATTTCGTCAAAGGGTCGCGAAAAACACGTGAATTTCGTCAAAGGGTCGCGAAAAACACGTGAATTTCGTCAAAGGGTCGCGAAAAACACGTGAATTTCGTCAAAGGGTCGCGAAAAACACGTGAATTTCGTCAAAGGGTCGCGAAAAACACGTGAATTTCGTCAAAGGGTCGCGAAAAACACGTGAATTTCGTCAAAAGAGCACTAACTTCATCAAAACACTTTCAAAAGATCGCGAAAAAATGCTACTTTCGTTAAAAGGTCGCAAAAAACACGCGAATTTTGTCAAAGGATCACGAGAAAAAACGTGAATTTTGTCAAAGGATCACGAGAAAAAACGTGAATTTTGTCAAAAGATTGCTAATTTCGTCAAAAAACGAACAAAGCTGGGTCAAAAGATCGTGAAAAAAAGCTTTTTCATGAAAATAACGCGGGAAAAAATTCGGCAAATTTCATCAAAAGAGCGCGAATAAAACGCAAATTTCGTCAAAAGAATGAGAATTTTGTGAAAGAGTTGTGGAAAAAACGCGACTTTCGTCAAAGAATTGCAGAAAAAACATGAATTTCGTCAAAGAATACCAAAATGATGTTTTGATGCTCCAAAATGAGCCTTTTTGCTGCTCTAAAATAGTTGTTTTCTGCTCCAAAGTGGCTTTTTGCTGCTCCAAAATGAGCATTTTTGCTGCTCCAAAATGGCCCTTTTCTTCTCCAAAATGAGGTCCATGCTGTTCCATTACTGAACCTTCTATAACCGCTTTGGCAACGAACTATTGCAGTAGTGCCAATTGGAAGACGCGTGAATAATTTGTCCGACTTTCGTTTGTGACAGTAGAATGTTTTTTTTGTTTATTTTTTATTTTTAGAGATCTAACGGGAAATGACCATTTTCTTTTTTGTCAACTAGCATTAGTTTGAGAATTCTTTGTCTATTGTGAATGAATCATAATCAAAACCCTCCATGGCGATGCCTCTGATAATTGCTCAGTCCATCCTGAATACATGCCTCATGATTCATATTAAAAAATAAATTCTATGAATTCGAAACAAGTAAATGTAACGTTTTGTATTTTTTAATATTAATTTTGTTTCATTTTAATGGAAGTGTAATTATAAAAATATTGTTAACACTATGAAAATCTCTCGTTTGAGTTAAGCTTACAATGAACTTTTAACGATATTTTTGCATCTACAAAAAGCGACAGAGAAATGAATTTTGTTTACGTTATGTCCCTCACTCGTAAGAAAAGTGGCACATCTCTCAAATTCATTTTATGTTTTACTTCACTAGTAGGTATGTCATCTTGCTACAGGAAAAATTCATAAGTCTAGTTATCCAGAAAATTACTTTATTACACTATATGTCCATTCGTGATCACAGAAAGGGGGAAAATTGCAGTGCTAAGTGCTGTATTTTCATGCTATAGTAAAAACGTGCAAATTTTCTTTTGCATCTTCTGTAAAATTTACTTTCGTCGAGTTGTCACTTTCCTTGCAAGTGAGCGATCTTTTAAAAATACATATGGAAATCAAAATACTGCATAAATAATTTATTCTGATGTTTTACATGTGAATTAACTGGCCTGCCCATCACTGCCCGTGTCCTAGGTAATAAACTTAAATAACTAAAATTTGCGTGGAATAATGTTATATTTTTAATGAAAAATCTTTCAAACTAATGTAATGTTAGGAACTCGCTGTTAGCCTCAAATTTGCATGATTTTATTTTATCCAAATAAACCTAGGGTTGGTGGGCTGCACTGCTTCTGGTGACAAACACAGGCATGCTGTTGTTTGTTTTGATTTGATATTTTTAAACATTTCCAAACAAATCTAGTATTAGCGATATAAAAAGCAGGTACAAAAGTTATTAAATAATGAAGTAACTGACAAAGATTATTGCAACTAAACTGCTGAGTAAATTTTCCATTAAAGAAGAATATTAACACTGGAACACTAGACTGTTTTAAATCATTCCGTTCTGGCATACAATTAATAGTACATTTCGCTTCATTGAGTATTTTGTCTTACTTTTGTTACTATCTACTTGTAGTAAGGGTAGTATATGTTTATGCATTTCTTATTAGGACTACATTTATATTTGGGCATTTAGTAATAATAAAAATACTGTGGAATTAATAAGGATATGTCAGTAACTTCAGCATAACAAAGATCACATTCAAATATTAAGACAAAAACAAGCGTTTAAGAGCCTACTTCAGACAAATGAAAAGACGCGTTCGCTAATGCTAATCCTATGGAAAAAATTTATAAAGATATCTCGGTCGCATTTTAATATTTTTAAATGATTTTTTTTTTTTTTTTGTATTGGATAACTGAGATCGATATATATGCAGGCCGTTTTTTACTGTTTCGATTTTGATTGCAGATTTTTTTAAGGATGCTTTTACTTTCGAAACCAGTTTCCAAAATGAAAGTGTCCTCATTAAAAATACCTTTAAAGGAAATTGAAAAAGTAAACAACGGTCTTTGTACAGATCGATCTCAACTATTCAATGAAAAAAAAAAATCATTTAAAAATATTTAGACAAATATACAAGTAGGAGTTATTAAACTCCCACTTGTGTATTTTGATTTAAAAACATTTATATTTTGAAGCAACTGATTACCAGAAAATGACCTTTTGCCGGCTCAATAAACAACTAATGAAGAAAGTGCTTTCTCTTCTTTTTTGTGCAGCTAAACTTTGGAAGCTTTTAAGCCATTCTTTCATTATTTCACCAATTGAATGTCTCTTTTTTTTTTTCCCCACACTTCTGACTCTATTCTCATGTATCATGAACTCTTATTCATACAGGAATTTATTACAGCCTGTGACTGTTACATTTCATGGAGCTGATATTTCTCGTATTAATGTTGCTGTTCATTCCTATTTCCATACTCTGCCATTCTTCTGAAAACAATTAAAATGAACAAAAATTTAAATAAAATAAGCTACAGTTCTCTTACAGACTGGTAGGAGTCTGACCCTACAACATGGTTTGTATGCTTTGGAAAAAATAGAAAAAGTGCAGGAAAAAAAAGTTTTCATTTAAAAGGAATGAAAAGTTCTGGAGAAAAAAAAAAATATTCATTTTCAAGGAATGAAAAGTGCTGGAAATTTTCCATAAGTGTAATAGTCCTTGAAGTTTAAAATAGCAAGATTCATCAACCGGATAAAAATTTGAAAATTTTAAGACATACGGATCCGAAAATTAAAGAAAATTGTGAAAAAAAGACTAATTTCTTCAAAGGGCCTTGGAAGAAACACATAACTAGCGACGGGAGGGGATTTTCTCCCACTCCTCTCAGCTGTAACACTTGTTAATTATGTCAATTATATCTTTGAAGTTGTCATGGGAAGGAAAAATACTTTTGTCAATGTGTTGTAAAAAGTAATCCACGGTTATTTTCCTCTACAGTTTTTTTTTCTGTCGCAGAAATAAATTTCATCCAAGTGAATTTTGTCTCACTAACTGAAAAAAAAACCGATTCTGTCAATTACATAAGGGAAAATATCCCAAATTTCGTTGATCCATCATTGAAAATAAATTCTAATTTTGTAAATCGATCACAAAAAAAAAATAAAATTTGTCAATTGGTCATTGATAAAATTTGCAAATTTCTGCAATCTTAAACACACAAAAATCACGAATTTTTTCCATTTGTCTCGGGGAAAAAAATGGGCTTTGTCAATCGGTTGAAGATTAAAATCATGAATTAAATCTGTAGTTGACATAAAAATTGTGAATTCTGTCAGTTATGTACAAAAAAAGTCAAATTTCTTGAAATACTCCTGACTTTTACTGTTGTAATGGTATATATATTTTTTTTACACTGAAAGAGAAAAAAAAAAATAAGCTCTATTTTCTTAACTTTTTATTATATATGAAATTCCTTTCCATGGTATCTTACTACAGTAAAACATATTATTCCTTGAAAATTCTCTTATAATATGTCTTGAAAATGCCTTTTATAAAAATTAAAAGATCTGATAAAATTTCTTTGAAACAGATAATTAGTGTGCTGACTATTTTCCTTTTGTTATTCTAAGTTTTTTTTATGCATGTATCTAAAAACAGTCTTTGAATATTGCTTGAAAAGTACTTGAATTTTATTTATTCTCGAAGTGTATAAACCATGTACTATGTTCTTATGGCTGAAATTGTTTACATTTAAACTTTATCACCTTCTGTTACGTACATTTTTTCCCCATAATAACCAAAGTCAATAACATAGTACAATGGTATATTTTCTTTATCTATTATTCATAATGTATGTTTTAATTATTATTTGTTTTAAAAATAACAAATATCGAATTACAGTTCCATATAAAAAGAAGCGATGGACTAAAAAAATTAATATCTTATGTAACATACCTTTCCCTTATAAAATATGTACAATAAAAATGACAACAGTGATATAACTTTAGAGCTTACTAAAGTTGTGGAACAAACGCCATAATTCTAGGATAAACTAACATAGCTTTATTGATATAAGAACAACCTCACTACATAGCGACTAGCGCACAACTGCGATCACTGGCGATCTCAGATTGCAACAAACGCTCAGTAGAGGCGCCATCTATTGAGAGGAAGATATTACAAACACACAACATTCCCTCCCTTCTTAAAGAAAGTACAAGATGTAAACGTCATTACATATAGACAGTTCAAAACAAAAGTCTTAAGGAAAACAGTTCAAAAATTAACGAACAGTTTGTCAGTCTATAATTTTAGATGTAACAGTCTTTCACAGAGAATAGTTCAAAAACTAATGAACAGTTTGTCATTTTATAACTGGAGACGTACTGGTTTTACTCTTACACGTTTTGAACGTCTAATCAATGGAGTACTATTTTCATCACAAGTGAGCACTTGTGGTGATAGCACGGGGGGGGGGGGGGGGGGGGGGTCTGCAGGCGACTTGTTCACGACGCCTGGAGAACTTACCTCTGAGGAGAGCACAGGAGGTTTGGGAGCGCAAGTGAGTACCTCAATCTACAAGTCAGCAGATTCTGTTTGTGGTGCAGCAGAAGCTGGTAACTTAAGTGGAGTAGGATTTTCACTAGTCAGCTGTTCTTGTCTGAGCCTTAACTGGTCGATGTGTCGAGTTCAGTTTCCCATGGGGGTTGAGACCTCACACATAACTTTTCCCAATGGACGTAAAATATTGCCAGCAACCCATGGTGGTCCACGACCAAATGCACACACCCAAACTGGAGTGCCCTCTGAAATTTTCTTTGACCCTGTCTCTTTCGTCTCACATGTCTGGGTCACAGGATCTCGAATTAGGTCCAGCTGTGTTCGAAGAGGCCGACCAAACATTGCCATGGCTGGAGATATTCCCGTTGCTGCCGATGGTGTATTGCGGTAGTTGAAAAGGAATCGAGACAGCCTCTCTGCAAAAGTCCCTCCAGTCATTTTCTTCAGGGCTGATTTGACTGTATGGACCTCTCGTTCTGCTAAACCATTCGAACGTGGATGGTATGGTGGTGTTTTAACCTCGGAAATGCCATTGTTAGCTAAAAATTCACCAAATTCTGCACTGCTGAAACCAGGGCCATTGTCGCTGACCAAACTTTTGGGAATGCCGAAACGAGAAAACAGGCTACGTAACACCATTATGGTTACACAAGATGCTGTACTTGAGACTTGTGCCACTTCTAACCACTTTGTTTTGGCATCCACGATTACTAGCAACATGTGGCCTTCCACTGGACCTGCATGGTCAATGTGGAACGCTCCCATGCTTGTTCTGGCACAGGTCAAGAAGAGTACTTTGCTGGAGGTGCTGAAGCATTTTGCTGGCAAACAACACAACCCTTCACTCTTGCTTCAAGATTATCTAATCCTGGCCACCAAACACTGGAATGAGCATGGGCTTTTATAGCCGTTATACCTTGGTGAGATGAATGAAACTCATCTAGTATGAATATCCTAAATTTTGGTGGAATAAATACACGTGAGCCCCTGAAAATGATGTCTCCTTCAAACGATAATTCATCTTTTACTCTTAGAAAAGGGTGCAGATTTTGCTCTATTTTCTTCGGAAAACCGTTTAAGATGTAAGATTTTAGCTTGCATAGATCAGGACATTTGTTAATTTCTGCTGCAATGAGATGCCTCATCACTGGAGTGTCGTCTGTGTCAACAACAACACTGACTCTGTCGGGACTGGCAGATCAGGATGCTTCGTATTTAAGGGCAGCCGACTGCAAGCATCTGCATTAGCATGCAAACTACCCTTTCTGTATTTGATAGTGTATGAATATGCTGCAAGGGTCAGAGCCCAACGTTGAATTCGCGCAGCAGCCACAACTGGAACAGGCTTGTCTGCAGAAAGAGATTAACTAAGGGATGATGATCAGTAAGTAATGTGAATGTTCGTCCTAACAGGTATTTACGAAATTTTGTTACGCCAAAGACCAGGGATAGAGCTTCCTTTTCTATATGGCTGTAATTCTTTTCAGCATAAGTTAAGGAACGTGACGCAAAAGCTATTGGGCGATCACCATCTTCGGTTATATGAGATAATACAGTTCCAAGACCATAGGGACTGGCGTCACAAGCCAACACAACTTCCTTCTTATTGTCAAAATGTATCAGCAGTGATGAATTTCGTAAGGTTTCTTTCACTTTAGAGAAAGCTTCTTTCTGTAATTTATCCCATTTCCATTTGGTTTTATCTTTTAAGAGCTCATATAATGGCGCTAACAAAGTGGCCATGTTTGGCAGGAACTTAGCATAGTAAGTAACCAATCCGATGAAGGAACGTAGTTCATCCTTATTCTTCGGATCTGGTGTATTGACAACTGCTTCGACTTTAGACTCTAGCGGATGAAGTCCTTTACTATCAATCCGTTACCAAGATATTCAACTGAAGTCTTCAAAAATTCGCATTTGTCAGGGTTGAGTTTCATACCAGCTTCCTGTAACCGCGTTAGAACAGCTGTCAAGTTCTGTAAATGTTCAGCTTCATCTTTTCTGAACACTAAAACATCATCAAGATATAGCAAGTAGCCTTCAGACCATACAGAATTTTATCAATTTCTCTCTGGAACACAGCTGGAGCAGAGGCTACTCCGAAAGGTATTCTGGTATACCGGAACAGTCCTTTATGTGTGTTAATGATGACTAGATCTTTTGACTCTTCATCCAGTTGTAACTGGCAGTAGTCATCACGGAAGTCCAACTTAGAGAAAACAACTCCGCCTGACAGCTGGGCAAATAAGTCTTCGATGTTAGGAAGTGGATACTGTTCTAATTCAGTCATCTTGTTCGTCATTAATGTGAAATCTCCGCAAATCCTGATGCGGCCGTCCCGCTTCAACACAGGTACAATTGGCGCTGCAGACTCAGCGGTCTTCACTGGTTCAAGAATGCCTGCTTGAACAAGCCGAACTATCTCTTGGTCAGCTTTGTCTACCAGAGCATACGGTATTGGACGTGCCTTAAATTTTGGAGTTTCAGAAACTTTTTTAATTAAATGCACCTTGACATCTTTCACAAGACCTAATTCTGGTGAAAATAGATCTTTAAATCTTTCTAAAAGATTCTGGAACAACAATTCAGAAGTTGGCAGATTGTTTATGGCATAAGGATGGTTTATATTTTAAAAAACATTAATTGCAATGGATAAATCCAGTTACAGCCTGCTAAATTAATACTTCCTTGTCCAACAACCATCAAAGGTAATGAGTGAGACTTTGCTTCATAGGACACTTCAACTTGTCATACCAATCACTTCGATAGGATGTTCAGTATAAGAATTTAGCTTAATTGAGGTTTGCTCCAAAGGAGGAATACTCTTTTACTTTATTAAATTCATTTAAACTCATTAGAGAAAAGGGGGCACCTGAATCCACTTCAAAAACGAATGGCTTACCTTGGAGTAGACACCCAACTCCAGCAGATGGCAAGGTTTCTTCCATCCCTGAGATGTTGAATAGTGTGTAAGTTACAGGTACTTTATTTTCAGCCTCCTCCACTTGCACATTATGCACCCGAACTCCAGAATTTTTCTTCTTAGATCGGCAAACTTTAGCGATGTGGCCAATTTTCTTACACGCATGGCAAATTGAATTTTTGAAACGGCATTCGCTGGACATGTGATTACCTCCACATCTATTGCATTTTTCGGCATTTTGAGTTGAAACTCGAGAATTCGGACTTTTGGAAACAATATTCTTCTTTAAATGAATTTTATTTACTTCCGAGCCGGATCCGGACACCATCCGTATGTTGCTAGTGTCGTTGGCTGCAGTCTCCATAGTTACAGCGATTTCTGTAGCCCTCGTTAGGCTTAACTGGCTTTCAGATAGGAGTTTTCTCTGGATACTTTCATCTTGGATCCCGCAAACAATCCGATCTCACAGCATTTCATCGAGAGATCCACTCTAATTACAGTGCTTAGCCAAGCTGCGTAACTCCGCGATGAAATTGGCGACTGATTCGCTGGCGCGTCGCACTCTGCTGTTGAATTTATCTCTCAACGATCTCGGATGGCGTTGGATCAAAGTGTGAATTCAGAACTTGAATTATTTCCTCCAGAGTCTTCGTATTTGTTGCCGCAGGCGAAAGGGGATTACGTATTAAGGCATAGGTAGTTGGGCCGACGACAGTTAGAAAAATAGCCCTTTTTTGATCTGCTTGATCGATCTTATTAGCTATAAAAAACTGTTCCAGTCTTTCCGTGTACAAAGTCCACGATTCTGCTGATGAATCGTATTCTTTAATTTGTCCAAAAGAGCCCATCTTATGCAAAAAAAATACGCACCAATGCGTTAAGCTTCGTACGGCTGCGTGCGCTGCTACTGGCGACCGCGTGTTAGGGTTAACACGGCGCGGCAAAGATCGGCGTCATCATTCCAATCAAGGAAGAGAGAGAAAAAAATTTCTCTTCTTTTAACATCGAATCGCATCTCGTCGCCAATGATATAACTTTAGGGCTTACTAAAGTTGTGGAACAAACGCCGTAATTCTAGGATAAACTAACATAGCTTTATTGATATAAGAACAACCTCACTACATAGCGACTAGCGCAACACTGCAATCACTGGCGATCTCCGATCGCAACAAATGCTTAGTAGAGGTGCCATCTATTGAGAGGAAGATATTACAAACACACAACAAACAGATTATTTCATTAATTATCTACTAAAAAACAACTTTTCAAAAGTAAAAAAAAAAAGCCAAGCAGAAAAAAAGAAAAGAAAAAAGGGGAAAGTTGTGGCTAAAAAATAGTGATATCAAATTTCCAAGCTTATATTGTGCTACTTATTTAACATTTTTTATTAAAAATTTACCATACCTAAGTCGAATACCTAAGTATGCGTTGAAAGAAAGCCTTTTCTCCTTTACTAAATACATCATAACGTGTTTCTGAAAATTAAATTTTTTTAAATTATGCATGATGGGCTTGGCAGCCATCTTCCCATATTTTACACAAATTTCTAAGCACACAAGTACATTGTTAAGATCGGAAATTCGAAATTGTTGCTAAAGCAAACACTTTATGCTTTTAATTTATGGAAATGAGTGTGTAGAAATTTGTATCTTAAAATAAAGTTGAGGTAACTTCAGGTTTCATCTTATGATTCTTCTTTTTTCGGAGGGGGTTAATTAATTAGTTAAAGCAGTAAAAATCTATTTTTTTTTTTTCAAAATAAGACTTTCTTAACTTATCTGTCTGTAGCCAAAACTAGAAGTTCAAAATTCTTAATAACGCAAACATATTACGAGCTTGTCTGCTTAGAAATTTGTGTAAAATATGGAAAGATGGCCGCCAAACCCATCATGCATAATTAAAAAAAAAATTAATTTTCAGAAACACGTTATGATGCATTTAGTAAAGGAGAAAAGGCTTCCTATGAACGCATACTTAGGTACTCGACTTAGGTATGGTAAATTTTTAATAAAAAATGTTAAATAAGTACCATAATATAAGCTTCGAAATTTGATATCACACTATTTTTTAGCCACAACTTTCCCCTTTTTTCTTTTCTTTTTTTCTGCTTGGCTTTTTTTTTACTTTTGGAAAGTTGTTTTTTAGTAGATATCAGTTCTTTTTTTTAAACAGATTATATATAATTGAAATATTTCTACTCGCTAAAATTAGTCCTTGTATAGCCTTTATAAGCAGGGAACAAACACAATAGTATACATTTTGTTTATCTATCATTCATGTTTTAGAGTAATTAATAATTTAAAAGTAAGAAAAGTCAATTTCTTCTTTCAAAGTATCAGTCTTTCTCAATTTATATCTCCTTAAAATTTTCTATGAAGGATGAAAATTTAGTAAAAATCAAATAGTCAAAATAAAATATATTTACAGCTAGTCTGTCAGTTAATTGTTTGTTCTAACTTTTTTTTGCTGACGGTTTTGCAAAATAAATTTACCTTTACAAGTGCTTATGGATAATCCGAGAATGAAGCCCCGCAGGCATCCAAAGAATCGAAGATCTGTCTAAAGAAGTAAATCTAGCAATTCTAGACATGATGATGAAACATTTTTGATAAAAAAATCTAAAAATTTAAAGATATTAAACTGTACATATAACTTCATCTTCATTTAGATCGTTTTATAGAGAAGAAAGAATAAATATGTAATTTTACTCAAGTCTGTTTATCCATACTTATTTGCATAAATGTGAGAATATAATTTCGTATAAAAATTCTCTTAAATTGATTATCTTTAATAGTCTATTATTAAAGTCGCATAAACATTAGAATTAAATTTTTTCCAATTAAAAATTGCCTTAAATCGATAGTCTTATCGTTCGTCAAATTTGTTTTATGTTTTTTTTAAACATCCCGACACCTTTTCTAAACTCTGACAAAAGATCACAGAAAACTGAAGTTACCCAAATACTTATATCTTTCTATTGTATTTCTTTTTTTGAGGAAGGGGGAGGGGTGAGGAAGAGCGCTTAAAAACTTCGTTTTGTTCTTAGAATTCTGAATTAATCATTAAAAAGATCTACCTACATAAGTCTTGTTGCAGAATTTTCATTAGCTATGAGTTGCATCAACATATACATCATGTGAATATATTAAATTACTTTTGTAAAATACTAGATGGGAGCCATTGATATTTTCAGAGCATTTGCCTACATTTTAAACTTAAGTCATTTACAACTATTCATTAATTTTTTATACGAATTAAAGAAGTCGTTGTTTCCATGGCAACTGTACCTTTCACTATTGCTTATTTGTTTGTTTTATTGAACACATATATCAGATCACGTGGGGATCACGGCGGTATTCGAACCCGCCCCCACCTACGCTCTCAAGCGATTAGCGGCGTGGTGTCTTATCCACTCAGCCATGGTGAGCCACTATTGCTTTCTCTAATACCCAGATACTCACATTTAACCAGCTGCACTTAGAATCATGCTCATAACAGAGTACATTTATATGTAAGAGTGGTGACATATGCACAAGTCGAGTACTCATATTCAAGTTTTTGTCCAAAGTACAGTAACTCAGTTTTCAGTAATAGACGTGGAAGATTTCAATTAAACTAACCAGAAAAGTTAAAAAACATTGGCTTTCTGATTTGATTTTATTCAAAATCGTCTTACCCAACCAAAGTTAATCTCCGAGATCCAGGTAAATTTTTCTGTTAGTAAAATTAGATTGACCAATCAGTAGCCTCCATCCTTGCAGGCTTTTCGGTGTTTACTGCAAACATAAAGTTTTCAAAAATGCAGGCTTCTGATTGATCAATCTCATCTTGCTAATAGTGTAAAATCTATCTTGATCCCGGCCTATTCAACGCCCTTTAAATATTCGAGAAAGCCTTGACAGGCGTCAGGAAAATATCACACAAAGCAGGCAAAACAAAGAAGAAAAATCATTCATTGGCTCGTTCATATCCACGACCCAATGAATGATTTTCTTCCTTTGCTTTGCCTGCTTTGTGTGATGTTTTCGTGACGCGTGTCAAGACTTTCTCAAATATCTAGGGGGCGTTGGTTTATCTCACCATCATGAAGCTATGAAAGGAGAGGAGCAGACATGTCAATCTTCCCGTGTGAAAAGCTACATACAAAAAAAGAGTTCTTTCCCCCTCTTCTGCCCTTTTCTCTCTTGATTTTGACCGATAGCGGCCCATTTAGCAGTCTCTAGTGCAAGATGCAGCTATATATGGTGGATGCAAGGGGGAGGGTGTTAGCGTGACCAATGACATAATAGGCCAGTTCATGACGTTTAAAATGCACAAGGAGTTGGATCATCTTTACACGATCATTAGTACAAAGCGGTGCGCCAATATTTTTTGTGTCCATTGCTGTGTACAGATAATCAACTCCATGTGACGTGATGAGCTGGCCACACTTTAGGAACAGCTTCAAATGACGTCATCTATATCTACTTCGAGGCAAACTAAAAAGACAGGCTACCGCGGTGCTACACTGTTAAAAATATCGTGAAAAATTATCTCTGTTTATAAAGGCTATCTATTTATTGATTAATGAGAACGCTAAATAAACGCCTATGGATCGTTCTCATTAGTCAGAAAGTAACCTTAAAACAGAGGTAATTTTTCACGATATTTTTAACAGTGTACAGCGTCTAGAATATATAGTGTGGAAATCCAATCAGTCGATCACAGCGCTATCTGCAGGATATTTCCCAAAACTCCAAGGCAATTTGGTCTAGACGCTGTAACATTTTTTTTCTACGTTTTATTAACATACATCTGACTTGTGTGCTTGGCGTCAAACCCGCTGTAATAATACGATGTTTACTTTGAAAATATATCGCAGATGTCGCTGCGATCATCTCCCTGGATTTCAGTGTCAGTGCACATTTAAGGGATACACTTTTTAGCGGTTCTTGGATAGCAAATTTCCACATTATGTATTCTAGACGCTGTAGCGGTGCATTACACATGTCTCTTTCTTCTTTAAAAAATATCCTGCAGATGTCGATGCAAATGACTGTTTGGAATTCGACATCGTTGTACATTTAAGGGATTCAATACATCCGCGCTTTTTTAAGTATTGCTGGGATAGTCGATTACTACAACATATAATCTAGACGCTGTAACAGAGCTATAGTTTCTAGAAGATACAGTTTAAAAATCGGCCTATTAAAAAGGGGCTAAAAAATTGTATCCCATAAATGTTGAACAAGGCTGAATGTCTATTACAGCGACATATAGTAATTCCAACGTAACTATTTCAAAAGAAAATGTTTCGCTCAGAGAAGATCTAGAAAATGTTGCTCCTATCGACATTTGTCATTCAGTATTTTTCAATATTTATGGGATTCAATTTTTAGCACTTTTTAAAGCATTACTGGAATAGCCGGTTTCCACACTATGACCGTGATCTAGGTAGATTTTTCTCTGTTATCGCAACGAGATTGACCAATCAGAAGCCAGAATTTTTGCTAACTTTTCACTGTTTGCAAAAATGTACCTGGATCCCGACCTATATTTCTAGATGCTATAACTGAGCTCAGAATAGTACAGAAAGCAAACTCCGTATTTTGATACATTAAGGCCGGGATCTAATTAGGAACAAGTGTGTCTCTATAACGAAGTAGCGACATACGGCCAATAAATGTTTATTGGTAAAAGTGATAAAAACAAATCGTTAAAGTTCTTTGCGGCATGCCATTATCGTCAGGCTAATGCATGTTGAATTATTTCCCTAGTCTAATAGAGATCGTCCATGCGCGTATCTTCTAATGGAGGATATTCCAAATATGGGTTTGAGGCTGAAAAAGTCACGTGGTAACGGTAATTTACCCAAAGAATTTCTAACTGATAAGAAGGGAAACAGGAAACTACACTGTTAAAAATATCGTGAAAAATTACCTCTGTTCTTAAAGGTTCTCTATTTTCTGACCAATGAGAACGCTACATAAACGACTATGAAGCGTTCTCATTGGTCAGAATACAGATAGCCTTTAAAAACAGAGGTAATTTTTCATGATATTTTTAACAGTGTACTACTGTTTTCTACCATGAACTGTTTCATTGGCTAGCGGGGATTTACATTACGTAGACGGAGCCTTCCCTTCGTTACGCTAGACGTTCTTGCTTGACCATGTGATCATAACGTAGATTGAATATCCTCTATTCAAGAAAGCGGATTCACCGTACTTTCGACAAAAACTTGAAATGAGCATGCCTCCTGTGCATATATCACCACTCTTATGTATAAAGGCTCTCTGTTATGGTGTTGTTTCTGATACAGCGCCTAGAATACCTAGTATGGAAATATGCTATCCAAACTGTTCTAAAAATTTGTATCCCTTAAATGTGCGACGTTACTGCTAAAATTTCAAATGTCGATCGCAGCGACATCTGCGGGATTTTCGTATTACTATTATTACATTGTAGAGACTAGCAATTTCTTGCAGTTGTAGAAAATATCCTGCAGATGTCGCTGCGATCTGCATATTGCAGCAGTATCATTGCACATTTAAGGGATACGATATTTTAGTGCTTTTTTAAGTATTACAGGGTTAGCCGATTTCAACACTATATATTCTAGGCGCTATAGTTTCAGAGTGCTGTTGGTTAAATTTCGATATTTGTGCTTTAGAGGGAGCAATAGAGAAAAGTACTAAAACTATTGAAACAACAACTTCTTTAATATTGAAATGTATAGCAAAGGAGTTCAGAATCGATGCCTTAAATAGTTTCGAATATGCACTGTTGTTATGACATCAGTACCCTTCCTGGATGTGGAAATGCAAAATTGTGTTCAACATAATTGGCTGCAATCTTGATAGATTTTTCGCTGTTAGGGAAACGAGATTCATCAATCAGAAGCTTGCACTTTTGTGAACTTTTTGCTGTTTGCAGCAATGCGGGCTATTGATTGGTGAATCTCCTTTCGCTAACAGCGAAAAATCTATCTGGATCCCAGCCCAGATTTCTGTAAACATTGCACTTCATCCATGGCACTAAGAAAATGACTCAAAACTTTTATGACATAGGCCGGGATCCAGAAACAGCAAAAATTCTCGAAAATTCTGTTTTCTGATTGGTCAAACTCATTTTGCTAACAGCGAAAAATCTATCTGGATCTCGGCCATAGTTTTCTGCGATGAAATCAATGGGAGAGTCCAGCAGACCTCACCAAAATCACTGGTGAGATTGGTTACGTGACGTCACAGTAAGTGACCAGTCTCTAACCGGTCGACAGACCTGCTGGACGGCACTGGTGTTATTTACTATTGACGCCATCTGTATTATGTTGCCGTAATTATTCTTTTATTATTGTTTCATCATTTACGATGCAAATGTAAATAAACTTTCATGTAACCGATCACGTGACCCAACTAACCAAGAATTTTCTTCGGTTAGTTCGGTCTCTCACCGGTCACTTTGGTTACTTGCGCTGAACAACATTGGTTGCGACCCGGTTAGCAGCACTGAACGCCTTGGTGACTAACCGATCTCACCGGTCACTAACCGGTGGCTCCTCTGGACACGCCCAATGCAAAAGGATAATATAAAAGGATAGTATAAGACTTCTAAAATGGTTTGGCGGGTTTATCGCAATTTATAAACTTTAGAATTAACAGTTTTTCGCTAATTAAGACTAGAAAATTTGTGTTTTTAAAGCTGAATTTTATAAAAGCACGTAGATTGAGTAAATATCTGTCCAAAAATGCAATCCTTACTTTTTTATATCCATTATTTAAGTCTCTACCTCGATTGAAGCATAAGGTGTGACGAAGAAAATAAATCTGTCATTTTCAGTATCTCAACGTTATTTTAAAAAGTCTATATCTGTTTATAATTAATTTATGAGGATGCATTTGGTCTCAAATTGAAGATTTTTTCCATTAGGTCCTTCTGGTTTTAGTTTTATTCTTCTGCAATGATTGGTTGTTTTGATATGGGAAATTTTACGCTGGCATGTTTGGTCGATTTAACATGGAGAAGTTGTCGTCAGTATAATAAGCAGTTACGGTGTCTTGCATTTTATTCTTGCCATTTGTTTGTTTGGTGAGGTTAGCATTTTTTTTTTGCATGGCTTGGGAGAACGACCGTCCTGCTTGATATGTATGGATATTTCTTGCGAAATTTAAAACTCTATTAATAAAATATTTGAGATCGCTATTTTCATAAGTGTTCAAAGGGTTAGTTTTAGTGAATATTGTCAATATCTTTACATTTATCATATAATTATAACAAGAGATTACCATTTTAGCATGCAGAAATACATAAAATTTGCTATTAAATGCTTTAAAAGGGCCATGGCATGTGTGGGACACTTTTTCTACATATCACTGCTGTTTCAAGTTATAAAACAATTATATAACAACTATAAAATTTTAAGATTATCTATTAACCCTTAAATGCCTGAATTTTCAAAAATCATTGTAATGTTTTTCGGCTTTCATTTTTTAAATAAATTATGGGAAAAATACTTTAAAAAATCATATTTTGTTTTAAGTATGGTTTATGGCTAAAAAAGTTTGTTACTAATCGGCAATACTGGTCTTTAATTGAAAAAATAATTTTCCTAGATAAAATTCTATGATATTAAACACACAAGAATTTTAGGAACTATAATAAGAAATAAGTTTTACTTGCTCACTGCAGAACAAAATTGGATATTTTGCAAGCTTCCAAACAAAGCAAAAAGAACAAGTACACTGGTTTCCAAAAATTAAGGAAAAATCGCAAAAAGAGCGATAACTTGTTCAAAAATGGACCTATCCGTATGAAATTTGTATATGTTGTTAACTAAAAGATGCAGAATGAAATTACAAAATGCAAATTAGTGGTGCTGCAGTTGGATTAAGTCATCTGTGAGGAGCATAAAAATGCATGTTAGAGAGTATGGCTGCTGGTGGCGCTGTGATTTTGACACAAGAAAACTGAGATAGCCAATTCATTAGTATGACCTTGAGGTGTCATTTGTCTGCATAACTGTGATATAGAGCTATTGGAAGATTGGATGTAGGTCAAAGTCAGACAAAGGTAGCCAAATGGCTAAATCTGAATCCTTCTTTTGTTCATAGGCTTTGGAAACAATTTCAAACCACATTTTCGGCCTCCAGAAGGTTTAGCCAAGGACAGGCAAGAGCTACGATAAGCACCGATGACCGATATTTGCAGTTATGTGTACGAAGGAATAGAACAGAAACCCCTTTCATCTTAGAGCTTCCTTTGCTTCAGGCACTGGAATGTTAGTATCAACGTCTACTGTCCGTAGAGTGCTTCCTGAAGGTGGTCTTTATACGATGCTACCAGCCATTTGTGTGCCGCTCACCTCATGTCACCGGAGGGAACGTTTAAGGTGGGCACGTCAACATGTCCACTGGACATCTGATCAATGGAAGTGTGTTCTCTTCACACATGAGTTCCAGTTTATCCTCCAAAGTGATAGTAGGCATTGTTTGATTTGGAGAGAAAAGGGAATACGCTATTATCCATCAAACATTCGTAAAAGAGATTCGTATGGAGTAGGCAGTGTCTGTGTTTGGGATGATATCTCTTTGGGCAGACGAACAGGCTTCCATGGTTTTCAACGTGGAACTGTGAATGCTCACATCTGTAGAGATGGCATTCTTGATGCTTATATGCGCCCTTACGCCGGTGCAGTAGGTAATTTCCTGTTACAGGACGATAACGCTAGACCACACAGGGCTCGCATCGTAGAAGATTATCTTCAGCACCAAACAATTCAGTGCATGGAATGGCCAGTGCGATCTCTGGACTAGAATCCTATTGAGCATGTTTGGGATGCTATAGGAAGATGTGTCACTGCTCTAAATCCCCCTCCTCAGGCCCATGCCATGCTTACAACTGCTTTACAAGAGCAATGGTTCGCACTTCCCAGCGAACTTATCGATAGCATTATTGACGGTATCACACATCGCTGTATGTGCTGTGTTCCTTCTAGGGGTGATCATACTCCATATTAAAGGTACTTTTCCTATACCAAACTGACACATTTATTTTGTTTATTTTATAATTGTATTAATTTCTGAAACACCACAATTGTCTGGTAATTTCTTTTAGTGTTATTTTATACCTTACTATGTGTTGTACATTGTGGCTCAGTTTTATAAAAATCTACTTATAACATTTTGAGTAATCGCTACTTTTGTTTTTTTTTCCTTAATTTTTGGAAACCAGTGTAGCAACAATTGAAAAAATAAATCTATCTTTATTCTTAAACAGTACAAGTGTTGCCATCTACATACTGAAAATCTATTTAATATTTTCAGAATGTATTTTATTGGCAACATTAGACATTATAGCTTCAATATTATTCTAATAGCATTTTAGAGCCTAAATTGGGTATGTTGCCAAAAAGCAACAACTGGCATTTAAGGGTTAAAGGCTTTTACGCTCTAACAGTAAAACTCTCTTTGGTTGTTAAAAAATACTTTGTGGAATGTTTCTGAACTTAAAAAAGAAATCAATTTATCTCCATCAATATACATGATATTCTTACACAAATGAATATTCATGCAGTAGATTCCATCAATTCCGCACAGCTTGGGACCAGAGGTTGTGCAGATTTTAGAATTTTACGGATTTCTGGTCATTGCTTTGGTTACGTTTTTAAACAATAATTTGAATATAATAATGCATTTGAAATTATAATGAATGCTTGCAATATATTAAAATTATTAAGTAAAGTAACAAACTAAAATGACAAAGTAAGATAATTCTAAAAATGATTAAATTATTAAGAGTAAAGGACAAGTAAATAATGTATAATTAAATATGCATAATAAAGATGAGATGCATTTTCCTTGAATTATTCAATGAAACTTTCCTCTTAAAGGTATCCAATTAATTCATATCAAAATCACAAAGTAAGGAAGTTTTATTTCACGTTTAGCCAGTCTTAATAGCCAAAACAGAAATATATTTGGTAAAAAGATGGTGATTAACAGTGATATAAATATCTTGATTTTATTTTTCAGAAATAAATTTATACTTCCTTCATGAAAAACCATGAGTTCAGGTCACATTATCGAGAATTACATATTAAAATACCTACAGAATAATAACTAAAAAATTCTGTTATTTTGCCCCTACATTAACAAAGTTTCATTGTTTACATCTGTAATAACATGCAGATTTTAGGCATATGTGGATTTTAGGGTTGCAGATTTGAGGGTGTCTACTAGGGTGGTCACAAGCAACATGGGGAAAATTTTTCTTAACATTTTCTTCTGGGGGACCCCCCTAAAAGTTGCCAATTAGTCAGAAAATGAGATTGGAAAAGTTTCAGCCCAATTGAATAACATTAACCCGTGCCTCATTGAGGTTGAATTCTTGAAAATTCGCAATTTTTCACGAAAAATTGTTTTTCTTTCTTTAAGTGAAAACTATTTGTCTTCCAAACCTTATTGTTGTTTTATTTCATAGAAACTGTTGTTGCCTTGAAATTTTACTCTCATCAAAACTTATATATAATGAGCATTTAGTATTTTTCAGGTCAGCTCGTGAACCATATCCTCAAACTCAGCATTTTTGAAAAATAAGGGAAAAATAACGAATTAATAATTTTATCACTTTTGATAATTTTTTTTGTATTATTTGAATTAATAGGCGAAAGTGATCAATCAACTTTTTTAACTTTAAAAACATTCTGCGAATTATAATTAATTATTAGTTATCTAGTACTTTGTCTAGAAAGAGAGAGCTTCTCGACTGTATTGCAGTTGAAGCGCATTTCAAACGGACCTCTGAATTTCTCTTTTTATTACAAGACTGTTTTTGTTACATGCTATCATTATCTATTTTTAGATTTCACGAAACATTCTGCAAAACCACCTCCCCCTTTACGTATGATGGCAGAAATGTTTTTTTAATTGCCCACATCTCTCATGAAATCGACAATAAGTTACCGCGTAATTGTCAAGTTTTACATATTTTATTTTGTAATATCCGCTAAGTGAAACTGAACGCCAGAGAAGCTGCTTGACTTAGGGTGCATCTACGAATTAACCACAGACTTTAATTTTAAGTGGAAGTGCAACATGACTCCGCAAATAACTAGTTCGTAAACAAAGAACTGAGCTCATCAAAACAGATTTTAAAATTTCAATTTAGACAGAACTGTGGTTCACTGGGATGGAAAACTAATTCCTCATTTTTTGAATAAGGAAAATGTAGAGTGGATAGTAGTTTTAATTAGTTGTGGAGATGAACAGTTAAGAGTTTCTCAGCTTGAAAATAGTATCTGAATAATTCAGGTGAAAGCTGTATTTTCAGCAGTTGAAGAGTGGGAGGAAGTTGGTAAAATCCAGGCAATGTGTTTTGATACAACTGTGCAGTAAACACAGGTCTCCTCAAAGGAACCTGCATTTGTCTATAGCAATTGTTAAAGGAAAAATCTTCTGTATTTACCATGTCACTACCATTTTCTTGAAATTATCTTAAAAGCTGTTTTTGATTGTAAAGTAGGCGCAATCACTGCCCTTTAGCGAGATATTTAAGAAATTTCTGATTGGGTGGTCTAAATTAAACCAGACTAAGTATGATATACTAGATATAAATAGTTAATTCAGAAGAAATTTTGAGTTTTCTTACAGAACCTTTAAAAAAATAACAGCCTAGGGATGATTATATAGAATTTATCCAACTTTGTTTAATTTTTAAAAGTGCCTTTCTTGAAAAGACATTTTTCCTGGCACCTGGTGCTTTTAATCATGTCAGATGGATGGCACGGGCCATTTATTCTCTCAAAATATATCGCATCATATCTGAATAACAAGTTAAAAAAAAAGAAGGTATTAGAGATCTTTGCTTATTTCCAATCAATATTTATGTAGAAGCGTGCTTCCAGGGTTGGCAAGTTTTTGCCATAGGTGGAAAAAACCGTCCCGGCAAAAATAGGTTTTTGCCAAAGTGGTGACAAAAATAGGCTGTCCATTTAATTTTTTTGCCAGAAAAAGAGAAAAAATTTTCATGAAAGAAAAAAGAAACTTAATACTTAGTTAAAATATTAATTCTCTAAATTTATTTTTGAACTCTTTAAGTTAAATATGTGTATTTATGCCTTTTATGAACAAATACCAACTTTTGTAACATAATTTATAAATGAAAAAAATATTAATTTTATATAAATGAATAGAAAACTTGATTGTTCATACAATTATTAATGATTATTCACATAATAGAACTGTGGAGGCTCTAAATGAGTAAAGCATTTATGTTTATATGCATTAGAAATTCAAATAAACAATTATATTCTAAATTCAATTTTTTAATATAAAATTATGTTTAAAGCAGAACACTATTCAATTTCAAATAATTCAGTGATATCTCCATCACAACCTAATTTTTGCTGTTTTAGCATAGCATAACAATAAACTAGTTTAGATAGAGTATTTGTGGACAGTTTATTTCGAATTTTAGTTTGCACAAATGAAAAATTTGAAAAAAATCTTTCAATAGCAGCACTACTTGCTGGACATGTTTGAAGGTGTGCGACTAATGAACAGAAGTCTTTTGAAATCTCACAAGCTTTTTCTATACTTCTCCACCAATTGTAAGTACTGACACTATTAATGACTTCTTCTGCAAAATATGAATTAGGGAAGGGTTTTTCTTTTAGCTCGAAATTAATAACATAAGATATAAAGTCGGGATTAATTTTACACAACCATGCTTTACAGCTTTCCTTTTGTTCATAATTTAAAAGTTCACCTTTGTACTTTGGATGTAACAAATATGCTACAAGATGACACGGCAAAACTGCTTGTTCAAATCGCTTTTTTAATTTTGAAACATGTGGTTTTAACCAAGGTTATTAGACATATAAGGTTGGCTCGTCACTATGGACTCCGTCCCGCCCACTCTCGTTGCTAGGCAGAATCATACGTCACAAGAATCCAAGAATCCTTATTATCCTGTCGGTCGTAACCCGTGTTTGCTATGTTTATGTTTGTTCGTCTAAAATATTTTTCTTTTTAGATTTAAAGACAAATACATAAAAACTTGAATTTGAAGCTCTCTTTTAATATTTTATTTCATAAAGAGACATTCAATGAAAAGAAAGATATTTTAAAGAAAACTGTTGAATATACATAATCAAACACATCCAATTTAAATATCGACAGTATGTTAATAACTTCTTTTTCTAAATTACGAATCTTTATCCGCGTAAAATATTTAAATGCTAAGTCAGAAGAGATGAAATCATTAAAAAGAAAATTAAAATTTAGCACTAGGGATTGTGTAGAAAAAAAAAAAGAGAAAAACTATTGTATAGTTGTTTTATTTTTCATTAGTATTTTCTTTATTATATAAAATCAAATGCTTTAAATTGTAAATAATATGTGAACAGTTGAACTGTTGTAAATATTATTTTTTAATTATTGATATATTAAATATAAAAAATTGATGGTGTTAATTATTGTGAGGGCTAATTTCTCCACTACTCCCTCCCCCCTTCCCCTTCCTTTGTATCAGCCTCTGGAAATAACCAATACTTGGTTAAAAAAACCTGTAGGAAGATACTATGTGTTTTATATACAGTACAAAGTCTCAAATCCGGACGTCCGAAATCCGGAATTCTCCAAAATTCGGACATTTTCGTAATTGGTGTTTTTATTTTAGCGAAAAGTAAAATAAACCGCTAATAATCGCATAAAACAATATTATATTAAGCTAAAAGTTTGAAACCGAATCCTTTTTACGAATGCCAAAAAAATCTCTAAATATCACACGGAAAAAAAATCTTTAAAAATTAAAAATCACTGCAAGAATTCTGAATAAACTTTATTAAAAAGAGGCCATTTATAATACTGAACTAAAAGATTAAAACCGGATTCCTTTTTCTAATGCGGAAAAATCGCCGCGAAACGTAAAGGCAGAAAAAATAGCAAACTTTAAGCGTCTGAAGTTTGCAGAGAACATAATTTACTATCGTGAACACCATTGTAACTGGAATTCCTTCATGAATGCCAAAATAATTGCCTCGAAAAGCAAGAATTCGCATTGCAAATCGCCCAAATTTCAAAAATTGTGTAGGATAAAATGTACTATATTGAATTAAAAGATTGAAAATGAATTCCTTTTACGAATGTCAAAAAATTGCCTCTAAAAATCTAAAATTCACATAAAAAATTCGCGAAAATTTCAAGAAACGCTGTACGAATTCCAAATAAACATTATTAAAAACAGGACAACATTTACCATATTAAGATAAAAGACTAAAACCAGATACCTTTTAATGATTTGGGAAAAGTGCCACACGCGCGAAAAAAGGAAAAAAAAATTTTTTTTAATTTAAAAATCGGAAACAACAAAATTTATTGTAGATAAATTTATTGTCTAAGACATTGTAACCAGAATGCTTTTGTGAATCGCAAAATAACGCATTCAAAATCCCTAAAAAGTCATTAATCACGGGGCTAAAACTTTGAAATCGAATTACTTTTACGAATGTCAAAAAATCGCCGTATAACGAAAACAAAAACTCTTAAAATCGCTTAAAAAATGCGATACATTGAAAAGTCGATGTAGGATTTCCAAATAAACTTCACTGAAAAGAGGTCAAAGTTTATTATACTGAATTAGAATATTGTAATCAGAATCCTGTTAGTAAAGTAAAATTTTTTTCGCAAAATTCATAAAAACGATAAAAACCACGTAAAAAATTAAATTTAAAAAAAATTGTTGTAAGTGAGATAGTTTTTACTTTTTGAAAAACACATATTCCCCAATTAAAATATCTCTTTAGTATTATTTTAATTTATTTTCTTTTAATTATTAATTAATTGTTTTCTTTTTAGTATTAAAATGCCTTCCAATGCGTAAATAATTCACTGGTGAAAGTGGATAAAGTTTTCATTTTTTTTTTTTAGTTATGCAAATGAACAAAAATTTGGAAAAGTCCAATCGACGAGTTCTGGACGATTCCGAATTTTTGACTTTGTACTTTACTAATATATGCTTTAAAAGAATCATAATTGCATATGTTTAAGTCTTTTTTACTGTTTTTTACAACTTACAAATATTTTAAAACTTATTAGTCTTTATAAACGTAATTCTGAGAAGTTATTTTGTTTTTCTAATTTGTAGAAATTCCATTTAAAACGTACATTTTAATTAAATGAATTCAAGTTGCAACCCACTATTTTACTAATTTAATAAATATATATATATATATATATATAAATAAGAAATTGTCAACTAGTAAGTAAAAAATATATGTCATAATAACAAAATAAGAGAGAAAGAGTGAGAGAGAATATAGAGCAGCTGTAACTGTTTTTTCTCTTTTTTTTCAAAAATGTTTAATTTTTCACCCCCGTGTCACTGTAAAGATTTTAAAACTTATTAATTTTCTTCTATGTAGTTTTAAAACTAAGGTCTCTTATTTCTTTACACGTAAAAAAAAGTATTAAAAATTTTTTCCCCTTAAAATTGCATAACAATTCAACTGTATATAACGCTATTAGCACAGGAGGGAGTCAGACTGTGGATTCTTGTGACGTAGCAGAGAAAGACCCCTCCGATTGGGTTGAAAAGTTACGAGCCAACCTTTATAGTCTAATAACCTTGGTTTTAACTCCTCGTTTTTCAAAAGATTGTGCCATACATGACAAGCATCTGCTATGGTAGTAGAATTTTTTTGCATCACATCTAAAGCAATTGATATAGGTTTTCAGTGTTTTATAAGGTCCTTTACTTGCCGATGCAGATTAAAATCACGTATTCGATTTACAATATTTACATCCATCTCTTCATAATGTTCATTAACTATTTTTAAATAGATGGTATGGTTTCGCTCAAAAGATTCAAGACAGGTGAGCTGGCTGTTCCATCGAGTAATTCCCGGTAATTGTGGAGAAACATGACCTTCACACTCTTTTAGCCATGATCCTGGAACATGATGATTGCGAAAGTATTTATGAATTTCCACTACATATTTTAGCATATTAGTAGGTGTTATATCTTCACCAAGAAGATTCATCCAATGTGCTCCACATCCGTATGTTATAAATACAGAATTTTCCTCATCAACTTTTTCAAGCGCATTTCTCATTTTTTCCATATTCTTCGCGTTGTCTGTCACAATGCTTTTAATGTCACAATTGTATTGTCTCAACATTTGAAATTATTTCACTGCACTTTTTAGTTAAGAATTCTGATGTCTTTTTTGCTGCCCCAGTTTCTTCTACATCCACAATAAATGATGCACCATTGACTTGGATGCAAGAAGCTGTAATGGGCGCATTGTGGATATCACTCCATCCATCTACAATTAAAGTTCCTTCTTTTCCACTTAAAGATTCCTTAACTGATAGATCCACCGAATTGTATACAGTGTCTAACAGTTCACCAGCCAGTTGTCTGCGTGAGGGTGGTTTATAGCTTGGTTTTAGTGCATGGATGAGATTTTTAAATGCTTCACTATCTGCAACTGCAAATGGTATATTGCAAGCATAAAACAGCTTAGTAATCAGCAAGTCAAATTTCACTTTATCTTGAACAGTTGTCTGTGAGATAAACCTGGTTATATTACTATCTAATTGTATTTTCTTTTTAGGGGGTGGATCATAAGATTCAAGCATAATTTCTGAATTATTAACAGACTTTTCAGTCATATCTGTTAGCTTGGGTGGCATATCTACACATTCTTCTGATGTAGTATCTCTTACACATTTCAAAACATGTGATTTCATCCTTTCTGCCTTGTTACTTTGAATATGTCCACAATTTTTGCATTTAGCAGAAATTTTTCCATTAGAAACTATTTTTTCAAAAGATTCCCAAACAGGATCTTGCCTTCTGCCTCCTCTGAACATTATTATGCCCTTGTATTTTTGCTCCTGAACTATAAGTTTTAACTTGACTCTCAGAAGGCTGTAACTAATCTGCTCCTGAGATAAACAGGCCTTAACTGCTGAGCATTTGCTAGAGAAATAAAGAAAAATATCTTGTATCTATTATCTATGAAACCAGTTTGGTCCTGCCTGGTTTTGTACAATAGTTTTTACAAAACCTGTGTACCTGCAGGCTTACTTTCCATTGACCAGCTACAAAGCAGGGTGCAATACTCTGGAATTTTGTTATCTGTCTTGTGGTCATTTGACAATAGACTACTGGATTTGAGAATTTCAAAAGAGTATTTGGGGAGAGAGGGGGGAGGGATATAATACAAAAAGATAAATTGGCTACAGACTACTTACTGAAAGTAAAGAATGTAACTTTTTATCCCTTTCTTGGAGTGCAAGAAGGAGGTAAAAAAAATTCTAGCTTCCTAACAAGACATAACAGATAGTTTTTTCAATATATAATATTCAATTTAATTACTTTTTTATCTGTAAAACACTATTTTCATCAGATAAATAATTATAAATTAGTACCAAAAACTTAAATATTTACATATTTTTAAGACTCATTACATAAAACAAAAGTAAAAGTTATAGCCATTTGGTAATTAAAAAAATATTAATGCCTGTCAAAATATTTTACTTAAAGAAATAAATAAATAAAAAATAGATATCTTATTTTTAATTTAGTTCTTAAACTCCTAAGTGTTAGACTGAATCCCACCTATTTTATAAAGACTTAAAATATGTAAAAATATTTAATTATACTTATTAATTAGCAAATTAAATAAAAATATTAAATGATGTTATTAAAATTAATTGTTTATACCATTATTATCCTTATTAGCATAGAGATTTTATTACACATTAAAGTCAAATAAGAATTTGCCATTTTTGCCGGTTTTTTCCATTTTTGCCCTGGTTTTTTCCTGTTTTTGCCACTGTCCTGGCAAAAATGCCAACCGTGCGTGCTTCATTACTCCCACTTTGGCCCCCAATCCAAGACCTGCAATTAATAAAATCACTTGACTACAGAAAAATTGATAAATAGGTTGAAGCCAAAACACTCGCTAAAATAATAAACCAACTTTGGCAACATAACTCGGATCAAGTTGCATTTTCATTTTTAGATGATACTTTGGGGGAAAAACGGCCAACATAAGCATGGTTTTAAAATTAATGTCATTCAAAGAAGAAAATGATAATAATGATAGGAATGTAAGAGCAACAAAAGGTTTCAACGAAGTGGATTATTGAACAAGGAAGTCAATGTTTTTGTTTCATCTTAAACTATAAAATTTTTTAAAAGATTTTATATTAATAAGCAATTTTTAAATACTGATCCCAATGTATGGTGTGAAAAATAAACCTTATTTGAAAGCAAAAAATTAGTGAATGGTTTTAAAGTTGTCAATGACACGGCTGAAAGGGGGTTAAAATTAAACCGAGATTTCAATTCCTGTTTAACAAAAGATGAAAAACATAAACAGTATATGCTAAAAGTTGTATCTGAATGTAGAATGTAGATTCTTCAAAAGCCACCTTATCTAAGCCATTACCACCTTTAAAGTGACAATTGCAAGGGATATTTTTTTTCTTTATTTTTCTTCCTTTCTTGTAACACAACTTTAATAATAAAATGCATTTGAGCATTATTTGTTCTCATTTTTGTACTTTTTTTTAACCCTCCCCTTTTTTCTTTCAGTTTAAAATTCTATTTTTTTTCATTTTCTTTGAATTTTTTTAATTTAAATCCTTTATTATGTACAAAATAAAAAAAAAACAAAAACAAAAGGTGGAAAGCAGATGAAAAGGAATGTTATGTTTTTTCGCATTTTCATAAAAAGTCAATTTTTAGGATTCGAGTGAAGTGTGGTCCTGAAAAATGCGCATATATTTAAATCTGTACATTTTTAGGAAAAAATGGTGCGTGGTTCTTGAAAGCAAAACCTTTTTTTTTATAAAATGAGACCTGCATTATGTTTCTAGGTTCAATTGTATTCATTTCATGAAGGGAAAACAAGCATTTTTTTTTGCAAAAAATCACGTTTTTTTCAAACTTTAACCTCAGTGAGGCACGGGTTAACATTATCCAAATGAGCTAAAACTTTGCCAATCTAATTTTCTAGTCAATTGGAAACTTTTTGGGGGTCCCCCAGAAAAAATTCGAAAATTGATTTCTTGTGTTGATTGATTTCCCTAGCTGTATTTGATTACATATTTGAATTCAGTGTAAAAAGCTGTGCTGGAAGCATAGGGAATGTTTTACATGCCAAACATTTTATGATGGATTTTAATTTTAACCCCTTACAGAATTGCTGCTTTCAATATGATGGGCTGAGTTATTGTTCTCTATTTCTTGTACTCGTGATTTTGCCAGTATAAAGATTTATAAATGTTACACTACAAATAATTAAATTAGAATTTTTTTTCTTGACTCCCAAAAAATCTTTTGATGTTTTTGTTCTTATTTTTAACATTAAATGAAAGCCATTATTTCTATCTATATCTCTTTAACGTTTTTAGTCACTTTTTTATCTTATTTAAATTTTATAGCCATATCTCCTCAATTCTTTAACTTATCAAATTTTCTTCATGTATTTCGACAAAGATCTGCCTCCTACTTTTGGATTAGCCAATCTGAATTTATTGACCTTTCCTATTCTCCTTATGTCTTGTATCTCTGAGATAAAGACCTTTCCTTATATCTTTAAAATCTAATACTTTTTACACTAACTGAGCCACCCGGTGTTGCCTGGGCCCGTAATATTCTAAAATGAACCTGAAATTTGTACTGTAAAATCTCTTAAAGACCTGATCTCAAACTGAACGAACCTCGAACAGAGTCCTCGCTGCCTACAGTACAGTTTTTATATATAGTTACTCTTTTCATGGGTACTCTAAGATGTGTTATATGAATAACTCATCTATAAAAGTATGGAGCTTTTTGCAAATAGGTCCCTCTTCAAAGAATGAACTGTTTACTTATTTTTGCACAAGCTTGTATCTATTTTTATTATGGAGAATGTTAACAGTGTTTTCACTGTTATTTCCACATCAATACTTTGTTTGAAGAAAACCGTTTTGGTTTGATTTATGTCACGTTCGATCTATTATATCTGTTTGAGTACATTATGGATTCTGATAAAACAAGCATTTTCGAAAAGAAGCTATATTATCCCCATTGGCATGCTGCACTCAATTTCCATGTTTTGAAATATACTATACTCAAGTAAATTCGTTTATTACTAAAAATTTGTAAATTATTAAATGTTAAAATGTTATTCCTGTTAATCTATAGGCTATAAAACATAACATTAGAGGGTTACATATGTTCTTAACTTTCAAAAAATTGATTGTTTCTTCTTGACGTAAATTAAATCCTTTAGTGTAGAATTATTGACAAAAAATTTTAAAGTGATATTTCAATCATTAAGAAAGATGAGCAAGCATGTGAGCGTGCCCACAATCTATAAAATCAACCTTGTTGAACAGTATAAAGCAGGGTTGGCTTTTTCCCGTCCAAAACTTGTTTTTTCCATCCCCTGGGAAAAACTGGTAAATACCAGGAAAAACTGGTAAATACCAGGAAAAACTGGTAAATACTGGGAAAAACTGGTAAATACTGGGAAAAACTTCAAAATGACAATATGTAAGAAATATTCTGGCTTTCTGAATCTGATGTGTAAAATTAAAGATAGAAATACATAGTTATTACAAATTTTCCTTAGGTTTAAAATTATTTTGTAGGAAAGGAATATAAATAAATAAGAATTATTGCATAAAGCAGAAATTCAAGAATCTGCTCTAGAGAAAATAGCTGGGAGAACTGTTACTCTCATGCAAGTTGGATGGAGTAATATCCATGATGACCATTTTATAGCCAATTCCCTATCTTGTAATGGAAAAAGTATGCTTCTTTCAGCAATAGATTTCGGGAAAAATAAGAAAACAAGAGAGTATTGTACAAATCTTGCTCGTTGGGCAAAAATTACTGCAGCAGCTACATATGGATGCACTGTAAAAAGTTTCGGTTCGGATAATGAACAGAAAATGCTTACAATGAGGCAGAATCTTGAAACGGAAGATATTATACCAGTTACATACAGATATGCATAGCATTATTTAAATATTCTTGGCAAGAATGTGACTACTGATTCTGTTGTGACTAATGTTGCCAAAATTCAGAATTTTTTTAGAAATCACCATAATCCTGAGAGTTTATTGAAAGAGTATGCCAATTCAATTAAACCAAAAATTCCAGGTGAAACCAGGTGGAACTCACAAATAGCTTGTTTAAAAACTTTTACTACTTACAGGACTTTTTATCTTCAAATTGTCGATAATCATGAAGATGAAATTTATAAAAACATTAAGTGCTTAGTAAATAATCTCTGTACAAAGAAGGAAAAAATGTGTACAACCAAATGGAACCAGTTCCAAAAGCCCTTATGAAGTTGCAACTCTATAATAATGCCAATATTGCTGATGCTTGTGAAATTTACCTAGAGCTTCTTCAAAATAAAGAACTCAATCCACATTTCAGCAAAGTGAAATCTAACTTTGATAAAGCAATGACCCCTGTCCATTTTTTTGGCACACCTGATGAATCTGAAATATAAAAGTGAAAAGTTATCACAGGATCAGGAGAAATCTGCTCGTGAATATTTACAGACTTTAAATCCAAAGTACTTACAATACACAATACAATTCAAGTGAGAAGATGCACCTTTTCCGAAAACATTACAAACACTTTCAACTGCACTGTGATGGAAGAATTTAAGTAAAACTGGAATAGATGCACAATTTCTCCAATTAATGGAACATCTTCAGGGATGTCCTGCATCATCAGAATCTCTGGAGTGTATTTTTTCTAATTTTTCTTTCATACAAAACAAGATTAGAAATAAACTCTGTTTACAAAAAGCCTCTAAATTAGTATTTTGTTATATGATGCTAAAATCCAATGTGGAAGGGGCAAACGAAGAATATGAATACGATTATGATTGGTAAACGTTTGGGAATATGTGTGGCGTATAAATATTTAAATAAATGCACTCCACTGTCTGTTTTTGCAGATCTTACTTTTTTTTTAACCTTTCAAGCTATTTACTTGGAACTCATTTTTGACATTTTTAAAGGTTATTTTGAATTTATATTTGTTTTTAATAATCAGTTTTTCCCATGTGGGAAAAACATTATTTCCCAGGACGGTAAATAGCAGTTTTTACCATGGTATTTACCGGGGGTGGGAAAAACCTTGCCAACCCTGGTATAAAGGCAGCTGTAATGGCAGGTAGAAACTCACAAATACATGTTTTTGTTACTGTTCATTATATTTGTAGGAATGTATTGAGCCATTTTGAAGATACTATTCCCATATTGAACTCTAAAAAAAGTTTAAATGTAAAATTTGGGAAATTTTTCCAAGTAAGTCTATTCAAATTGCCGCTGATATAGCTTTTGTCAGATATGATGATGGTACAGAAATTTACATGCGATACTCAAAAGTAATGGGATGCAAAGGATGATTCCAACAGTCTCCGACATGCTAGAATAGAATCAGCATAAGCGGCAAAAGAGCCTCGTACTGCCCGCAGGTGTGAGGAAAACATTTTATATGAACAGATTGACACAAGAGTCCACTGTATGGCACAATAATAGCAAATTAAGAGTAAGTTGAAAACAAATTAACAGCATACGTGGTGTTCTTCCATTCCGTGAAAAACTAGACATTTTTCAGCAAAGAAAAACATTGTAAAAATAATTAAGTTACTGAAGTTTTTTCAGTCTAAGTAATACATATCAAGGAATGATTTTTAAATATTCCACTTTTAACAAGTAGCAACAGTGCTTTAAAGATAGCCAACATCAGCTGAATTACCATGTGATTAAAACGCATTGACTTCCAAAGAACCTAGTTTCGTTTTCTTTTTGACGTTCAGATTTTTGCTGTTACAGTTTGTTATATGCTTTTCCATTTTATTCATTGTTTTGGTAATTTTATGGCAATATCAGTTGTGTTATTACCAATTACATTTGCTGTAAATTTGTCCCACATGTGACAGAATAAACTTATTTTTAGGGTTCCGTACTTAAAAAGTAAAAACGGAATCATTATAAGATCACTCCTGTGTCTGTCGGTCTGTCTGTCACAGCCATTTTACTCGTAAACTATGGAACGTGGAAAGTTCAAATTCGGAGAAGTAATAAAGACCATTTACCCACATATTTTCAGATTAATAAACATTCATAAATATATTTAGTAAAAAAGTAGAGGGGCCAATTATGCTACTTGAAAAAAAATCTTTTCTTTGTAGTATATCGTGTGGGGTATCCTGTGAAAGCTTTTGTAACGCTGAACTCAAAAATACATTCCTTTTAATTTTAGGTATTATATTTTCAAAGATATTGTTGAAAATGTAGCGCAAAAGTATGTTCCCCCCATCTAATTCCAAATCTACTGAAACTAAAATCATGAAAAAATTAGAGGTAGTGGACATTAATATAAACCTTGCCGGAAAATTATAGTGATTACCCTAGGTCATAGTTTTTGAGTAATTAGCATTTTTCTGTTATACACAAATTTCGATTTACGGGCATTCAGAAAAACTGTTGAGCATCGCTGAATATACCTATCATTGCAGAAGAATAAAAGCATTGTTGATAATGATTTTCGAAAAAAATCATCGGTAATTAGCCGAGACATTAACCCTTAAAGGTACAGTCAGTTTGGACATACACAAGGACAGGGGCGGCGTACTCTATGCCTAGTTAACAACTTTTAATGATATATATGTGTAATGTAATGTCCAGTAACAGTATAAAAGCAATAAACGCCAAATTGTTAAAAAATACTAATTTAAGGGGTCTCAGGACTCTAAAAAGTGGAAAAAATGAAAAAAGATCATTTTCAACATTTAATGTCTTAAAATGTATATGATTTTAAAACACAATTTTAATTGGATGAAAGATATAAGTATGATCTTTCGTTTCATGTATTTAAAAAATTGCAAGATACAGAATTAGTATTTATAGGGGGCTCGAAACTGTTAGACATTTGTCGAACAAAAAATTGGCATAACAGTTTACGCGCAGGATTACAAAATAATTATTGCAACTAGAATGAAAATTTTGGTGCTTACTTAAGATTGTAATAATTTCCCTGAACTTAAGTAAATTTGTATTTAAAGCATTTTTGTATTTTTAATGCAATGTTGCATTTAGCTAATACAAAATTTTGAAAATTTCAACAGTAAAATCACCTAAAAAAATATTTTTTTGAACAATAAAAAGGAAATTTTAGGTTCATTTTATACAGACTAACATGAAATATATGTTTTGAAAATTTCATGAAAAAATATTCAGAAGTTTTTGAGGTATCCTGCGCGTTATGCCCAAAAAACACCATTTGGAAAATAATGACTTTAAAGTTTCGGAAACGCCGCTTCAGCTTTTGAGCGGGTATAATTCTAAAAGCCAAAACTTCTGTTCAAATGGGAATTTCAAGGAAATAATTATATCAAAATATTGAGAAAAGATAGGAGTTTAACATCTAAAAAAATTGAAATTTCTTAAATTTTGAAGCTTTAAGAATCCTGCGACCACTTAATACTTTCCGGCATGGAATAATTCTATTTATAAACTTATGAAATAATGAACTGACACCAGAATTTATAAACGAATTTATTAGAAAATGCGAACTTGCTTATTTTCACGTACATGATAAAAGGAAAATTTTAATTAAATATTCTTGGTGCCATTTGTCTGTTTTGGAATTAAAATTAGGTGTCCGTTTCTTAAGTGCATCGCCCTCAAAAGATTTAATTAGAATGAATCGCATAAATACTGTGGGATTCGCGATAGTTTGCATTGATTGTATCTCTCAATACGTCTCGAGTGACTTTAAAAGTTAATTAAACACCTATCTGGAAAAATGCGGCACTGACCAAGGCGGCGTTGCAACTTTGAGACCTCAATTCGAAGCGCTCTTAGCACAACGCCAAATTTAAACTTTGAACAAAGGTTTTGTTTTAGATACACTGTAGAAATAAAGGTTATTACTACGCTGAATTTAGTTTCATGAAAGCGAAATGAAGTTTAACTATGCACTGCTTTTATTGTCAGTACCGAATTAAGTTCATCATAAACGATTAGGCTAATATTAAAAAAAGTTATACGAATAGCTATATTTGATATTATTTAGGTTCCATATCTCTTTGAACTTTCATGGTATACCCGATTACACTTTTCCAATATATACAGTTATACCCAACCCTACGTTGTATAGTTTTATACAAAATCTTAGTATTCTTTTAGCAACTTTTTTTTTTAATAATACAATTACAAATTCATATATTTATTCTACGGAACCCTCTGTGTGCGAGTAATGCTAGCACTTGACCGTTTATTTGAAATTAGTACTGAACCAAGAATTATATTTTAAAATGGTTCTAACTTATTAAGAACCTTGTGTATAAACATTTTCCAAATAAGTTTTTAAATATCAATTTAAAAATTAATAAAACAATATTTTATGCTGTACCACACGAGACACCACATGTGCAACATTTCAAATAAAAATATTTCTAAATGAATATGAATATGTTAAAAAATACATAAAATATTAATATATTTAGAATGTTCTTTTGTTTAATAAACAGATGGCTTTATTGTGTGACAAATGCTGTGATGGAAAACTATCTACAATTCCTAGTGATTCAAATAAACTTGTTTTGGGCAAAAAACATGGGGAAATATGGATTGCAAAACTCAACTACATACTCAAGTTCTCAAACTAGAAATAAATATGATGAAATAATTGAAAATATGACTAAAATAATGGATCATTTTAAATGTTAAAAGAACCCTATATATGAAATTTGAATTGAATAAGAAGAAAAACACAAGAATTTTGTGAAGTGACTTTGGCATTTGTGAGTTGACATTTTCAATCGAGTATTAGAAGGAAGTACTAAGTACTTTGTGGCCGAGTGCATATACGTTTTTGTTCACTGCTGCAACTTTCTTTCATTGGTAACTATCAGACTTATACCATACGTTTAACTTCCACAAATAAAGACAAAAATACTATTTTTGCTTTAATTAAATTTCTTTATCGAGAAAAGTGTCACTCAGGCAAAAAGCATCCACAGAAAGAAATTATATGGTGTGATGGACCATCCTCTAAGTTTAAACATAAATTCATGGCAAAACTCCTTTTCACTGAAAAGTATGGAGAAAAATCATTGAAAAAGTAGTTGATGGGGTAGGTGTAACATAAAAAAATTGTGTACCAAAAGATAATGAGTAAGAACAAAATGCACACAGTTCATGCTGCAAATAATTTTTTTGACTTAGCAGGCCAGCTTTCACAGAGCACAGAAATATTCTACATTCAAAAATAGGAAATTGAAGGAAAATCCTTAAAAAATGTAACTAAAATCAAATGAATATCAAGCTTCTGCATCATTGAATACAAGAGAAGGAACATAGTTTATCACAACTGCTACCTGTCAAAAGAAAAAAAAAATGAATCTGAGAATTCAACAATCTTAATTCCCAATAAAGCTCTGAAATATCTGGAAAATGGATTATTTTGAATTATGAGGGCAAGTTTTATCCAGAAAAAATTAGTAAAACTAATGACACACTTTTTGAAAATGCAATAGAAGACTGAAAAATCTGAGCCCAAACATACCGATGAAATTTCATACAAACATGAAGAAAATAGTAAAAGCTAATTAAACCATTTGTTGACAAACCATTGTCGCATTGACAAAGTCAGTGTGACAATTGTTGCTAATAGTATAAGTTCCTATTAGAATGGAAACTATGCATTCAAACTTCTAAAACAAAACTTGTTTTGTAATTAGTTTGCTTTTTTTTTTTTTTTTTTTTTGTTTAAATACAATTTCCATTGCATAATTTTATTTTAAAAAGTACATTTTTTGTATTTTATAACTGTTTCTTCCAGGTTTGTTTGATTTAAATTTGCTTGATTTAAATTGGGATTTAAATCAAATGATATAAAAAAAAATCTTTGATTTAAATCAGTTTTTTTAAACTTTGATATGTACAAGCTAAATAAGAATCAAATTCATCATTTGTTACAGTAAAAGTCATTGTTCATGTCAGATTAAAAATTACCTTTTAATAATGTTAAATAAAACTTTTATAAATTTAAAATGCTATTTTATTAAAGTAAATGTAACTGTATTAATACTATCTGTCCATACTGCATTTCCAAATTACCAGGGTTGGGGAAATACATTTTACTCATCACTGGCAAGTGAATTTTCTGACAGGGCGAGTTAATTTTTATGTAGTCTTTGAAAACTGCAAACTATAGAGATATGCCGAAAACTTTTTTTCTTTAGTAGTTAGCTATATTTTTCAACTTTCCTAATTACTGTGATGTAAACATGATACTATTTATTAAACTTTCATCTCTTGTTTATATTTCTTAATTTTATAGGGAAAAAAATGTGAAAGTGCATTATAGTTATAATACCCAACTATTTTTGAGTTGCATAATTTTGTCATGAAAACTTTCAACTGTATGTTGCATTTTACTGGCTGGTAAAATAAATCCTTGGCTGGTAAGATTTTCTAAAAATTCCCCATCCCTGCAAATTACACTGATAAATGCTTTCATTTTTAAATTGTTTTCTTTTTTAAATGATTACTTCATTTTTGCAAGTTAGATGCTTAATAGAGATGTATAGAGATGCTTAAATAGATGCTATAGTTGCATTTATTTAATATAAAAGTATTTAATAGTATTTTCAGTGGAAGGATTACTTCCTCTGAAGCAGATCACACAATTACAAGTTTGCTTTATGTTTAGTTGCTCACACCTGCTAATTACTATATCTCATATGTTGGTGATTGATATATTGATCAAATGATACAATCAATACTTGGATTAATGTAATAAATATTTCAATTGTTTAACATATAATTCCAATTTCATCTTTCTTCTATAACTGAAAATACTTTAATCCCTGTGACTAATCTCTTTTTCCTTTCTTTTCTTATGATCCATTGCTTACTGCAATGGAAAATATAAAAAATATTATTCTACCATTTTCATGGGTCTGTCCAGGATTTGTTCTGTTTTTGTGAAATTGTGAATAGCTTTTTTTCATTGAAAAATCTAATTGCAATCTTGTGAATTTGAATTTATCATTACATATAGGTCAGGGGCGGCAAACCTATGGCACGCTACAGATCGTTTTTGGCACGGCATAGTTCAACAACAAAATATAGTAGAATTTCACAATGCATTAATTAATCTAGATGTTATCTCTGTTTATCTGAATTCGATTAACCCGGGAAAACTCGTTGCTGAGATTTTCTCTCACCGTCGTACTTTTTTTAAGGTTCTTATTTAAACTATTCTTCATTTTAATTGAAATTTCAAAATGTTATTTCAATTATTTTATCTCTTTTGTGAATAAAAGTACTAAGCCAAACAAAAAAAGTTGATATTAAGCTAATGTAAAGTAAAAGAAAAGCAATTGGGGCCCCATGAGAGAAATTCTCACTAGCGAGTTCTCCCGGGTTAATTCAGTTGGTTTACATTGTCATAAAGATTTAAGAAACTGAAATGTAACTTAATGTATCTCAATCTAACTCAATATTGGCTCACAAAATTTTAAGAATATGAGAGAATTAGGAGAATGTCGCAAAAGTATCAAAATCCATTATAAGCAAATATACCAATGGTAAAATTATATTAACTTGGAATTCAATTCCAGACACTAAAAGATGTAGATTCTTGCGCTTGCTATTTTGATGATTTTTTCTGAGAGGCATTCTTTTTGGAAATATATAATATGAAAAATTAGTAAAAGAATCTTGTCAAATGAGCCTAATTCAACTTGCATTCTCTTAAAAAAATAACTAAGTATGAAGCTGATGTAAATTATTTGGTATTTAAGATGAGCAACAGAAAGAATACTTTTAAAATAAATTTTTAGAGTATAACATCAAATATTACCCATATTTTTTTTTAATGCTAAAAACAAAATTTTAAGTAATTTTAATTATTATTTGATACATTAATTTTTTATTGTTGGCACGTCATGATCACGTAAAATATATTTTTGGTAAAATTTGGCATGTCGATGTGAAAATGTTCGCCATCCCTGATATAGCTTCTTGTTTGTTTTTAACAAGAACTTATATATATATATATATATATATATATCAAGTATGTAAGAGGTACTTTTGTGACTTGAGCAGTTTTATGACAGGTTTATTTTATTTTAAAGTGATTAATTTGTGAAAGTTTAAGTTTAAAGACAGAAAACAGGATGTCTACGGAATCTAGAAATCAGGGAATCGTGGAAAAATCAGGGAGGTTTATCAATCTGGAAAATTAGGGAAAAGTCTGGGAACTTTGTAAAAATACTTGAAAATCAGGGAAATTTGTCTATAAATGAAAATATTAAGCATTTTTATCTTGCCAACAAAACTGATTCGTCTGTTGTATAGATCACATTTTTTCACTTGCTGATTTGTCTTTCTCAATATTTTTAAAAAGACGCACATGGTGTATGTTTTTGATATTTAACACAAATTAAGGTCATCAGACGTCCTCATTTTCTGTAGATAGCGCTTATATTGAAGGCAATTTACCTACTTTTTAAATGATACATTAGCATAACCTGACCAGGTGGCCAGTTTAATTCAATTAGCTATCCCGTCAGATTTAGATAAGTCTTAGAATTGAATATTTTTCAGAAAATGGGGAAATTTTCTGGTCACCCTATATCCATTGGCCACTATATAAAGTTGTTAGAATAAATTTTGAGTTTGATTTATAAAACTATCAACCAATACCTAATGAATATTAGGCAATTTTTATGTTTTTCTCTTGCTTTTTCTCCCAAATGAGATAGTAGCAACCTAGATAAGTATGTTATATGAGGAAGCAGCATACATGAAAAAATACCATATGAGTATTGTTAATAATGGAAATCAGGGAAGTCTGATACAGATAGTCAAGGAAATCATGGACATATCAGGGAACTTTTTTGTTCAATTTCTGTAGACACCCTGGAAAAGTTTAGGGAAAGGTCTATTTTTAAGACAAAGAATTTTGTAAAGGGTTCTGTCTTAAGATTTAAAAAATTGCGAAAGTTCCCTTAAAGGACCCAAATTTAAGATCCCTGATATTTCTAAGTTAAGCAGTCATTCCTACTGTCAAGTAAACATGATTGAATCCTGAAATTGTCATTGCTGAGGGCTAGATAACACTGACAGTTGATAGTTTTAGACTTTCAATTATGTGATTATCTTTCATCTGGTAACTGTTTTGTCAATCATTAGATTAGTATAATATGATTTGAATCACAAGCTGAAACAATAATGCTAATTACTAATACTAGGTACAGTTACAGAGAACTTTTGGGTTTGTTGATAGGTTGGAAAAATGGCTAGCAACAAGGAAGATTCAATATGGCTTTACTTTACTGAAATAAGTACTGCAGTAGACTCCTTCAAATCTGAACAGCTTGGGACCAGAGGTTGTGTGGATTTTAGAATTTCAAGGATTTCTGGTCATTGCTTTGTTTACATTTTTTAAACAATAATTTGAATGTAATGAATGCTTGCAGTAAAAATAAAAGTACCGAATGAAGTTGTGAGAAAATGTCATTCCAAAGTGAATGATCGATTTACGGCGTTTTCGTCTATATTAACAAAATGCAGTGAAAGTTGGGAATGAAGTGAAGAGTTAAGACTGTAGTGAAGAGAACATGCACATGCATGTTGATTGCTTTGAGAAATATATTTGAGCATTTCAGTGACGTTGACTCTGCCATCTGTTGATCTGTATCTAATCACGTGCAAGAGATTTTTATTCATCATTTAAGTTGTTTTTCAATATTTTTTCTGGTGAACTATCTGAAAGGATCTGGTGAAGTATTGTTTTGAATCCAGCCAAAAGCAATTATGATTATGATGACTTGGATAAGCCTTTAGAAAATTACGTTAGATGAGGGTTTGAATTTAGGAGAGAAATACCAAAGCAACAAAATTGTGTAAGTGAGCAGGAACGAATGACCATCTCTAACCTGCAAAAAAAAACTTCAACTAGAACAAACTAAAGTTTTGAAACAGGCCACAATTGCACAAATGTTTTGAAAGTTTAAAAAAAAAAGTTTTGTTTATATTGCTTAGATTTTTTTTTTTCTATTTATTAAAATTTTTATTTAATTAATCTACCCTATGTATATATATAATATATATATATATATATATATATATATATATAAAAAATCCTAATGAAACGAATTTATGAAACAGATATATGAATTGACTGAACAACTGATTGTTTCAAGCGATTTCTCCTAAAATATGGAATACTTTGTGATGAAATTAACACCAAAAAACAGCATTAATCCGCAGATCTTAAAACTGGTATTAGAATTTTAAAATTCGAATTAGTTTTCGAAATATTAATTTTTTTCTAATTTTATATACATTTTTCTAATGATGGCAACTCAAATTTTAATCAAGCAGATATTTTTTTTTTCATATTTTAGAAAAGGTTGACATGGTAACCCAGCTATTGTTGTTTATTTGATAATAAATGTTTATTTACTTTGATTTCTTTTTATAAATTATATAAATTATTTAGTTCTATAATTATTTTTTTATATTTCCTTTAGAAAATAATAGAAAATAATTAAAAAATACGGTACTACCAGACCTGCCAACTGCTACGAAAAAATCGTAGTTGCTACAAGTTGGACCTATAAACTACGATGCTACGAAAATCGGTCTTAAACTACGATTTTTTGCAAAAGACACAAATGCGATTTTTATCCCACACAGCATTTTTTTCAGAAGTGATTCTGTTGCAAAATTTCCAAAATTTCAAAGTATTAATTTCCGAAAGTTTTAAAAAATTGGCATTAGTCCGAAAATTCGGACATTAAAAAATGCTCATAGGGGGGGGGGGGGGGAAATATCTGGGCTGCAAAACAAACTTCTTAACATAAAACACTCTCTTTATGTATATTAATCACAAGTGAATCGTGTTTCTGTAAATATTTATACAGGAATTTGCTTCCTTAGAGACAAGGGGGCATTTTAAGAATTTCTGGAAAAGAGCAGGGAAGGGGATTTCTGGAAAGGGGTTCTTTTGAGGGGCAAGGTTTAAAATAGTGTGCAAAATCGCACGATTTGCGATAAACTATCGCGAATTTCGACAAATGCCTGTATTAAAAAAATCAATTTCGTCAAAGGAACGTGGTAAAAACGCAGTGTTGATTTCAGGGGGTGGCCCTGTGGGGGAATGCTCCCCCCCTGGAAGATTTGAGATTTTGTTTTGAATGGTGTGAATTTCATCAAAATATCGCAGAAAGAAAACCCAAATTTCGTCAAAGATCAGTAAGAAAATGCAAATTCCATCGAAAGATCGGTAAGAAAACGTAAATTTTCACCGAAAGATCGCAGAAAGAAAACACTAACTTCGTTAAAAGGATCGCGGAAAAAAAAACGCAAAATTCGACAAAGGATCGTGGTAAAAAAATGAGAATTTCATGAAAAGTTCATAGTAAAAAGTGTGGATTTCAACAAAGAATCGTGATAGAAAAATGTGAATTACGATTGCGGAAAAATTGTGAATATCCTGCGGAAAAATTGTGAATATCCTGAAATGATCGCAGGAAAAAAAAATCCGGAATTTCGTCAATTTACTGTGCTGGGCTAAAAAATTGGAACCAGGCTCCTCTTACAAATGTTAAAAAAAAAAAAAAACAACAACAACAAAAAAAAACGCTGTGAAACGAACAGAAACTTTAAAAGGTGTGTATAAAAATTTTCAAAGGAAAAATTTACTATATTGAGTTGAAGGACTGAAACCTTATTCCTTTTACGAATGTCAAAAGATGACTGTGCAACACGAAAAACCAACCAACCAACCTCCAGATTAATTTAAATTTTGTGTGCTACGAGTTCTCATTTTCAAAAGTTGGCAGGTCTGGGTACTACTTAGTTATTCAGTCGACCAATTTCGCCAAATTATATAAATCGCCAAAACACTTGCCAAATTATACAAATTGACATAATTTTTATTTTAAATAACGAAAGAACAAATAAGTTAGTATAACATTAATAAATATACAAATAAAAAGTCGAAATAAAAATCACTTTGACGTAAAAACGTGTAACTTGCTTAAAGTCAAGTGAATGTGACATTTACGATCAACCATTATTGGCATTTAATCTTATAGTTTGGCGATAGATTTTTGGTCAATGGGATAACTAATACCAAAAATGCATATGTAACTGACATTTGAAAACGAGGTTTTTGCCAAATTTTCGTTAAAAAAAAAAAAAACAACACTCCAAACCTGCTGTGCGTATATGACATCTAGCCAAATATTACCACTCGAAAAAAAAAAGATAACTGGCGAGTTGAAAAAAGCTATTGGCGAGATTTGCATCCAGCTGGCGTAACAGTTCCAAGAATTCTTTGCAGCCATGGCAAATTTTATGTAGTTTTATTCGAAAAAAAAAATTTTGATTTTTTAAAAATCAAAATGGAAAGCTTGCGTTCCCATATTGGCGTGATTTTTTTTTTTTTTTTTTTTTCTCCTGACTCCAATGCCATATACGGAACAGGAACTTAACTGGCGCAAAAGTATCGTAATTTTGCTTCATATGGTAAGCCGGCTGTTGTTGTTTATGCTGTTGATGCGTTCTCCCAAATTGGCGTTGTTAAAAAATCGCGCCAGTATGGGACATATGACTTCTGTGCCAAACTTTCATATGAACGGCGAAGGGATCAGACTGTATTTGTTTATGACTTGAACTATTATAATATAGATGAAATGATGGCGATAGAATAATATTTGGCGACTTGTTACCTGTGCCAGGCTAACATTAAAGTACCAAAATGGCACCTACAGTATAAAAAGCGAAGTGGTCCACCTGGACCTGTTGATAGTCACATGACTTAGGCTATTGTTATAGAGATTGTTTTAAAATACCGGGAGACAGGCTCTGTATACTTAATTTATTTTATTTTAGCTTCTTTTCAAATGTTTAACTGATCCTCTTTAATCAAAAACGAAAACAACCATTGGATGTCTTAACAGCAACTGATTCGCCCTTAATTTTTTGTAATCAAAGGGAATTGGATGGAAACCTGTTTACAGAGGCAATTTTTTATAATATTTGAAATATTATAACTGCACAGCTTTTTTCAGTATAATTCCATCTTCTCTAATATTTTTTAAACCCATCAGATTAGTGTGTTTTTGGATTCTGCGGTGTCTGAAGGGAGTTGGCGTGCGTAGCTTGCAGGGGGCAGAGCCCCCTAGTCTAATATAAGTGTGTTGCTATTAATGTTTTATTTTATTTGTCTTTGTTTTTTTAAACCTTTATTAATTGTTCTTTTTATGACCTAAAATCTGCAAAATTCTGAAATCCGCACAATGTCTCCTCCCAAATACTGTGGATTTATGGCTCTCTACTGTATATACATTTATTTCTGAAAAAATCAAGATATTGCTTATATCACTGGTAATCACAATCTTTTTACCAAATATGTTTATGTATTAATCAAGTTTTTTGGTAAATAAGCCTGACTTAACCAGAAATAAAACTTCCTTCCTTTTGATTTTGATGTGAATTAATAGGGCACCTTGATGAGGAAAGATTCACTGAATAATTCAAGGAAAATGTATCTCATCTTTACTATGCATATTTAATTATGCATTAATTATTTACTTGACCTTTACTTTTAATTATTTTAGTTTATTACTTTGCTTAATTATTTTACTATATTGCAAGCATTCATTATAATTTTGATTGCATTATTACATTCAAACTACTGTTTAAAAAAAAGTAAACAAAGGAATGACCAGAAAACCTCAAAATTCTAAAATCTGCACACCATCTGGTCCCAAGCTGTGTGGATTTGAGTCTACACTATATATTTAAGGAAAATAAAAAATCATACACTAGAGGGTTAACTGATTTCTATAAGTATAACTTAAAGAAAAAGTTCAGGATGGTTGCATTACAAATGGGGTTAAAAAAAAAAGAACCACCTTAACTTCAGAAATAAGATGATTGCCTCAAAATGGTATTTTTTGTGTTCTCAAGTTTCTTCCTCATTAAATATGTTTTTGGCCTACTAGTGGTAAATAAATTGACTCAAATAAGTGTAAGCTACCACTAGAGGAATTGAATTTACTTTGCAGAATTTCACAAGAAAATGCTTATTTGAGTTATGCAATTAAGAACAAAAGTGACTTCATGAATGTGTTGGAAGACTAAAATTTACGACATAAAAAAATCGCACGGAGTTGATCATACATTACATACACCATGAATTAAACATTAATAGTGTTATTACACGTAAAAATTCCAAGCAACAAAAATTGCCTGCGACTCGCACGTATTATCCACCTGAAACTTGTGCATTATCCAAGCATTTCATTGGCTGTTCATGAAGAGGCTTTTCCATTGTCAGATTTCCAAGAAATCTGACGACCCATTTTAAATGAAATTTCATTCTTAAACTTCTAAACGTCCCATAATATTACTTTTTACACCATAGTATAGAGAAAAAAATGTACTTTTCAATGCAATTTTTTTGAAAGCTGTATCTCAATTTGTTTATTAATTTTTTTTGTAGTTTTTATTACTTTTTTTTAATCATAGTGGCAACAGAAGGTATCCATCTCTGTTGAAATTAAAGGGAAATACAGATTACTGTATAGACCAATCAGAAAACAAATAAAATGCAGATTAAACCAATCAAAAGCTTCAGATATGCTTTTGATTTCCTACCTTGACAAGAACAATAACCATTTTTCCAAATGGTTAAAAAAAAATTGTTATCCTTAATTTATTTGGCTAGATATCTTGTAATATTTGGTGAGATTTTAGTAATATCCGATGTGATATCTCGAAATATTCGGCTGCAGGTATTCAGCCATCAAGTCTTCAATATTCGGCAAAAGGGCCAAATAGGCCAAATTCCAAATACTGGCTCAATATACCTCCCATTTCTACTTTCTACCAAGCATGAAAAAAATCCAATGAATTTATCGTTATAGAGTTCGGTGCATATGTCAAATTAATGTTTTAGAAATTTTTGGATTAAATTTATTAAAATGCAACTAAAAAATTAGGTATGATTTTCAAGAACAACTTTGTATGATTAAAAGTGTGTTAAAATAATTTTTACTTTTATACTTATTGAATTACTGAAAACTTCTACTTTTTCTTTTTATGTAGGCCATCTGCAAACATTTTTATTGACATTTCCAAATTTCGAGGAAATCCCAGATTGTAAAATCACACTCAAATCTGAACAAGGATCTGATCCTGCCATGCTAGTTGACTTGGAGTTAATTCCCAAGTATGGCTATTATGCAATTTACATCGTTCACGATCCTGGCTATTATATATTTGACATCTTTCTGAATAATCAACTAGTAATGGAGAGAAGAATTGAAGCAAAAGGTATATAATATTTTTTCAGTATCTTAATAAAACTGTTTTCATTTATGTGTTATTTGTTTGAATATAGAATTGTTTAAGATTTCCTTAAAGATGTTCTCAAATCCAAAGCAGCTACTTTCCGTCACTTTTCTTAAATTAATTTTTGTTTTGAAACACATGAAATGGGTGAATGAAGCACAGAAAGTATGTGATCATATGTATATCGATAATATAAGAGAAATATGTATATGGGTAATGTGGGAGAGAAATGTGTATATGGGTAATGTGGGAGAGAAGTGTATATATGGTCGATGTGGGAGAGAAGTGTATATATGGTCAATGTGAGAGAGAAGTGTGTATATGGTCGATGTGGGAGAGAAGTGTGTATATGGTCGATGTGGGAGAGAAGTGTGTATATGGTCGATGTGAGAGAGAAGTGTGTATATGGTCGATGTGGGAGAGAAGTGTGTATATGGTCGATGTGGGAGAGAAGTGTGTATATGGTCGATGTGGGAGAGAAGTGTGTATGTGGTCGATGTGGGAGAGAAGTGTGTATGTGGTCGATGTGGGAGAGAAGTGTGTATGTGGTCGATGTGGGAGAGAAGTGTGTATGTGGTCGATGTGAGAGAGAAGTGTGTATGTGGTCGATGTGAGAGAGAAGTGTGTATGTGGTCGATGTGAGAGAGAAGTGTGTATGTGGTCGATGGAGAGAGAGAAGTGTGTATGTGGTCGATGGGGAGAGAGAAGTGTGTATGTGGTCGATGGGGAGAGAGAAGTGTGTATGTGGTCGATGGGGAGAGAGAAGTGTGTATGTGGTCGATGGGGAGAGAGAAGTGTGTATGTGGTCGATGGGGGGAGAGAAGTGTGTATGTGGTCGATGGGGGGAGAGAAGTGTGTATGTGGTCGATGGGGGGGAGAGAAGTGTGTATGTGGTCGATGGGGGGGAGAGAAGTGTGTATGTGGTCGATGGGGGGGAGAGAAGTGTGTATGTGGTCGATGGGGGGGAGAGAAGTGTGTATGTGGTCGATGGGGGGGAGAGAAGTGTGTATGTGGTCGATGGGGGGGAGAGAAGTGTGTATGTGGTCGATGGGGGGGGGAGAGAAGTGTGTATGTGGTCGATGGGGGGGGAGAGAAGTGTGTATGTGGTCGATGGGGGGGGAGAGAAGTGTGTATGTGGTCGATGGGGGGGGAGAGAAGTGTGTATGTGGTCGATGGGGGGGAGAGAAGTGTGTATGTGGTCGATGGGGGGGGAGAGAAGTGTGTATGTGGTCGATGGGGGGGAGAGAAATATGGGTAATGTGAAGGAAAAATGTGTATATGGATATGTGAGAGAAATACGTGTGTATGGATAATGTGTGTGTATGGGTAATGTGCGAGAGAAATATCGTCAGGATAATACCACCATATCACACGTATGCTTAAAAAGAAGGAAAGAGACACAAAAACAGTATAGGAATTGGACCACTGTGGCATCTTTGAGATGCAAGCATATCATGGGAGGTCACTAGAGCGATGAAATTTCTAGAATGAGCGGGTGTTTTTATAGGACCAGAGGATTCAGTGGAAAATACTCGATTAGGCAATAAGCGATTGAACTTTGAAACTTCTGGTGACTCTGTCAACAGTAAATTTTAGTAAAGATTAACAAGTTAGAAAAATGTAGAAAAGAATTCTCGCCCCTTAGAAATTTTTATAAGAGGAGATGATTTTTAGGAAGGGTTTAAGCAGACAGAAAAAATAAGGAAGATAGAAATTGAGAAGTGAAGCAGAGGGAATTTGGAAGGAAAACATCCCTTTTCCTGATATGGAGTTTTAGCTCAGAGAGAAAATAACCCTTCCCTTTAAAGAAGGGAGAACTCAGTCTCCAGGCTCAATATAGGAATGCGGGTTTTGCTTCTGTGCAGCTGCATATAAAGAGTTAATAATAAATTAATGTGCAGTGGATCATACTTTAAATGAGTGCTATGATTTGGATTACCATACCAGACTTAACCTGGATGATACACTTTGATGCTTGTGACTAAGGAAATTAAGAGGTGAGTGGGAACACTTTATCAATAAATCAGGCAACCAACAAAATTTAATAGATGCAATTAAGTAAACAAATGAAAGTTAGGCATCCTTAGCAACCTAAAGTCTCTATGTGTGTTATACATACATCTACCCTATATATGTAAAATCCTAATGAAACGCATTTTATGAAACACATTTTATGAAACGGAAGTATGTAACAGAAGTATGAAACGCAAGAATGAATCGACTGATTAAACAACTGATTATGTTTCACGGCGATTTCTCCTAAAATATGGAATACTTTGCGATGAAATTAACACCAAAAATCAATATTGATCCGCAGATTTCAAAACTGGTATTAGAATTTTTAAATTCGAAATAGTTTTCGAAATATTAATTTTTTTCTAATTTTATATACATTTTTCTAATGATGGCAACTCAAATTTTAATCATAACTGATATACTGATATTTCTTTTCGTATTTCAAAAAGGGTTATTATTTTTAATTAATTTGTGACCAGTTTGGCCTCACTTGAATCTATGCTAAGAACAATGTTTTTTTTTTTTTTTTCATTATCATTTTATTTAATATAAAGCTTTCATTTCAAACTGAAAATTTTAAAATTAATGGCTTTAACTTTCTCTTTTTAAAACGAAACGAAAAGAAAAATCTGTCATATACGCACCGGGTTACCTAAATAGCGCCATAGGGTGTTGTTTTGCCTGACATGGTAACCCGGCTACTGTTGCTTATTTATTTACCTTTATTTTGTTGTTTTTTTTAAACAAAAAAAAGTTATGAATTGCTTTGTTCTATAGTTATTAATTATTTTTATTTATTATTAGTTCATTTTAAAAACAATAGAAAATAATTTAAATATACATATACATATGTAACTGGTATTCGCAAACGAGATTTTCGCCAAATTGTCGTAAAAAAAAAAAAACCACGCCAAACCCGATTACATATTGCAAGAAATCCTGACATTTAATTTCAAATTCAAAGCAATGTTTTAAATGTACTCTTAGTTATCCAGTCGACCCATTTCGCCAAATTATATAAATCGCCAAAGCACTCACCAAATTATACAAATTGACATAATTTTTATTTTAAACAACGCAAGAACAAATAAAGGCACAGATGTCATATATTGGGGCGGTTTTTTTCTGACGCCAATGTCGTATACGCAAAGGTGCTTAACTCTTAACTGGAATCGTGGGTCCATTTTGACCGGACACCGACCAAAAAAAAAAAAAAAAAAAAAGTTTGAAACGTGCGCATCAATGCTTAAAGAACTAAATTTAAAAAAAAAAAGTTTAATTTCAAGATATATATGAATAAAAGTTGATTTATATAGTACATGAAACTTTTTTCAATGCGCTTATAACCCATCTAAGTGGTAATTTCATATATATTAGAAAACAACTTTGATTTTAATTAAAGGGTCCTTTTGGACATAAGATTCCACTAATGTGGAACAATTTAGCGATTCCGGTTAAAGGTTAACTGATGCCAAAGTATAGTTATTTTGCTTGATATGGTAATCCGGATGTTGTTGTTTATGGTGATGTTTTCGCTAAAATGAAGTCTGTAAAAAAACGCACCAATATGGGGAGTATATGACATCTGTGCCGAAATAAATTAGTATAGCATTGGGCACAGATGTCATATATGCCACATATTGGCGCGATTTTTTTCTGACGCCAATGTCATATATGCAACGGGTACTTAACTGGCACCAAAGTGTCATTATTTTGCTTGGTATGGTAACCCGGATGTTGTTGTTTATGCTGTTGATGTTTTCGCCAAATTGCCGTTGGAAAAAAGTCGCGCCAATATGGGGCGTATATGACATCTGTGCCTAGCATTGATAAAAATAAGAACGTCGAAATAAAAATCCGTTGGTGGCGTAAACACGTGTAACTTCCTTACAGTCAAGTGAATGTGACATTTACGATCAATCATTATTGGCATTTAATCTTATATTCTGGCGATAGATTTTTGATCGATGGGATAACCAAGTAGTACCGTTTTAATTTACCACTCGAAAAATAAAAAAATGCTAACTGGCGAGTTAAAAAAAGCTATTGGCGAGATTTTCACCCGGCTAACATAAAAGTATCAAGAATTCTTTGTGATCATGGCATCTTTTATGTAGTTTTATTCGAAAAAATAACTTTGATTCTTTAATCAAAATGAAATCCTTTCTTAGGAAAAGCGAAGTGTTGTAATTGTTTATGGCAGTTACATGACTTGGACTATTGTAATATAAGTGAAATCATGGCGATAGAATAATATTTGGCGATTTATCGCCTATGTCTAGCTAACATTAAAGTACCAAAATGACCGCCTGGAATATAAAAAGCGAAGGAATCTGCCCAGAATTGTTGATAAGTCACATGACTTAATATACAGATTATTTTCAATTCTAAAAACAGCGCAAAGAATAATATTTCCTAACGATTAAAAATTTATTTACACGTGACTATTAAAAACAGAAAAAAAACCCCTTTAAAATTACTATTAAATGAGTACGTGTTACAAGCAGGAAAATATTGAAAATTGTATTTACACGTGAATATTAAGAGAAAGAAAACTTTAAAATAATAAATACATTAATATGCGTTTAACTCTTTCAGGGACAAGGTACTTATATTCGTAAAATGTTGAAATCAGTAAATGGCACCAGAATTTACAAATTTCGAAATACGAAAATGCTTTTGTTCACTTAATAATAAAAAGAAAATTTTCATTCCAATATTCTGGTGCATTTAAGAATTAAAATTAAGTGGTCCAAAAGTGAACTACCGCCCTTGAAGGGGTTAAAGCAGTAAATTGTAGTAATTGTAGTAAATTGTATTATGTCAATCGTTTTATAACGCTGTTAAAAAATACCGGGAAGCAAAGACTCTGTTTACTTAATTCATTTTATTTTAGCTTCCTTTCAAATGTTTAACTGGTCTTCTTTAATCAAACAAGAAAACAACCGTTGGATGTCTTAATAAGCAAATGATTCGGCCTTAAACTTTTGCAATCAAATGGAATTCAATGGAAACCCGTTTACAGGGAGATCGCTATAGGTTTTTTCAATTATAATTCAGTCTTCTCTAATCTTTTTAAAACCGATCAAATTAACGTGCTTTTAGATTCTGCGGTGTCTGAATGGGGGGGGTTGGCGAGCGTAGCTTGCAGGAGGCAGAGCCCCCTAGTATATATATAAAGAGGAAAAAAATATTTGAGGCATGTTGTTGATATCTTTATCATCTTGATTTATTAATAAATTAGTGTTTCATATTCAATGTTTCCAGAATTTATTTTATACATCCGACTCTCGAACCTGGGAATTAAAGTAAAACCAAACTATAAGCCTCACGAGTAGTCAGACAATGGTTTACCGTGACCAATTTAATACTTTTCTAGGTGTTAATAAATTTACTCCGGCCTACGTAAATTATTTAATACAAACAAGGATGCCTATAATTGATAACTTAAGTAAAATAAGTAATTAAATATATTTAAATATGTAATCATCATATATTTAATCTATTAAGATGATATAAACAAATATAATACTTATATTAATATAATTTAAGATCCAATTAAGGTCGTTTACAATTTCAAAAAGTAAATAAATAAAATGATCAACTCTAAAAGCATTCGGATGAGATTATTATAAGGGGTTACTATTCTTTTTATTGTTCAATGTATATTTAAACAGGTATTTTATTTGTGATGGTAGTGTTATCGCGATGTCTGTGGGACATAGCAGAAATGAAACAATGTATCTAATTGTTGATGCTAAAGAAAGGAAACGAATTGTGACTGATATACAGGCAAAGTTCTTTAATCCGCACAAGTTGGGACCAAAGGTTGTGCAGATTATGGAATATTGCGGATTATGGAGTATTATGGATTACATCTCATTTTCTTATTTCTGGACACTATTTTAATTTAATATTCAGTATAACATGAAAAGAAAAATATGAAATATAATAATTAATTTTCCTGGACACTATTTTAATTCCATATTCAGTGTAACATGAAAAGAGAAATGTGAAATATAATAATTAATTTAATATGCTATCTCAAAAAATGCATTTTTCAAATTCTTGTATTAAAAAATTGATTATATTCACTTTTATATTTAAAAATTTCAGATATTTCTTTTAAAAAATCATTTTTGGATCAAGAATTTGTAAATTTGTTTAATTGTTTACATTCATTAAGCAATGCGAATTATAGAAAATTGCGGATTATGGGTGTGCGGATTATAGATCCTTGACTGTACTTAAAATGAAAGGGAATTATTACAATACACATTGTCTTTAAGAAAGAAAAGAAAATATACCTGAATATCAGTAATTTACATTGCTTCTTTCTTTCATTATTTCAAGTTTATTATCTGTGTTATTTGATTGTTTTCTCTTTCTATATTAGTGCTTCATGTATTTATTTCTAGAATGTGATTTATTGATATTTTGGTGTCTGATAATATTTTATTTTAATTCGGTAAGAAATACTTGTTATAATTATTTTTATTTTCGATTATTCATTAGCGGTAGTTTAGTTTTTTTTTTTTTCACCTAAATATATTTATAAATTTGTAAAATGTCTGACAGCGAAGATAATGGCATGCAGGCGGACGCAAAAATATGAAAACTCGCTTGCTTCCAGACTTTAATGCCTCAGTTCATACTTGCCAATTTCAGGCATAACATCTGTAAAATGTGAGTTAATTTAAACCAGATTAAACAGATTTCTAACCAGAAAATATTTTAGATGTATCCTTAGCTATTTATTTTCCAGTTTCCACATAGAACTTATTTGGTATCATTTCTTTAAAAAAATCCTGCTTGGAAACATTTTTAACCTGTTTTAAATTAACTCGCATTTTACGGAAGTTGTGTCTGAAGTTCGCAAGTATGTCAGTTTGATTATATGACGGCCATAATGCCAAAATTCTTTATCAAAACTCTAGAGGAAACAAGTAACATTGCAAAATGTTCAAATAAAGAAAAACTACTGATTTTATGTTCACGTTTACGTGGTGACGCACTATTAACATCATTAATTCTTCTGATTTGAACCATGAAAAAGATTATGAACAATTTAAGAAAGTTTCTAGCCTATTTTGGTACACAATTTAGTTTAGCAGCTAGGCAGAGACAATTTGCTAATTGCAAAATGCTGCCACATGAACTTGTAAAAGTTTATGCAGCTAGTGTCGTAGTTGCCACACAACACTTTTTTAATAGCCTAGATTTAGCCAATAATGGAATTAAGGCTATTTTTGAACAAAATAAATTAGCGAAATTTATAGAGGGGCTTTCAGCAAATTACAAACAATCCGTAGTACTCTAAGATCCGAAAAATTTCAATTAAGTGTTAAATTTTGTACAAATGCTCCAAGCCAACGAATGATCTTCTTTTGATACGGGTTTCAATCCTACAATAAATAACATAAATAAGGATGTAACTACAGGTCAAATCAAAACATTAATTGAAGCACATGCATTCCAAATGAGGGAAATGGTGAATTCATTAAGTAAAGAAATTGAGAACTTATAGCTTCAATCACAAAATTCCCAACAATATGAACGACCTCGACAAACCTATGTTGAGTATAATATGAGACCTCCTTACAAAAATAATTCAATTTACAATAATCATTTTAGTTATAGTAGACAGAGCGGAAATTTTAATTTGAAAAATTTGCTTCCATGCAACTTCTGCTTCAAAATATCACATAGGTCAGACAACTGTTATTACAATCCATCAAATAGAGGGAATTATTGTGGAAAGGGATATCCATTTCAAAGAAACTCGCGCAGCACTTTCAGGGGCAGACCTGATAACTCACACCAGTCAAGATGATATGGAGATCATCAGAATTCAGAAAATGCTTGAGGAGGCGTCGTGCCGAATTTGGTCCACAAACAATCCCCTAAACGATACAGGACCAAGAAAATATCACAAAAAAAATGTAAATACACAATTAATAGACGAATTTTAATTCGAGACATACGTTACCGGTTACAGAAATTAAACTGGCAGGAAATACAGTCATAAGTCTTATAGATATTGGCTGAAGTATATGTCTCCTAGAAGAAAAAGCCTTTCAAACATTCAAAGAAGATAAGCGCATTAAATATTTACAAATAGATGCTCAAATTAAATCCATAACTGGTGACAATTTTTTACTAGAACAATGGATTTCATTATATAGAAACTCGACTGTAATTTTTATTTCATAACAGCATATTATATGCAGAAACATTGAATCTTAAAACTATTTGCATATTTCTTTTTTACACATTACTGTCATAAGACCGCGTGTGTCAAAGGTTTGTTAAAACTTTAAAAACTCATAAAAAAGAAAAAAATGATAAAGGAGTGTGGTTTGCACGAAAGAGCTCACAAAGTAATTTTTTTTAAGCAGCCAAAAAAAAAAAAAAAAATATATATGTAGAGGCCCGGTAGCAGAAAGTTCGAGACGGGAGACTGGCGTCGCAGATTTTCTTTTCTCTTTTGCAGATTCTTTTTCCATTGAACCTTTATTTTGCTTTATATTATGTTTAGTTCTTTATTACTTAATACAAAAACTTAAGATTATTATTAATAAAAAACTATAAAATGCATAAAAACGCTACAGGTAAGTGATTGTTTGATTAATTAACGTTTCAATTGTAAAAGTATTTTACCTGCAGATTATTTTTTGTCTTTGAAATATCTGTCGCAGATACCTGGAGAATTTTCTGCTACTGGGTGTAGAGGGTTCTGACGACCCAAAACACAATGAACAGGACACCAATACATTCCATTCATTTGTTCTTCCAATAACACATGTTCAACATGAGCTCTAGAAAATTCTACGACACAACCAGGCTGTGTAGTACCTGTTGTGTTTTTGGTTGTGTGCGCCCTCTGCATGTGATTTGACTATTTTTTTTTTTCTCTGCTAAAAGACATCAGACTATCTTGTGAGCCCCTTTGTTGCAAATCGCACTCCTTTATCATAATTTTTTCCCTTTTTTATGGGTTTTTAAAGTTTTAACGAACTTTTGGTCTCAACCGGTATTTGAAACAAAAGGAGTCTTCCAAACTACATTTTTACTCGGATTCTAATACTTGGATGGCTTTTCTGTGAAGTTATAATGATCATTCTGACACTCAACAGATTTATGTAACAAATTTACCAGAAAACTGGCTGAATAATTTTTTGTCAATTTTATATATGTATTATTCATATATTAAAATGTTTAGGATTGTCAATATTTTGAGATTTTCTTATGGGTTCTATATGCCAATTAGCTTCCCTTCAATATGTTTTAGTATGTTACCGGCCAAACCCGATTTTAGGCCAAACTAGACTGGCCTTGGCCAAACTAGTTTATCCTAACGCCTTTAGGATAAACTAGTTTTTCCTAGGCCAAACTAGTTTATCCTAACGCCCACAGGATAAACCAGTTTTTCCTAGGCCAAACTAGTTTGGCCTAACACTCATAGGATAAACTAGTTTAGCCTGTTATTCATTGGTCCAAACTAGTTTATCCTAGGCCGATCTAGCTCATCCTAGGCTAATTCAATTTGGCGTAATTTTGTTGATCTCAAAGACCGCCCCACCACCAACCTTCTAGTTTATCCAAGGACAATGCAATTTGGCATGCTTTTACTGATCCTAACTACTGATTCGTCACCAACCTTGTGCAAAATAGTATTGCGGTCACCCCTGTATAACATATTTTAATCGATGTGGAGTGAGATACTTTCCCCATTTCACCGCCTCCAGTAGTTTTAAAATTTGTTCTATATGATAAATTGTGTGCTGGATTACTAAAGAATAGGATGAGAGGTTATCATAAAATTCAGGAGAGAAAGGATTTAGATGACTGATTAATAATATACAATATAATCTGGAAAATAGGGCAACGTCAAGGTCCACGACTTCGCCGGATTTTTGAAAATTCCAGATTTCTGCAAGAATATCAAATGTACTTATGATATTCCTAATGGTACATTTATTCATAATTAATACAAAACCAAGTGATATTTATCTGAGGGGAAAAAAACAAACATTCATTTACTTTTTTTTCACATAAATATCACTTGGCTTTGAATTATTAATAAATGCACCATTAAGAATATCGGATACATTTGATATTCTTACAGAAATCTGGAATTTTTAAAAATCTGGCGAAATCCCGGTCCCAGTTTGGCTTAAAATACATATATTTTTAAGTTACCATTATTCCACAATTAAAACTCTCTTAAAAGAATAGTACATATACATTTATATGGATGGGGATACAGAATTGCAAAACCTATGAGAAGAATCTGTGTACGATGAAATCTTGTTTTAAACGGAATTTTTTTATCAGAGCAAATTGAATATATTGATCCATTTGAAAAAAATCATAATATATTTGCTAGAGACGACGGACCTGCTAAAAAGGGAAGTTAACTATAACGAAGTGTTTTTTTCTCTCCTTTTTGATTCCGTCTTAGGTTTTTCTATATAAAAATTTTCAGATTTTCATGTCTCCATGTCATGTAAAAAAATTAATGGTATTATTATAATTATTCAGATATTTACATACAAATAGAGATTCATTAAAAAATCAATATATTTTATAATAGAATCATTAATATTGTTAATCCACATTTTTTGGCTCAGAAATTTAAAAGTTTTAAAAATTCTATTTAATAAAATATTCTAAGTCCAAATTAGAAGGTTCATCCTCTCTTGTAAATACATTATATTATTTTTACATGTACAGTAAACATTCTCTAATCCGGCATCCTAAGGTCCGGCATGCTGGATAATTTGGCACGACTTTTGGAAACACAACTGAATCGAGAAGAAATAAAGGAGTGAGTTGAAGATTTTGATGAACCGACAGTTGAAATTTTGACTGAGGCCATCATTCAGAGCGTTATCAACCTAACAGCCCCCAAAGCCGTTGGTTCAGATGACTATGATGTGCACGAGTCAAACAACATCATTTGAAATCTAGCAGCTGATACCTCGAATACATTTATCAGGTCTTCTGTGCGCCGCTGTTTATTCAACCCTATATAAAGTATTAAACTTCACATCATAAAAAATATTCTAATAAAATGAAGAGAAAAGACTACTACAAAACGAACTGATATTCGAGATTTGTTTAAGATGGCTTCTACAAGTAGGCTTACAGTGCACGTTTTAATTTTATACTCATGTACATATATTGTACAAAACTTACATTATTGAGTATTTTTAATATTCTATTCCTATTTAAAAAATAAAAAACATGCTTTACTGGCCTTTTCTGTTTAATTCTATACGTTTTTCCTGACACTCATCCTATAATCTGGAAAATTTCGTAATCCGGGATGCTATAAGTCCCGAACTTGCCAGATTAGAGGATGTTTATTGTATTAATATCCTCATTTTACATAGATCAGCATTTTTTGTTGTTGTTGTTAAACACGGGATTGTCTTAGGCGGTTTATTTTTCTCAGGTTATACCGTACTTTAATTTTATTGCCTAAAAATGAATCTACTCATCTTAAAATATGAAAAAAAAAATAATAATAAATATATAAATTTTAAATGTAGAATAATAGCCATTTAAAAATAAATCCATTTAAAAAAAAAAACAAAGGTGGGCGGGACCAAATGTTACTGATATTTTTACTGAACAGACCAGTGATCCTGCTAGTCCAAATGATTTTCTTATGAACTGGGTTGGAAATTGGACTGAAAATTTCTGCCTGTGTAGACATCAAAAAGAATGCAGTCCAGTCCTGACTTAAACCGGAAAAAAATTGAGCTCCGACCCATCACAGTTCGAACTTCTCGAAAAAAGTATTCCCCAAATCAAGCCCAGACCGAGTGTCGGGAAGAAAAATTGGGCATGCCCGTAAAGACCTTACATCGAGTAAACAAAATACTAGCTCGCAAAATTTTGTAAATTTGGATGCTAAACTTCTATTATGCATTTAAAAAAAAAAAAAAAAAAAAGTTTTTAGTGAACTTTGCTAAATTTCCTAGATATGTTTGAGTTGAGCGGATTTGTTTGAAAATTTTTCAATTTGAGCGTGAACTTGACTCATTTTTGAGAAATTGTATTTGTGTTTGAATTGGCCTAGGATAAACTAAAACGTTGGTGCCAAAGCGGTCTTTGGGATCAATAAAAGCACGCCAAATTTAATTGACCTAGGATAAACTAGTTCAGACTAAAGAATAGCAGGCTAAACTAGTTTATCCTATAAGCGTTAGGCCAAACTAGTTTGGGCTAGGAAAAACTAGTTATCCTATAGGCATTAGGATCAGTGGCAAAGCGTCCGGTCATTGGTAGATTCGGCGATGACCATAGGAAAATAAAGGCAACGTAAAACATTTAAATTTTTTGTAAGCACGTTTTAAAATGTTTTTCTTCTTTCTTTTTTTAAGATTTTATGTGTAACATGAAGCGATAATAGTGTGTTTTAGTGCTGCCATCTATCGGTTTTAAAATGACACAGCTAAACCATAAAGGGTAAATAGTATCTCTCGTCTATAGGTAAAAAGGATGCGCCCAGATTTGCAAATCTCTTTACAGTATGCCCACTCACCCTCTCAGCACCCCGCAACCAATCAAATGACACACTTTTCCAAGACATATCGGCTCTAGTCATCGTTAATTTGAGCGAATCCACTTGAAAAGGAACATTTCTTTTTGTAATGCTTTTTCCATTTTGAATATTATTCCAATGGACATAGCATTATTGTAACAGATTTAATTTTATAAAATAGTGCAAAATACTCTATTCTATTGAGTGATGCTGTGCTCATCTTAAAATTATTTGACTAATTTAAATTATTTCTATTTCATTACACTTGAATAAAAGATTTTTTATTAATTGGAAAAGAAATCATTGCTTTAAAATGTTTTTTTAAATACCTGTACTGTTAGGATATTATAAATCTTAGGTTATATATTTCTGATAACAGCATATTTCCGATTCATAAGTATAAAGATGCATATTTATTTAATTTTGTTTAATTTTTGGTAACACACAAATGATGAAAAATAATTATGGAAATATGCGAAGATTGTCTTCATTTTTGTGGAAGTGGCATTTAATTATTTAAAAATGTCGTTACTATTTTTAAAACATTAAATAAATATTTTTTGCATACAATTTATTCTGAAATTTATATAATTCAAAGTAAAATTATGCATTAAAAAGAGTTAAAGTACTTTGCCTATTGCAATTTTGACAAGTACCTTAATATTTAAAAAAATATCAAGCTAATACTTCAATGCAAATATTTTTTACAATATTTTTTCAATAGAAAAATCTGTAATCTATTTGATTGGTTCAACAGCATTTTTAAATTAAAGTAACAAAATTTATTTTTTGAAGAAGTAAATTATTTAACTATTGGTTACAATTTAGATTCATATATATTTTAAAAAGTCATTATAATATATATTAATTATTATTACAGCTATGTTATTTCTCAAGTTAAAACAGGCTCTTTGTATCATCTAGATTTGAGAATGTCTTTAATTGTGAAGAATCGGTGGCTTTGCACATCCCTTAAAAAATTTGCAGACAGCAATTGTCGAAGATAAAAAAATAAGTTTTCTGTTAGATATTTTACAAGATCCAGTTACAAGAGTCAAAACAGACTATGCGGTTTGCATATTTTACTTAAAGTAATTGATTAGTCGTGATTGTTCTTGTCTAAGTTTACAAATAATGTTTGGATATAAACTGAATTTTCAAATCTGAAAGCAGATCTGATGGATCTAAAACATCCATACAATCAAATCATTAAAAACATTCGCGAAGTTTTCAAATGCTTAATTGATTGTGACCTGTTTATTAGCAATTTATTACTATTTCGTGAAGAGGCGGATTCATGAAGGTTTTGAGGATGAGAGATTATCATTATTTAATAATGGTAATTAGTAATTACATAAAAAATTGTGCATCTTTTAAGTAGATGGGATCCAGTACGAAAGGAACATTTTGATACGGCTACAGATTTTGAAGGCATCTCCAATGACATTCAAAATTACCTTACTTCTACTGTTGATGAACTGGTTAATAACGCTATTCTGCAAGAAGTTAACCATTTCAACATCCATGTTAATATTAAAGAAATAAAATGAAATTTGCTTAACCTTTGTTTTCTTATGAAAATTAATTTTAAAAATCTTTTAATGACTAGAACACGTGGAAATTATTAATAGGCTAGGATGACCAAATGTCCTCTAAATTCAAGGGCGTCCTCAAATTTGTGGACTGTAGTTCCTCACTCAGCTTCCATAGTTATTGATTTAAAACACTTATAACATTATAAAACAAGTTGGAAATTGCTCGTCAAACGTGGCAAATGAAGTGCGTTCGTACTATAACTAGTTTTATAATCATTTTTTGCAGCCCATATTATACTGAATGTATAATTTTTTGCACTTCATGAAGTGCATAGTCTGATACATCATTAAAATGCACTTCCAATATTTTTTTCCCACTACCCGTAATGTAACGGAACACTTTTGACTGTCCCTGTAATTAAACTACACATCCGATTTTCCTAAAATTTGAAATAGCTCAACAACATTTTGCAACAATTATATCTTTAAAATTTCAGACCATTCGGAAGGCTCTAATATCATTAAAATCCACTTGCAATAATTTTTCCCATTGGCCATAATGTAAAGAAAAACTTTTGACTGTCCCTGTAATTTAACTATACATCCGATTTTCATAAAATTTGAAATGGCTCGACAAAATTTTGCAACAATCATATATTTGAAATTTCAGACCATTCGGTTGGGTAGTTTTTGCTCTGTTACATGCGGACAGACGGACGGACTGAACAACGACTATAGGTGCTACGTATTTATATAATTACGAACGCACCTAAAAAGAGCCATAAAGTTAGTGAGACATAAAAAAATTAGATTAAAAATTTATAAACTTTAATAAAATTATGACAACTTTTAAAAAGTTCTGTTATAAATTTTGACCATCCTATTATAAGGAGAGGAGAGGAGAGGGGAGGGGAACTGCAAGGTTGTGAACTAGCGATGACATCACAAAATATCACGCCTCACTAGTTTGACCTAGGAAAAACTAGTTTATCTGATGCACGTTAGGATAAACTGGTTTGGCCTAAAATCGGGTTTGGTCGATAACAAGTATAGTAATTAATGTATAATTATTAATGTATAATATTAGTACATGTCATCTTCATTTCGAATTTTGGTTAATATTGTTATTTGAACTTTAAATAAATTTGGACTGAATGGTATTTTATATGAAAGATTATACATTTGCCTCCTTTTTAAATTTTAGCTAACCAGAATTATGTTAACGATTTGCAACTTGCAGTTCATTCAGTACTTCATCGCATAAGTCATAAAAGCAAAGAAAATGCCCAGTTTCAGCAACAGATTCTGAGTATGATGGATACAACTGACACGACTCTGGTAATATTTATATACTTAAATTATTTTTTACTATAATAGTAACCACTCTGGCAAGTAAATAAATTGTGCTTATATTACAGACTTATTTTGTTTCTATTTTTCTTCTTTTTTTAGGCTGAAATTTCATTGGCTGCAGATCACTGGCAATCGGCCCTAGAGGCTACTAAACTGGCCTGTCAAAGTACAGCAGCATTTGCTAAAAACGTTATTAATATCTATGAAACTTTTCCGTAAGTTTCTTCCTTTAAGCTATTTATCTCTGATTTTTCTTTTCTCAAATTTGCTTACAAAATATTTTAATAAATCTGTATTCTCTTTTTTTCAATAAACATGAAACATTTTTAACACTGTCTAACATAGTTGAAAAGTGTTTGAGTTTGGTTTTCTTATCTGCTGTCTTGTCGGTCTTTGATTGGCCTTTTTTTCTGACACCGGACAGCACTGCAAAATTCATGGCCATTAAACTTGCTTTGTGAATAATTATTTTCATGGTTTAATAATTTTATAGCTCACTATGAATGTGCTCTGATGATCTCTTGATCTCAATGATCTCTTGTGTTTATTTAGTTTGATGGAATGAAATATTAGGCAGTCAACCTAATTTCAACTGAAGTTATCTCAGGATATATAGGGGAGAGTGGGGTGGAATGGGACAGTAGGATTTTCTTTATGTATCATTCTAAACATTTCATTAACCACACATTAGATGAAACAGCGGTAATGCAATCTTCAGTTGAAAAAAGTTGTTGATCTGCATAAGTTTGCAATTGTATTTGTATATATAAAAAATATTTCAAGAATCAAAAGTAAATGTTTAATGCTTTTCATGCTTTCTGTATATTAATGACTTGTTTATGTGCAGGTATAATTGTTTACCTATTTATGGAACACCATAATGTATATTATACATAATTAAAACAGCCTAAAAGCAGGATTATTGTTTATAAAAGAAGTTTAAAATAAAAGAAGGTAGTGGAGAGGAATGGGACATGCCAGTGCCAGCAAATAGAGGAATGGGACAAATCCATTTCTTTCTTTTTAATAAGATGAATCCAAATTGCTAATATGAAAATATTTTTAGAGGATAATATATTAATTATAACATAACGTATTCATTTACTTCAAAATGTAAATAAATTGAACTGATAATTTTGTTACGTCATCTGAGACTGAAAATCCTGAATTTTCCTTCCAGTGATAAAGATACTCAAATTTGATACTGTAGCAGAGGCATTTTCAATCTGCAATCTTTGTTAGACTGCATATGTAGCCAACATCAGACTATTAATGGCTTATCATACTTTGTTTTATAGCTGTCCCATATCTCCCTCTTAGTGGGGTGGGGAGGTATGGGACACAGAAACTTGCAATTTCTCTAATTATAAAATTGCTTCTGTATATGTTTCTATACTGTTCAAGGACATTAGAAAGTGTTTCATTTTGTATTCTATAAAGGGAAAATTTTGTTTTTATGTCAAAGTTGATTTTCTTATTTTTGTAAAGTGTCCCATTCCTCCCCACTTTCCCGTACATATTGAATGTAAACATCTTTCAAAAATTAAAGATTAATTTTTTTAATGATTTTTCTAAAAATTTAATGCATTTTTTTTTTTTTTTTTGAAAATATTTTTATTAAAAATGGGTACCTGGCATATGAAAAGTGAAGTGGTAAGCCTGTAACTGTAAAGCATTTTCAATGCTAGTGTTGAAATAAATGAATGGCACTGGGATTTACCAACAACTTTATTTTAAAAAAAAGAAAAAAGGCTATATTTTAACAAAATTCTGGTGCCAATGTGGTGTTTTTTAATTAAAATTAAGTGGTTTCATAAACATACTGCTGCCCCTGAAAGGGTTAATAGTCACATGACTTGCATTTTCGGTTATTTTCAAAACTGTTCATAGGGTGCTTTTACATTCTAAAAATGACCACCATAACAAATTTCAGGTTTTTATCAACAACCGTATCATAGTAATCTCAGTTTTAGAACATTTTTTACTCCTGATGACTTTCAGTAAATTTAGAGTTTCTAAAATAATTTTTGTGCAAACATTTACATCTTAGAAATCACAACCATGCCATATTTCAACTTCCTAGCCGTAAATTTTCCAAATCATAATTTTGAAAGATTTTGCAATGTTTTCCAATTGTTTCACCCCTTTTTAAATTTCAATTATTTTATTTTAGAAATTCTTAGTGAATACTTACATCTTAAAACTAAAAAAATATGCCAAATTTTAGATTTTTTTTACCAAAGGACTAATTGCAAATTTAGAATATCTGTTGTTCATTCACACATTCTGGGGGTAGTGGTACCAACAAAAATTATAACCTAGGTTGGAGCAGAGTTGGTCATTATTATTGTGCCACCTTTACTTTTCAAATTGGTTGAGTAGATCTGAGATCATTTTGTGGAAAGACATTTCATGGTAAAACCTTGTGCCTTTAATTCATAAGCAAATGACTTCAAAAATGTTTTCGGAGTTGATTTTCAGACCATGAAGGAAATGCTTATCCTTTGCCATGCTTTACTTTTTTTTTTTTTTTTAAATAAAAATCACATTAAACTTTTTAAATTGTTGCTTAAACTAATCTCGAGGAAAAATGGTCGACTGGCCTATTTTTAAATTTCTACCTCTAACAGTTCAATAGAACCCGTCAAAGCATTTTTTATAATGCTGTTTGCTTATTTTACCCCTTTTAATTTTCAATATTTTTAGAAACTGTTTTTAAAGAGCATTTACGTCTTATAAGTAACTACTATGCTAAATTTTAATTTTCTTGTAACTTCAGTATCACAAAAATCTCAATTTAAAAAAGTTTTTGCTTCTACATTCCCCCTTACCTTTTTGTTAGTGGCAATGACACAGGGTTCCTATGCAACTGGAAAACAAGGAATTGTCAGGGAAAATGACAAATGCTCAAAAAGTCATGGAAAAGTCGGGGGGAAAAAAAAATTCTAAAACCTGGAAAAATCGGGAATTTTTAATGCACTGTTATGTGTCAACATTCTCTTGAGTTTATGGTGCGTCTGCAAAAAAGTTCAGATTTTTGCCAAGTTAAAATGTTACCTAAAAGACAAAAAATTGAAACTTTTACGCAACAGACTGCTTCTGAAACAACACAATAAATGACATGATAGAAGTCTAAAAAAAGTTAAATGTTTAATATGTGTAAATTCAGTTATGTAATAAAAATAAAGTTACTTTGAATCATTCTGAGCTGTATTTTAGTTTTGCTTGTTTATATATATATATATATATACACGAGGCATGTTTTTTAAGTAAGTACCGTTTTGGAATTAAAAAAAGACGTGCAAAGATATTGCAATAATTTTATTTTTACATGAAAGCCTGTACCTTCATCTACTTTTTTACATAATTTCCGTGATTATTGAGGCACTTGTCATAACGTGGCACCAGTTTTTGAATACCCTCCTCATAAAATTCTGCCGCCTGACTTTTTAACCACTGTATCACAAATGTTTTGACTTCGTTATCGTCTTGAAGACGCTGACCACCCAGGTGTTTCTTCAAGTGCAGGAACAAATGGTAGTCGCTGGGCGCCAGATCAGGACTGTATGGAGGATGATCTAGAGTTTCCCATTTAAAAGATTAGATGAGATCTTTGGTCCGATTAGCCACATGTGGACGGGCATTGTCATGCAGCAAAACGATACCCGTACTCAACTTGCCACGTCTTTTGTTCTGGATTGCACGACGCAGATTGTTCAATGTCTCACAATAAGACGCTGCATTGATTGTCTCATTACGAGGCAGAAACTCCACTAGCAATACTCCTTTTTTGTCCCAAAAAACTGTGCACATGATTTTCTGGTCAGAAATTGTTTGCTTAAACTTCACTTTTTTGGGTGATGATGAATGTCGCCATTCCATGGATTGTTGTTTCGATTCTGGTGTGACGTAGACCACCCATGTTTCGTCACCAGTAACAATTTGGTCTAAAAATCTTCACCTTCATTGTGGTACCGCTCAAGGAAAGTCAATGCACTGCCTAAACGTTGGGTTTGGTGCAAATCCGTCAACATTTTTGGAACCCAACGTGAACACAATTTCCGGTAATTCAAGTTCTCGGTCACAATGCGATACAAAACACTACGAGAATATTGAGGAAAGCAGTCGCACAATGATGAAATTGTAAAGCATCTGTTTTCTCTCACCTTTTCGTCCACTTTCTGCACCAAATCTTCATTAACGACCGAAGGACGCCCACTCCGTTTTTCATCATGCACATTTGTGCGGCCATCTTTAAATGCTCTCACCCATTTCCTTACCATTCCATCATTCATAATGTTTTGTCCGTAAACTTCACAGATCTCACGATGAATATCGATCGGTTTTACGCCTTTAGCACTAAGAAATCGTATAACAGCCCGTACTTCACAATCAGCGGGACTCACGATTGTCGGAGGCATCTTAAACACTCAGTAAACAACGTATACAATGAAGAATCAGACTTAAATGGCGTCAGTGCGTAGACAAGAGATGTAGGTAACCAGCGCGCATGCGCGGAACGCCGACTGTAGCGCCGCGGCGGCGGAATCGCAAAACGGTACTTACTTAAAAAACATGCCTCGTATAACCATTATACCATTATATAATTACAAATCATCGATTTCCAATTACTAAAATTAATAAATTTAGCTACAATTCATAACACTGACATTATACAAAATAAAGATGGAACCTGTAACTAGTAAAACAGAATCATGCTAAGTTCCACTAATTCACTAGCTCATTGCATGCGATAAATCCATATAAAACATATGAAAAACTACCAAATTTTGATAAAATATCTTATTAAAGACAAAAGATACAATTATCCAGCTAAATAATGTTGAACCAAAAAAAGCCGTATCATAAACATGCAATAGATCAAATGGATGAATGAAGCTGAAAGCTTATATAGTACAGTAAACTCTGAGGCGGAATCGGTCGGGACTGAGAAAAATGTCCGTGGTAGACAATATTCCGGCTTATACAAAAAAGCTTCCTTCCTCTCCAAAAAGATGTGCAAATCAAATATTTTTTTACTTTTGTAACTTTCAGTAGTGTTCTTTAAAAGGAAATTTTTAATGAAATTAGATTGTTACTAAAGTTATTGTTTTTAATAATTTCAAAACACATTATTTGAACACAAAAATAATTATTACCAATACGAAATTGCTCTAATTCTGAAATTTAATGAAAATCGTTTAATTTAATCAATACAATTACATACTTTATATTTCGCATGGTAGTTGAAAACTTCAAAAAAATAGTCTTTTATCGATGTTTGTTTTTCTTTTGGTTTACTATGCATTCTGCACTAACGCGTAAGTTTGTTATTATCGGTATTTTTAAAATTTCTCTGAACAAGAAAAATAATTTTGAGGTACCTAATTTTTCTCAAGCCGTCCTGCTTGAATTGCACCGCTGTCTTCAACGTTTTCAGATGCATGGTCATCCTCATGTGCTTTCCTAAGACAACGGGAGACAACGGGTAGTCTTTTCATTTCTGAGCAAAGTTTGGCATTCGAAAAGTCTGTTTTTTGTCAGGTCCGTGGCTGAAGAACAATCATCAAAAGATGCAATAATCGACCGCAACAGGTATCTTTTGTAGTAAGTGTCAGCATTTTAATAACTCATTGATCCATTGGTTGTGTCACTGCAGTAGTATTTGCTGGAAGAAATTGTAAGTTTATATTCAACAGTTTGACGTTGGTATGACAAGGTGCATCATCGAGGAACAAATTTTATTTTTTAGTTTCTTCATTCGCCTATTGAACTCCTTCAGCCCCCCCCCCCCCCCCCCCCCATTAAAACAATCAACAACCAGTATTTTTTCTGAGATCTCCAAGTCACAGGCAGCTTAACAATATTTACATTCTTGAAACATAACGTCATTTTCAATTTCTCAGTCACTAACTTATTTTATAAACTGCCTTACAAATTTGCAAAAAGCAAAACAGTGACATGCTCGTTGGAGGTTTTACCTTAGCAGCATTAGCTTCATCTTTTTACAAGGAACTTATTTGGCACACACAATAAAATAGTACAGCCTCATCGCAATATGTCCTTTTTTTGATATCTTTCAATCAGTAGATGAAAGTTTCTTTTCCATTCCCGAATTTCATGCTGTGTGCATCTTTCGACTGTCAGCAAGCATGCTTCATGGCAATCTTGTGTCGATTATGGAAACTCATTAACCATTCACTGTAAGCTTTAAAATCCATTTTAACTATTTTTTTGTAATACAGACCAGATGTGAGCAAAATTTTCACTCTAGTAATCGAAAAACATTCAAAAGTTAATGCATTGTCTTCATCTTTCACAGCACGTTTTCTCTTTCTGTTGGATGTTTTCAACTCTTTCTTTTTAAGCATCATAAATTTCAGTTTTACCAAAATTTACAGAAATTACCAAAATTACAGAATAATTTTTTCTCTTTTAATTTGGTAACTTGGACTTTATCCTGCAGCGATGGAGTATTGAGTTTAGATTTTGAAGCCACTTTTATGATGCACTTACTAATATCCTTAAACAAGATAAAACGTCGAAGAACAAATAACCCGTGCAATGATAGTTTTCTGAACACGCAATTTATTGAATGAAGCAAATGCCAATCGGATAGTATTTTATGTTTTTGATAAAAAGGTTGGATCTTGGTTTGTAATAAACTGCTCGACGATGATCTTTCATTGGTTGTCCTGACTCGAAAATCGGTTGAAAAGCGAAATTCTGAAAGTCTTTATAGATAAATGAGAAATGCTATTCAATTTCTTAGTACTGCTGTAATGTCTCCAAATTTGAAGTTTACACTCAAACACACACCACACAAACAAAATAATTTCGGGAATGAGACAGTAAGCTATCACTTTGAATTTGAGTACAACCTTAAAGCATAATATATTGTACTTTAGAAAATACTTATTTTCATAAATGTGCATCCTTCTAATAATAATTTTTGCATGCAAATTTATTTCGGAAAAATGAGTATTTCATTTTTTGAATGCAAGAATTCCTTAAAATTTAAGTAGTTTTTAGTTATTTAAAGTAACGTTTTAAAATAATACGGAATTTAATTAAAATTCTCGGCATTGAGTATATGACGTATGTATATCAGTTTTAAAATTTCATAAACGGAATGCTTTTCATGTTTAAAATATCCTTTTTTCCGCTTTATGCAAAATTATGGATTTGGTGGGGCATTAAAAGCATTTGTTTCTATGTTAGACAGATTCCGGCTTTTGCAACAAGAATTAATGTTGTTTTCTATAGGTTCGCTGGGACTTGAAAAAATTTCCGCGGTAGACAGATTTCCGGCTTGCACAGAGTCCGCCTTAGACAGAATTTACTGTATTTCACTTTTTCAAGGGTACATAAAATACATATATAAGCAAAAAACATAGTTGATTTCTGTAATGGAATCCAGCAATAAGCAAAAATAGAATTCCATTATGTACCCTATCGACTATAAACCAATAATTATAAATTAACAATGTAAGGTAAATTGAATTTAAAAAAAAATATTAAACAATGCAATATCCATTGTAAATATCAAATGATATAGATTTTTGGTTTAGATTTTATAAGTTATTTTAATTTTTAGATGTAGGTTTAATCAGAAAGATCTTGAATTGTAATTCATATTTCTAAAAAGTCGTGAATTTTGGTCAGGGAATTGTAGAAAATACAGCCTGGAAAAGTAAGGGAATTTTGCTATTCAAATAGAGTATGAACCCTGTGATATAAAATACATCATATGTTAGAACAAGAACACTCAACATCAGTTTTCCAGTGTCACTTTTGAAATCTGTTCATTGTTTTCCGAGATTCTATAGAAAGTAATTTAGAGTTTTCAGAACGCTTTTCGTTTTTACTCATTTCGCAATTTTAAATTTCAAAATTTTTAGTAACTGTTATTAGTGAGCATTTACATCTTATATGTAAGTACCATGGCAAATTTAAAGTTTCTAGCCACTTCAATAACACAAAAATCACAAATTTATAACTTTTTCCTTTTGCAATCCCCTGATGGTAGTAGTACCAATGTAAAATATAGTCTGTCTTGAAGCCGGGTTTGTCACCATCAATTTGAAACTATTACTTTTGAAATCTGTTAGGAATTTCTGGAGATTCCATCAGAATTGTAAATTAGAACATTTTTAGAACACTTTCCAAATGTAAAAAGATGAAATGACTGAAATCTATTAGAAACTGTTTGTTAGAGGGAAAAAAATTTACTAATTTATTAAAATTTGAAGCATCTTTTATGAAGCATCTTTAGACTCTATTAAAAAAATTAATAAAGTCATTTTAATATAAGTAAAATGAAAGCAGTAACAGAAAAACATGCATTGGGAATAGATTATAAAAGATGTTCTAACATATTCGGAAATGCGCAAAGGAACTTCATTTGTGATATAAGATGAAAGAAGATATGTGTTGTGAAATGGGATGACTTTATCGATCCCCAGGTGACTTTTGCCACCTCGCAAATAAAGAAGAAACATGCCATAAATAAAATTATTTACAATAAAATTAATTACTGATATCCGATTCTGCGAGCTTGCAATCAGTAACTTAAAGTTCTTTAGCATTTTACAAGTCAAGTTTGGCATCACTTTCCCATGTCCCATTTCATGATGTCAAATTCAACTTATACATTTCTGAAATAAAGAATTTTTTAAGCTATTTCTACAATCTCTCAGAATTTGACATTAGTAATTAGTTTTATTGTAACTATATTTATTACATGCTTTGTCTTTATCCACTAGGTGGGAAAAGTCACCTTGCGATCTATAATGTATCCAGTTTCTCAATACATATCTTTTTAAATCTTATTTCACAATGTTTTGTTGCACATCTCCGAATATGTTGGAACATCTTTGACAATCTATTCCCAATACATGTTTTTCTGTGTATAGATTTGTGTATTTTTTACATCTGTAACATGAAAACTGCATGAAATAACCTATATACTATTATAAAGAAGTGACATTCTTTTTTTTAAAGGTTAGTCTCTGAAACCACCAAACTAATTTCAATAGTAATAGTGGCAAATTGAGGGTAACGCTTCTTGTTCTAACATGGGCTGTTTTCTATATGTATGGCACTATCCCCAGGGGGATGCAGGAGCAAAAAGTGGTCTAAACATGCAGTTTTTGTGATACTAAAAGTCCTGGAAACTCTAATTTTGGCATGGTAGTTACTTTCAAGATGTAAATGTTTTCTAAGAGCAGTTTCTGAAAAATCTAAAAGGTTGAAATGGTTGAAAAGCGTTCTAAAAAGGTTCTAAATTGATTTCTATGGAATTGTGAAAGATAGAAACTTGAAATTTGACATGGTAGATACTTATAATATGTGAATGATCTCTAAGAACAATTACTAAAAATTTTAGAACATTAAAGGGTGAAATGAGCAAAGACAATTCAAAAACTTGTAAATTTAGGCTTCTATAGAATCTCAGGAAATGCAAAACTGATTTCAAGAGTAATGTTGGGAAATTGATGAATCCCTTCAACATAGACTATGTTTTATGTTGGTGCAACTTTGAATTGGGATGTGGTAGACTGTTAGAATAGAAGCTTGATGTATTGCATGATAGTTACATTTAAGATGTAAATGCTTGCTGAGAATAGTTTTTAAAAAAATTCAAAGGAAAATTGAAAATGGGTGTAAGTTTCAAAATACATTCTAAACTATCATATTTTTCATAATTAATGTGTTGTTCTCATTAATTTAAGTCTCATTTTCGCCTAATGTACTGTAATAATGCAGTTTAGTTAGACTGCATCTTTATTTAGTAATTTTTGAATTGTCCCTAGCAATATAATTTCTTCTAATAAAAATCGGTATACGAATACCATGTGATATATTTCAGTTATTACTCGAGCAAAGCAAGAGGTTTTGCTAGTTATCTTTAAGTGCCTTTATCAGTCACAGACAGCACAAGGTGGATATTTAATAGCTTAAAGCAGGGGTGGCCAACTGTGTTGTGCTAGACACCACTAAAATTAATAATTTCCTCATCTAATCATCAAATCTCTGCAATTCAAGAAGTCTGCTATTTCTTTAAAAAGTTAGCGGTACGCAGCGTGCTACAGTTAGCCATCCTTGCCTTAAAGGAAGACTTTTTTTCGATGTTCATAGATTTTTCATTGTTGAACATAGTGAAATGCAAAATTTTTTTTGTATATTTTCTCTTATAGACTTGAGAATATAACTTATTTGGTTATGTTTACTATTTTGTGCATAATTTTACTATCATAAACTTTTGATTAGAAAAGTTATTTATACTTCATTTTGAAACATGTAAATGCATTTTTTTTAATGTACTATCTGTATTTTAGATATCAATTCAGGGTGATATTTTCACAGATCAAAGTCACCACAAACTTCGCTTATTATTTTCTCCTTAAAATACAAACAAAAAACGCAAACATGAGCGTTATACTAATGTATATGATATTCTTTTGTACAGAACTCATGTAATAATGCCTATGCGCACAAATCTCCAGTAGGTAGTCACATTTTTAAAAATTATATTGAACAAACTCTTCAGAAAATTGTAGATGTTGTTTTACAACATGTATTTAGTTTGTGAAAAGCTGTTGAAAAATACTCCTTTCCAATCATTACTTCTTTAAAGAATAAGCTATAAGATCTTCAAAAAAACACTACCCACCCATCCTAAAAAAAAAACAAGTTTTTTAGCACCTAAAATAAGTAAATATGTCTAATTTTTTTTTTTAAATATAAAAGCATTTAATTTTATATAGCATTTAACTTTTACTGTCTTAGATGTTAATTGTTTTAATATGTCTTTTGTAATACTCATTTTTTTTTAATAAAATTTCATTTTTACTTTTATAGAAAATGTTTTTTTTAATCTCGAAATGACATAATTTTTTATGTTTATTATTCTATCATAATAGTGAATTTGAATTGCCTTACAAAGTTTTTAAGGCTTACTTTGTAGTATTTTAGTTATGGGACAGTCTCTCCAAGCCAAAGAAGAATTTGTCCCACCTTTTTAAATAACACAGTAGAGTCCCGGTTAACTGAGTTTCTGCTTTATCTAAGCTATTTTCTTCTGATGGACTGATGGATTCTATTATTATGAAACAGCTATTATAAATGAAGTGTTAGGTGAAGATGAAAGAGCAGCCATAAAAAGTTAAATTCTGATTTTCTAGTCAGAATGGGAAAAAAAAGCCCATTTTTTTCTTTTTAATAAAAAGAAAAAATTGACCTTTTATTTTCTCATTCTAACCAGAAAATCATTGGAGTTCTAACTTTTTATGACTGCTCTTTCATCTTCACCTAACACTTAATTTATAATGGCTGTTTCATAATAATGGAAGACCATCAGAAGAAAATGATCCATTCCAAAGGTACAAGTTTGATTGAAAAAAATTATTTAATGCTTTGAGCAGAAAGAAGAGGCTACATCTGCAATTTTCATGGCACTAATAGAATCATAGCTGCCAATTTGTACAATTTTGTTACCTCTAAAATTGAATACAAATTTTTTCCGTATTTAATCATTGACAATTGTTAGATTTCGACGATTGAATTAGGCAAAATAAGTAAGTACTAAATTTACTAGTAAGTTTAGTAATAAAAAAATCTTAAATTAGTAGCTATGCAGTAGTGTAATTTTGCAGCAAAAAGAATAAAAAACTGCACAAAATTGACAATTAACAAACATAAAACTATCAAGGGTTTTTTCAAATAAACAATTTCATTCTCCATTTTTCGTAAAAGTAACGGAAATGTACATCAAAGAAATGTTACTAGTTCCATAAAAATTAATGAATTAAATGAAAATTTATATTTGCATCTCTTTAATTGGTGACGATTTGTAAATCCGGTTTGAGAGTTTTTTGCTTATATGAGGTGAGGTTGGTCCATATTAACTCAAATAATCGGGACTCTACTCTATATATTTTTTAATTCTTTAAAATTACTAAATATGAATTTTAAAATTTACCACTTAGATGTTAAAACTGAAAAAAATGTTGAAATAAAAATTTTAACGATTTTTAGATCTTTTTAAACACAACAAGAGGCAAAGTTATCCCAGTTGGCAATAGATTTGAAAACACAACCCTCTTAATAATCCAGTTTCAGTAATGTCATCTGTAGTCTAAAATGATTATTTTCTGCTGTCCTGTATATGGACCATAGATTTACATATAAACAACATATAATGCTAGAATAAATTGAATGCAGTTATAAAATGCAAAATATGTTAAAATGGTTCATTTTAAAATGCTGAAAGTGAGTTTTCACTTGAATGCAATTTTTCTTCATGTGCACTACATTAGCCAGAGATACTTTTGTATGTTCCTGTAAATGAACAATAAACTATATCCACACCAAATTCTACAATAAGCTCTTTGCAATACACCTCAGTCATATGTATAAATTACAATATGTTTAAAATAGTGCAACATTATTTAAATACAGCGGAAACTATTTTTTCACATGGGCTTTAATGTAATGGAATTCTTTTGACTCTCCCTGTAAATAAACCATAAATGCTACAGACTTTAATACCAAACATGCTATAGTGACACCCAATAACATCTGTATATTTTATGGCTACTAGAATATATTTTTGCGAGGTAGAGCATTTAAACACGTGGATGGGCAGACAGACAAACCGAATTCATAAGTATTTTAAACAGGAATTTTTAGGTGCGTTCGTAGTTCTATAAATACGTAGCACCTATAGTTGTCGTTCTGTCTGCCAATAAATAATAAAAATGAAAAATAAAGTGTACGCCAATGCCTCCCTGCACAATCCAAGACCTCAAACATAACATCTGGGCTGAAATTTTAGCCTTGCATCCGCTCATTCTGGGAAAAGTCTCAAACTTGCATGTTCGGATGATGGCATGTAAGCGGAGCTGCGGTGGCCACATGTGTGATATTGTATCCCATACATAAATTGCATAGACCCACCTTCCATGTTCAATAACGAATTTAGATTTTCACTCATTAAAAAATGTTTTCTTTCATAATAAAAAAAAAGAACCAACAAATGGAACACCCTGTATATAAGAAGAATGCCTTTATTGTATCTTACAAATTTGCAAATTAATTAATGAATATCTCAAATGAAATAAGATGAATTTCCAAAGAATAAGTTTCTTTCACTTAGAAGAAACCTATTTTTTCCAGCTGGTTTTTTCTGCCTTTTTTATTTTTGAAGAGACTTCCAATCCTGACTGCAAAAGGCTTACTATAGAATATGGTGTGTATAGCATTTATAGTCATTTACAGGGACACACAAAAGTATTCAGTTGCAATACTGTCTATTAACAATCATAGCTTAAAATGCATATTCTGCTGTGATATGCTTTTTATTAAAATTCAATTCATTTTTGTTAATAACTTGGTATGCATAAATTCTATAATGTCATTCAGGTCAGAGCAAAAGATCTTGAGTACATATCCGTTTATTGACAGAAATTCTGAAGAGGAACTTTAAGCTGTGCTATGCAATGTCTAACTGAAATAAACTTTAGCATACTATATTTTAGCACATACACACACTTAAACACACACACGCATATACAAATTATAGATCATATATAGGATTACTCAGAATTCTGATTTTTTCCACACTACTGATGTGAATTCTTGAAATTAGAGTATCAGATATGTAATATCTTTTTTTCCAAATGGTTTATTTAGGAACTTTCTTTCATCTTATGAAATAGTGAAGTTTTGTTGTACTCTAGAAGTATTGAAAAAAGTTTCATAATTTGTTTGACACGTGATTTTTCATTCTTTTTTTTTTTTCTTTTTGAAAAGTTTTTATAGTAAAAGCAGAAAATACTTTAAAAAAAAAATCGCATTTCACATAGTGTTTAATTTCAAATTGTTTAATTTGCAGATTTATGTGCAACACTAAATCCAAAAAGAAGGATAAGCATATGTTGAAATTAAAAATCTTTTTCACATTTTTCTTGCAGATCTTTTCGTCCACCAGCACCTAATCATCCAGCACCACAACCACCTGAACATCAGAGAGAATGGGTTGCCCCATCTATTTCCGAGGATTCCGTTTTTAGCAATGAAGCCACGCCTGAAATGGCGGAACTAACAGATGGGCTGTCGCAGAGTGATGCCGGAGGAAGTTCTCAGGGAACAGGAAATGAAAATGATATAGAACCCCTGAGACAAGCATCAAGAGGGGTGAAAAGGAAGTTTGAAGAAGTAATTGTCTTAAATTTGATTTCCAAATATATTAATTCATATTTTTTTATTTACAGTAAATATTACAATGTTTTTTAATTATATTTTAAAGAAATTTTAAATTAAAATCTATAAAAAAAGAAAAGTCAGTTACCATGTTTTACGCTAGAGTCATTTAATGTCAAACACATGTTGGAACATTTTAACAAAAAAATAACTATTCTCTACAACAGTCCTAGAAAATAAAGCGTATAAAGGAGGGGTGGGGGGGATCACCAAATAGTGACTTTCTTGTCAAACAGATTGTGTTATGTCAGAGCCCTGCATCGAGTCGGGTTACCTGTACATGACCTGACCCAAGATTCTGATTACGTCCAGTTGGCACTACATTTTATCTTTGCGGTTAGTGGTCTGGTTGAATTTTAATTGTTTCAGGCTCATGTTGGGTTTTCAAACTTGCAGGTCTGGTTAGAGTTGATATTTTTATAGATTAAAAATCTATTTACAATAATACCTCCATAATGGACACTCCTGAAAAGCAGATACGTCTATTCAGTGAACACTTTTCACTTTCTAATACTTGTATATTTGTACGATGCTACCTCTGAACAGTGAACACCGCCTAATCTACACACCTGTAACATGTGTGTATGCATAAATTATCACAAATACAATACCTGTGTATCCCCACAGGGTCTGTATCAAAAAAGAAATGTTGGTAATAGCTTAAATATTCCGAAAGAAGAAAAATGGTTCTTAACTATGCTGTAAAGATAGAATAATCTATCGCATTTCTTATATACATTTTATTTCTCATGCAGTGAACTGAATATGTACTCATTCATATTCAAAAATGTATTTATTGTCATCTGAAACATAATTCTGCTCAAACTTTTTGTGAAAATCTCAACAACCAGCAAAAAACTTAAATATAGCCTGCAAGGATTTTCTAGCATGAGTTGGACCCACAAAGAGAAAATTGGTCATCCTGACCTGAACGAAAGAAAATTAGGGACAACCCCACCCCGATGCAGGACTTTATTCAATGATCCCGAGGTGTCTGCTATTCAAAGATTTTGCCATATATTAAATACTACTGATTGCCTGATATTAGGATATGGCCTGATCGATGCAAAAATTAGCAAAAACAGGACTGATCCGGCCAATGCAAAAATCAAACAAATCAAAGCAGATTTTTGTTGACATACAACTAAATATTCTTTTCTAGAATACTGCATAAATATTTATGGAAAAATTAACAGCATATTTTAAATTACTATGTTTGCAGTCAGAGCATACATAATAACACTATTAATAGTCACTCTGACTCATTACTCTTAAATTCAAATAAATTCATTAAAAACATTAATATGTTCAGAAAGAGAAAAAAAATATGGTTAAAATATATCATAGCTTTTGAAGATAAAAGGTTAGTTGGGGGTAACTGGACCCACGAGGTAACTGAGCCATAGGCTATTTTATAAAAAACTTTTTAAAATTTTTGCTTATGTGAAAAATGCACCTTAATCTCTACTTCCTAAAATAACGTGTGTCAACTCAATCATAACTCTCACTTTGCTGTGATAGCTTGTCAAAAATTTAAGTTTCTGTTTTTACATATTTATCTGCCATTGTAAATAAAAAGAAAATAAATTTAAATAAACATTAATAAATAAGCAACAATAGCCGGGTTACCATGTCAGGCAAAATAACGCCATTTTGGCACCAATTAGGTACCTCGTTGCGTTTTGTGAGAATATACATTAGGAAAATATATTTTATCGCCGCGGCGAGCGGCCCACCTTCGTCCGCAGCCCTTTATTCTTCTACTCTAGTCCGACTCTTTTGCGGAAGCAAGATTCGTAGGTTCCCAGCCACGTCCCGAGTGAAAGACTCTCTAGCGAAAGCAACGTTGAAAAAAACATATACGGTAATATCGTTGAACTTCCTTGGCTTTTTATTAAAATACTGTAAGTACTTTTATCAAACAATCTTTTTTTTTTTAAAGATTAGGCATATAACTACATTAATATTATTAGGTATCTATACATATTTACTTCATGTTTCTATTGTAAGCCCGGTGTCCCAGTTACCCCATAAATTTTTCAAGAATGGGGTAACTGGGACATGTATCTAGGGTAACTTGACCATGCTGGATCCAGTTATCCAAATAGTTATAAATAATTTTGAGTTTCTCTTTCTATGGGAAATAAATTTCTCCATTGTTTTTTGCTTACAATAAAGAAAGCTATAGAATACCTTATTAAAATTACGTAATAAAACTTTAAAAAAAAGCATATTGGGTGGTATCAAACCAAATTTCTTAACCCCTTGAGAGGCGGTGATATCGTTATGACATCACATAATTTTAATCTCTAATTGCCACATTGGCACCGAAATTTTATAATGAAAATTTCACCTTTATTTAGTACGAAAATATACTTTTACTTGTTTACAAATAGATTCTCTTGTAAATACTGGTGTCAGTAAATTATATCAACATTTTACGAATGCAAGTACCTTGTCCCTGAAAACGAGATAGCCAAACCTTGAAATTGTAAGATACACAGGGGTGGCATTCTATAGGGAAACTTTTATTGTTCCTATCACTATTTTTTTAAATAATATCTTCATCGCACCTTTCTTTAGAAAAGTGTTAAGTAAAATAATCATGAAGATATTCATTAAGGATTCTGGTAGGAACAATAAAATTTTCCCTATATAATGCGACTCCTGGATACAGATAAAGTACTTAAGTACTTACGTAGCTGTTTGTTCATAGATTTACCTTACTATTTTTTTCCTTAAAATAGCCATGTGACTTTTATACTTATATGCACGTTACTTAATTTTTATATTTTTTGGTATAAATAAAGCTAATATTTTCACTTTGTGCTTTTTTCAGACTCATTGACAACAAAGGTTTCCCTTACAATGCTCTTTAGTTCATATATAATTTACATGACCTGCCTGATTTGAATTTTTTTTAAGTTGTTTACACTTCATCAACCAGGACCTGATATCCCATATGAAAAATAAATAAATGCGTGTGAAACATAGACCCATCTGGTCCACTTACCTCATTTTTATGGGCAACTGGACCCATTAGGAAAGAAAGATGAGATATGCATATTTTTATATTTTTAAATATTAAAATATAATTTTCAGCATTGCTGTCTGATAGAGGGAACCTAACTGAACACATTTACAGATTTTCAGACCATTCAAATGAACATTAGCTTTTCAAAGCTGAATTCTCAGAAGCTCCAGAGTCACATTGTAAAATCATGGCCCAGTTGCCCCAACTAACCTTATGTATATAAAATATTTCTATGTTTGTGTATGTTTCTAAATTTTCTGTTACCAAAAGTTCATTATTTTTACAAAATAAATTGCTTGCCGAAAGAAGCTATTTCAATCACTAGAAAACACCCATTCACTATTGTTAATCCAATGGGAGAAATTTTTTAAGATATCGTTTGTACTTCAATATTTTTAAAGGATTTTTCTTGCTTTGCATAACTGAGGTCGACCACTACAAAGGTCAATTTTTACTTTTTCGATTTTGTTTGCAGGATTTTTTTTTCATAAGGATGTTTTTATTTTAGAAACCAGTTCCAAAAGTGTCTTAATTAAAAATAACTGTAAACAAAATCAAAAAAGTATAAAAACAGCCTTTGTAGAGATTGCACTCAGCTATCCAGTGCAATAAAAAAATTAATTTTTAAATATTGAAATGCAAACGAGATCTTATACTTTCTCCTGTTGGGTTAACATTAACCTGGGTGGACTCATGCCTGGCCAGAATGTGTATGGTTTTTACAATTGTCACCACAATTTTTTTTTTTTTAAGTAATTTTCAACTTATTTTATCTCAGAATTTGTAACAATTGTCCCCGACAAAAGAAAGTGATGATTATTATTTGTATTTATTGGGGACAAATTAAAAATCATTCATATCCTGGGTATCCACACATTCTCCTAAGTTAAGAAACAGGTATTTTTTCATGACTGAGTAGCTCTTAAGTCTATTACTGCCTCGCCACATAGACCTAGTATATAGAAAAAAATGTAAGCCTGATCCCAGCCTGACCTGAGTCTACTGAAAACTTTAAGCCCTGTTTCAGACATGATGTAACTGCCCATGCCAATCTTTATGCAGGACATGTTTTCTGTATTGATGTTGTCAATCTAGCACCGTTTCGTGCAGTACATTTTCACTTATCCTTGTCCTGGTCATGTCCATTGAAAATAGTTCATATTTTATCGACTTAGTTTGATACTTTTAAATTTCTATATCTGGCTGGTTGGCACATTTAATCTTTTTATAGGCCTGGCACATTTAAAAAAAAAAACAAGTTGTTGTTAATATGTGGGCCCGTTACGAATTTTGATTTTACTTGACCAGGTAAGCGCTTTAGCTAGAGCCTGTGCAGTTGAGTAGAAATTAGAGTAGACATCTTTGCAAACTAAATTACTTTAATTAAATATCTGTGTTAAATAAAATGCTATGAGCAATAGAAATAATACAGAATTACTCTGCTCAAAAATTAGGCCACAACTGAGTCAACATTTTTATTACATGGGTGTTTCTCATTGATAAAATATTGAGTTTTTACTTTCGTATGCAAAGAGATTCGTCACTTGGATGTGTCATGTTGAGGACACCTTGTTACCATGTGCCATCCAGGTTCACTGTCATACACTATATGGCCAAAGATGACCGGTCACTTGCGATTTTAGACATTTTGTTAAATATCTATAAATCCATTTTCTTACATCATATTGTACTTTTTTTTTCAACATCTTGTTCAAACCTGTTTGTTATTGCATGTTTTGATTTTACGATCAGCCATGTCTTAAAGGACAATCTCCATCATAAATGGGAACCACATTCTATTTCTGCTGACTCTGTTTTGCAGGATGAAGATCTTGATGCAAGTGTACTAGCTGGAGTATCCGGAAACGAATCACCAGCTACCGAGTCTGTTTTGCAGGATGGTAATCTTTATGTTAATGAAGTAGCTGGGGTATCTGGGAACGAATTACCGGCTGCTGAGTCACAAGATCTGATGCCAACATCAAGAGGCAGGAAGAGGCCATTCGAAGAAGTAATTGTCTTAACTTGACTTCCAAATATTTTAATTCATAAATTTTTTATTTACAGTAAAATTACAACATTTTCTAATTATGTTTTAAGAAATTATAAATTAAAATCTATAAACAAAGTCAGTTACCATGTTTTGCACATGTAAATCGCATGATGGAGCATTTTAACAAAAAAAATTATTCTCTACAACAGTCCTAGAAAATAAACCGTATAAAGGGGGGGGGGGGGAAACCACCAAATAGTGATTTTCTCTTCAAACAGATTGTGTTATGTCATAGCCCTGCATAGAGCCTGGTTACCTGTACATGACCCAGGGATGCAAGTGCTGCGCATATCTGCGCAGAAATACAATTGCTGCGCATGTCTGCGCCGAAATAGTGTTTTTCCTTAAATTTGCGCCAAACCTGCGCCAAAACGTAGTTAAGTACCAAAATGAAATTTAGCACGATTTCGTCGATCCGAGAAACAAAAACAAATTCCATTTTTAACTTTTTCCAGGTGGTAAATTTTCCCCTAGAAATACATTAAAATCAGGGCCTTTATGTGATTTTTTTCTTCCTCTCTTCGGCAAAAAGTTGGCGGCGGATTTGCTTGGCGTACTCTCGGTATGGGAGAGTCGTTCGCACCCGCAGATTTCGCGATTTTTCTCCCGCTAAAATCTCGGAACTTCACTCCGGATGAGAGAAAGAAATCCGAAAGTTGCCAATTAAGCGATCGCCGCCAAAAAACGACACCCTCTTGACGGTGAAAAAGGAAACGTGTTGGAATTGTCTTCTGCCGGAAAGAACAATGGGATTATCTCTACGTATCCGACGTCACACCTCTTGGCAGCGCATGTGTGGAATCCTACTAATCTTAGTCGAACAATGAGATTCTATCTGTGATTTAAAAACCAAAACCGAAGCTGCGATGTCTCTACATGGCAAGCAATCAGGTAAGTCTAATTATTTTTACAGCAAATTTAATAGTTTTATGATGTGAGTTATTAGAAAATTTAAAAAAAAAATGTTCAGAGCAAGCTTAATATAATAATTTATTCAATATAATATGTAAAATAGGAGTTTGGTTAGGCTGAGAATAATATGGCAAAATAAGAATTTTACAGTATTTTCAGAAAAATAATTCACTTTAACAATAAAAAAGAAAACACCGTTCGATTTCTTTTCCTCTGCATGAAAATTCTTGCAGATTTTCATTATTTAGTCGCCGTACGCGTTGGTGTTCTGTTTTTGAGATATTCTTTTCATACTTCAGATGTTCTTTTTATTCATTTAACATAGCTGTTTTCTATATTTTATAATTTACTGTTCGCAAAGCATATGTACATCGTGAGCGTCCATAAATAGTTAATACGGCAATTGTTATAAAGCGGCGCGATTATAATACATACGGGACCCTGAACCCTTCGCGCCCATATGGATGGTGATCTTTCGGGGGGGGGGGGGGGGGGGAAAGCCTTGCTACGTTTATATATATATATTAAAAATCTGCATGAGGGTCGTCCGCGTATTCGCGATTTTACAACTTTTTCATTTTTCTGCGCCGTTTTCATTCGAAAATTTGATGCTGTTTAATCTCTAAATGTGTTAAAATGAAAGTATAATTTTGTAAAAATGTTAAATATTTGACAAAAACAACGTTCATTTGTAGTGTTGGTGGCGACGGAAGGGGGGGCTTGCGCTTTCTTCCGAGGATCCACTATTTTTCGCTTTTTTCCGATTTTTTGTCGTTTGTTTCTCGCAGGGGTGATTTGTTCCAAAAATTTAAAAATCGGTCCGAATATTCGACATAAAAAAAATACTAATTTCAAAAAATGGCCGCCAAAAAAAAAATTCGTTAATCGTTTGCAAAAATAGTCAATTTCGAAAAGGATCGCAGAAAAAAAGCAAATTTCGTTAAAGTAACACAAAAGAAACGTAAATTTCTTCAAAGGGCTGCGAAACAATGCAAATTTCGTCAAAGAATCGCGGAAAAACTCCGAATTTCTTCAAAAGATCGCTGAAAAACCGCGAATTTCGTCAAGATTGCGGGAAAGCGCGAATTCTGTCAAAGGATCATGAGTGTAAAATGCGAATTTCATCAAAAGGTCACAGAAAAACGTGAATTTCGTCAAAGGATCGCGGAAAAACTCCAAATTTCTTCAAAAGATCGTGAAAAAACCGCGAATTTCGTCAAAAGTTTGCGGGAAAACGCGAATTCTGTCAAAGGATCATGAGGGTAAAATGCAAATTTTGTCAAAAGGTCACAGAAAAATGTGAATTTCGTCAAAGGATCGCGGAAAAACTCCGAAATTTTTCAAAAGATCGCGGAAAAACAGAGAATTTCGTCAAAAGTTTGCGGGAAAACGCAAATTCTGTCAAAGGACCGTGAGGGTAAAATGTGAATTTCGTCAAAAGATCACAGAAAAACGCAAATTTCGTCAAAGGATAGCTAAAAAACGCGAATTGCATCAAAGGATAGCTAAAAAACGCGAATTGCATCAAAGGATAGCTAAAAAACGCGAATTGCATCAAAGGATAGCTAAAAAACGCGAATTGCATCAAAGGATAGCTAAAAAACGCGAATTTTGTCAAAGGATAGCTAAAAAACGCGAATTTCGTCAAAGGATAGCTAAAAAACGCGAATTGTGAAAGGAGCGCGAAAAAATTTGGTGCAACATTATTTTTCACCAGCTTTTCTCTTGCTGAATAGCAGGTTAAACATTAGCTAGCCATGTTTAAGTGGTGGTTTGAGTGAAAGCATGTTAAAATTTGAATTGGACAACTAGCTAAGATTGCTGGGTAAAACATTGCACATCAGAATTATGAACTAAAAATAAAAAATTTTCATTTCAGAATTATAGTATTTGTATAAATTATTAATTTGATTCTCTCTCCCCCCCCCCCCCCAATTAAAGCAGCATTTAAACAAAAATATTGTCTATTTTATTGCAAATAAAATAATCGTATTAATTCAATTGTCTTATAGGTGCGCTATTTTAAATAATTTCTCATTTTCCCATTTCATGTGCCTTTTCTTATTTTATCTTTTTGCAATCTCATGCCTGTCCTCTTAAAAAATCTATCTGAAAATGCAGTAAAATTGTTTTGAACAAATTTTCGGGATATGATGATCGCTGGTTATTCAGTAGCAATCTAATACAACTCAAAATCTATCAAATTAATAGAAAAATAAAAGTAATACTATTAGATTCTTAGACTTTTGGATTAAATATTAATTTTTTCTGAAATTTCCACCTTCTCCTCCCATTGATCAAACCATAAACTTTTTTATTTCTAAAGATATTTCTGACCTGTCATCCTGCAATACCCCTCCCTGAAATTCCTTACCCCCCCCCCCCTCCCCCACCCCAATACAAGGCTATAGTCAAGGGGGATTTGGTGGTTCACCCTGCCCCAGAAATTTTGACTGACTTTATTGCTTATATAACTTTAACTTTTAAATTTAGAGTTTCTTTGGAGGGGAAGGCTGTAAACCCCAAACATGTTGGTTGCACTGGACTGATGAATATTGTTTATGTATGAGTTTATGTATTGTCTTCAAAAGTAGATTTGGTTGCTTACCCCCCCCCCCCCCCCCCCCAACCACCGCCCCTTACATCTATCATTGCTTAGAGTAGTATTTTCCATTTATCTGACAGCATGCTTATTGTTTTTTTTTTTCTTTCCAGAAAGATGCACTCGCTTTAATCCAGATATTTTAAAGCAGCGAGATTGCAACAATGATCTAATATCTGATTGGTGTACATCTGGTTTCAAACCAGAAGAAGGGTTATGCACTATATGTGACATGATAATAAAGTGCAACCAACATGGTGTGAGTGCTATTAAACGCCATGCTGAATTAAAAAAAACATGTGGAAAACTGTAATAAAATTAGAGATAGTTCTGGGCAAATAAAAAAAAAAAACTGTCCAGAAAAGATTGGATTTAATGCAAAAGAACTGCCAGCAGCTCACTGAGCAAGATAAGGTTGCTGTAGCAGAGACACTGTTTACTTTAGCAGTTGCAAAATGCAACATTCCATTTTCCTTCAGTAACACTGCTACTGAAATATTTCCTAAAATGTTTCCAGATTCAAAACTTGCAAGTGAATTTTCAGTTTCCAGGACTAAGCTATCATATATTATTTCAGATGGGATTGGACCATTTCTTAAAGAAAAGTTGATTGAAGAAGTTAATAAATGTGGTTCTTTTTATTCCATTCAAGTAGATGAGACCCCATGTGCATGAAAAAAGAGTACAACAATTTGATGTTCTAATGCGTTTTTACAGCGAAGTGCACAAAAAAGTATTAAATAAACATCTAGAATCATTCCATTTAGGGCATGCAAGTAGTGATATTCTTTTTGACAGTATTAAGAAGTCACTACATGAATTATCTTCATAAAAAATGGTTAGTTTCTACAGTGATGGACCTAATACAATGAAATTATTGAAGAAAAAATTGCTGGCATTGAACAACAATTTAGTGGATGCAAGCGAGTGCTCACTGCACAAAATCCATAATGCTTTTTCCGAAGGATTGAATGCTTTTGGCACTGATATTGAAAGTATTCTAATTGATATTTATCACTTTTTCAAGAATTCAGCTGTACAGAGCTGTGATTTCATAGAGTTGCAGAAACAAATGGATTTGGCAGAACACATTTTCATTAGGCATGTGTCAAGTCGTTGGCTTATAATTGAAACTTCGCTGGAAAGGTTTATTGAGCAATTTTCAGCTCTAAAGAAATTTTTTGGATTATCACCACCAGGACGGCAATCAATTCGTCACCAGAAGATTCAGAAAGTTATGAATGATAAAAGCTTATTTGCACAAGCTTTGTTTTTGCAAAATGTTTGCCCACTTTTCACCAACTTTTTAAGGGTATTTCAGAGTAAAGATCCTTTGATTCCAGTGCTTTATGATGAAATTGTGAATTTGGTTAAAGCTATCATGGGTAGATTTCTTCAAAAAAAAAAAAGTTTCATGGACAAAACTGGTTTTGATCTTAAAAACTTTGATGTGAGTAAAGGTTGCCACTGGAAAAGACCAGAAGTTGGTTCAGATACTGAAAAGGAATTAAAGCTTTTAGACGAACAGGGAAGAAAAGAATTCATTATGGGTGCACGATCCTTTTATATTTCCTCGGTGAAATATCTTTTAAGAGTTTTACCCCTTGAGAATAAATTTTTAGAACGTGTAAAATGTATTCATCCTGCGTTTGTAAAAGAAGATTCCTCGGTTTCATGTATAAAAAAAATTGCTAAAGAGTTGCCCAATGTAATTCCGATATCAATTTCTTCTTTGGCCGATGAATGGATTATACTCCTAAGTGAAAATATTTCTAGTGAAGGATCATCAACTGAAGGCTCAGACATTCAATGTTTCTGGAACTCAGTATTTTCGGTGACAAAACTAGATGGCAGTGCTAAATTCCAGCACATTCAAACTCTTATAAAAGCATTATTGTCTATACCTCATGGTAACTCTGGTTGCGAAAGAGGTTTCAGTGTAAATAATAGACTATTGAGCAACCGAAGTAATCTATCTCTTCACACAATCAATGGATTGAGAAATGTGAAATCTCATCTTGAGGACTATGATAGTGTCACTCATGTTGATTTATCGAATGATCTGTTACGATCAGTTAAAAATGCTTACAAGAATTATAATCGTCGTTTAGAGACAGGGAGACAGGAAAAAGTATTAGATGAACAGAAAAAAGAAAAAGAAAATAATGAAATTAAACTGAAAGAAGAAAAAGAGCTTAACTGCAGACTGGAAGCTTCCCAAAAGATGCTTGAGAATGCAGAAAATTTGATCAAAAATGGACTGAAAAGAAAGAATTTTCCCGATATAGAATCTGGGCAAGTTTTATTAAATGAATCCTCAAGCAAGATTAAATGTATTCTTGAAGATTTAGAAAAAAATAGACAGGAGCAAGGGGCTCTCTCCAAGAAGAAAATTTAATGTTTTCCAACTTACTTGGAAAGCAATAGGGGGGGGGGGGGAGGATTTTTTCTTTCATCATTTTCTTTTTGGTTTTTAAATCTCTCATTTTGTCTCTATTTTATTGTGAATTCAACATTGGTTTTAAGTGTGCTAAATTTGTGCCTTCATGAAGTAGTTTCAGTAAAAATATTCAGTTGATATTTTGGTCCAAATTTTTATTTTAATGTAAAATTTAATATTTCATAATTATACTTATCAAAATTATTTTCACTGAGCTAAAATCTCATTTTTTTAATGATATAAATTGTTGCTTTATTGGTTTTAATGGTCAGTATTTTTAAATATCTGAATTAAAAACTTGGCTCTAAATAAATGAAAGGTAAAAAAGGGTGAAACATCCATATGATTACTTTTTCGTGTAATAAAAAGTTTGTCACAAACTTGTATATTGATCCATCCATTCATTCATTTAAAAGTAGCAAGTTATTTGAGAATTGTAAAGGGGAGGGAACTTTATATTGACTTATGTCATGAAATTCTTATTTGTAATTATGCTTTTCTGTGTATGAAGGAAGATTATTCACTGCATTGTATTTTAAATAAATTTAAATCTTACTGAGCAAGTTGTCCTTCCATTTTTGTTAGTTTGTTTAATTTTGAAAGTAGAAATCTGAATAATAGTGGATAATACATTCTAAAAAGGATTGGTCTGCAGTATGTTTCTAATTCAGGTTAGTTATGTTTTATTCATATACGTTTCTTTGATTAATTAAAATTGCTCTAAAATAATATTTTTTAAACCCAAGTAAACATTTTTTTTCTTCTTGCTGCTATTTTTCATTATTATTCTAATCAGTACCCAACTGTCGTTTAGAATGTTCAGAGTTAGCAAAAAGTGTGAAGAAATTTTATCCGAGTAATTATTCTTTCAGATGTCAAAATATTCTCAAGATAGCAATTATTTTAATTTTTAGAAGTTTGTTAGCATTAGAGTTTAGATCTGCTCCAAAAACAGCTGTAAATGCTAGAAAATTAGATTTTTACTGCTCCAAAAATCGATTTTACTGCTCCAAAATCGGATGTTTGCTGCTCCAAAATTGGATTTTACTGCTCCAAATTCAGATTTTTGCTGCTCCAAAGCTGCTCCAAAATCGCTTTAGTGCACTTTCATCCTGATGACCTGACCCAAGATTCAGATTAGGTCCAGTTGGCACTACATTTTCTCTTTGCAGTAAGTGGTCTGGTTGAATTTTATTTGTTTCAGGCTCATGTTGGGTTTTCAATCTTGCGGATGTGGTTAGCGTTGATATTTTTACAGATTAAATCTATTTACAATAATACCTCTATAACTGTTGTTTTTAAAATTTTTGCTTTTGTGTACAATGCACCTTAATCTCTACTTCCTAAAACGTCGTCTGTCAACTCAATCATAACTCTCACTTTGCTGTGATAGGTTGTCAAAAATTTAAGTTTCTTTTTTTAAAAACAATGTCAATATGGTTGAACTTCCTTGGCTTTTTATTAAAATACTGTAAGTACTTTTATTAAACAATCTTTTTTTTTTAAGATTAGGCATATAACTATATTAATATTATTAGGTATCTATACATATTTACTTCATGTTTCTATTGTAAGCCCGGTGTCCCAGTTACCCCATAGATTTTTCAAGAATGGGATAACTGGGAAATGTATCTGGTGTAACTGGACCATGCTGGATCCAGTTATCCCAATAGTTATAAATAATTTTTTTGAGTTTTCTCTTTCTATGGGGAAATAAATTTCTCCATTGTTTTTTGCACACAATAAAGAAAGCTATAAGAATACCTTATTAAAATTACGTAATAAAATTTAAAAAAAAGCATATTGGGTGGTATCAAACCAAATTTCTTAACCCTTTGAGAGGCGGTGATATCGTTATGACATCACATAATTTTAATCTCTAATTGCCACATTGGCACCGAAATTTTATAATGAAAATTTCACCTTTATTTAGTACGAAAATATACTTTTACTTGTTTACAAATAGATTCTCTTGTAAATACTGGTGTCAATAAATTATATCAACATTTTACGAATGAAAGTATCTTGTTCCTGAAAGCGAGATAGCCAAACCTTGAAATTGTATGATACACAGGGGTGGCATTCTATAGGGAAACTTTTATTGTTCCTACCACTATTTTTTTAAATATCTTCATCGCACCTTTCTTTAGAATATGTTAAATAAAATAATCATGAAGATATTCATTAAGGATTCTGGTAGGAACAATAAAATTTTCCCTATATAATGCGACTTCTGGATACAGATAAAATACTTAAGTACTTACGTAGCCGTTTGTTCATAGATTTACCTTACTATTTTTTTCCTTAAAATAGCCATGTGACTTTTATACTTATATGCACGTTACTTAATTTTTATGTTTTTGGTATAAATAAAGCTAATATTTTCACTTTTAGTGCTTTCTTCAGACTCATTGACAACAAAGGTTTCCCTTACAATGTTCTTTAGTTCATATATAATTTACATGACCTGCCTGATTTGAATTTTTTTTAAGTTGTTTACACTTCATCAACCAGGACCTGATATCCCATATGAAAAATAAATAAATGCGTATGAAACATAGACCCATCTGGTCCACTTACCTCATTTTTATGGGCAACTGGACCCATTAGGAAAGAAAGATGAAATATGCATATTTTTATATTTTTAAATATTAAAATATAATTTTCAGCATTGCTGTCTGATAGAGGGAACCTAACTGAACACATTTACAGAATTTCAGACCATTCAAATGAACATTAGCTTTTTAAAGCTGAATTGTCAGAAGCTCCAGAGTCACATTGTAAAATCATGGCCCAGTTGTCCCAACTAACCTTATGTATATAAAATATTTCTATGTTTGTGTATGTTTCTAAATTTTCTGTTACCAAAAGTTCATTATTTTTACAAAATAAATTGCTTGCCGAAAGAAGCTATTTCAATCACTAGAAAACACCCATTCACTATTGCTAATCCAATGGGAGAAATTTTTTAAGATATCCTTTGTATTTCAATATTTTTAAATGATTTTTCTTGCTTTGCATAACTGAGGTCGACCACTACAAAGGTCAATTTTTACTTTTTCGATTTTGTTTGCAGGATTTTTTTTCATAAGGATGTTTTTATTTTAGAAACCAGTTCCAAAAGTGTCTTAATTAAAAATAACTGTAAACAAAATCAAAAAAGTATAAAAACAGCCTTTGTAGAGATTGCACTCAGCTATCCAGTGCAATAAAAAAATTAATTTTTAAATATTGAAATGCAAACGAGATCTTATACTTTCTCCTGTTGGGTTAACATTAACCTGGGTGGACTCGTGCCAGGCCACAATGTGTATGGTTTTTACAATTGTCACCACATTTTTTTTTTAAGTAATTTTCAACTTATTTTATCTCAGAATTGATAACAATTGTCCCTGACAAAAGAAAGTGATGATTATTATTTGTATTTATTGGGGACAAATTAAAAATCATTCATATCCTGGGTATCCACACATTCTCCTAAGTTAACAAACAGGTATTTTTTCATGACTGAGTAGTCTCTTAAGTCTACTACTGGCTCGCCACATAGACCTAGTATATAGAAAAAAATGTAAGCCTGATCCCAGCCTGACCTGAGTCTACTGAAAATTTTAAGCCCTGTTTCAGACATGATGTAACTGTCCATGCCAATCTTTATGCAGGACATGTTTTCTGTATTGATGTTGTCAATCTAGCACCGTTTCGTGCAGTACATTTTCATTTATCCTTGTCCTGGTCATGTCCATTGAAAATAGTTCATATTTTATCGACTTAGTTTGATACTTTTAAATTTCTATATCTGGCTGGTCAGCACATTTAATCTTTTTATAGGCCTGGCACATTTTTAAAAAAAACAAGTCGTTGTTAATATGTGGGCCCATTACGAATTTTGATTTTACTTGACCAGGTAAGCGCTTTAGCTAGAGCCTGTGCAGTTGAGTAGAAATTGGAGTAGACATCTTTGCAAACTAAATTACTTTAATTAAATATCTGTGTTAAATAAAATGCTATGAGCAATAGAAATAATACAGAATTACTCTGCTCAAAAATTAGGCCACAACTGAGTCAACATTTTTATTACATGGGCGTTTCTCATTGATAAAATATTGAGTTTTTACTTTCGTATGCAAAGAGATTCGTCACTTGGATGTGTCATGTTGAGGACACCTTATTACCATGTGCCATCCAGGTTCACTGTCATACACTATATGGCCAAAGATGACCGGTCACTTGCGATTTTAGACATTTTGTTAAATATCTATAAATCCATTTTCTTACATCATATTGTACTTTTTTTTCAACATCTTGCTCAAACCTGGTTGTTATTGCATGTTTTGATTTTACGATCAGCCACGGCTTAAAGGACAATCTCCATCATAAATGGGAACCACATTCTATTTCTGCTGACTCTGTTTTGCAGGATGAAGATCTTGATGCAAGTAAATTAGCTAGAGTAACCGGAAACAAATCACCGGCTACAGAGTCTGTTTTGCAGGATGACAATCTTTATGCTAATGAAGTAGCTGGAGTAACTGGGAACGAATCACCGGTTGCAGAGTCTCAAGATCTGATGCCAACATCAAAAGGCAATAAGAGACCATTCGAAGAAGTAATTGTCTTAACTTGACTTCCAAATATTTTAATTCATAAATTTTTTATTTACAGTAAAATTACAACATTTTCTAATTATGTTTTAAGAAATTATAAATTAAAATCTATAAACAAAAAAGTCAGTTACCATGTTTTGCACATGTAAATCGCATGATGGAACATTTTAACAAAAAAACTATTCTCTACAACAGTCCTAGAAAATAAACCGTATAAAGGGGGGGGAGGGGAAACCACCAAATAGTGATTTTCTTTTCAAACAGATTGTGTTATGTCATAGCCCTGCATCGAGTCGGGTTACCTGTACATGACCTGACCCAAGATTCAGATTAGGTCCAGTTGGCACTACATTTTCTCTTTGCAGTAAGTGGTCTGGTTGAATTTTATTTGTTTCAGGCTCATGCTGGGTTTTCATTCTTGCGGATGTGGTTAGGGTTGATATTTTTACAGATTAAATCTATTTACAATAATACCTCCATAATGGACATTCCCGAAAAGCAGATCTCTATTCAGTGAACACTTTTCACCTTTAATACTTATATATTTGTACGATGCTACCTCTGAATAGTGAACATCTCCCAATCTGCACACATGTAAGATGCATAAATTATCACAAATGCAATACCTGTGTTTTTGTCTGCATCAAAAAAGAAATGTAGGTAATAGTAAGTTTTAATATTATTAAAGAAGAAAAATGGTTCTTATGCTGTAAAGATGGAATAATCCTTCACATTTCTCATATACATTTTATTTCTGATGCAGTAAACTGAGTATGTACTCATTCATATTCAAATCGGTATTTATTGTCATCTGAAACATAATTCTGCTCAAACTTTTTGTGACAATCTCAACAACCAGACTTGCAAAAAACTTAAATATAACCTGTAAGGATTTTCTAACATGAATTGGACCCACAGAAAGAAAATTGGTCATCCTGACCTGAACGAAAGAAAATTAGGGACAACCCGACCCCGATGCAGGATTTTATTCGATGATCCCAAGGTGTCTGCTATTCAGAAGTTTTGCCGTATATTACTGATGACCTGATCTATGCAAAAATTAGCAAAAAATGGACTGACCCGGCCAATACAAAAATCAAACAAATCAAAGCATATTTTTCTTGACATACAACTAAATATTCTTTTCTAGAATACTGCATCAATATTTATGGAAAAATTAACAGCATATTTTAAGTTACTGTGTTTGCAAGTGAGAGCATACATAATAGCGCTATTAATAGTCACTCTGACTCATTACTCTTAAATACAAATAAATTCATTAAAAACATTAATATGTTCAGAAAGAAAGAAAAAATATGGTTAAAATATAGCTTTTGAAAATATATACATATAATATAAGGTGCATATAATACATAAATAGATATAATATAAGGTTAGTTGGGGTAACTGGACTTATGAGGTAACTTAGCCATAGGCTATTTTATAAAAAACTGTTGTTTTTAAAATTTTTGCTTTTGTGTACGATGCACCTTAATCTCTACTTCCTAAAACGTCGTCTGTCAACTCAATCATAACTCTCACTTTGCTGTGATAGGTTGTCAAAAATTTAAGTTTCTTTTTTTTAAATCAATGTCAATATGGTTGAACTTCCTCGGCTTTTTATTAAAATACTGTAAGTACTTTTATTAAACAATCTTTTTTTTTTTTTTAAGATTAGGCATATAACTACATTAATATTATTAGGTATCTATACATATTTACTTCATGTTTCTATTGTAAGCCTGGTGTCCCAGTTACCCCCATAAATTTTTCAAGAATGGGATAACTGGGAAATGTATCTGGTGTAACTGGACCATGCTGGATCCAGTTATCCCAATAGTTATAAATAATTTTTTTGAGTTTTCTCTTTCTATGGGGAAATAAATTTCTCCATTGTTTTTTGCTCACAATAAAGAAAGCTATAAGAATACCTTATTAAAATTACGTAATAAAATTTAAAAAAGCATATTGGGTGGTATCAAACCAAATATCTTAACCCCTTGAGAGGCAGTGATACCGTGATGATGTCACATTATACTAATCCCTAATTGCCGGAATTTTATAATGAAAATTTCACCTCTATTTAGTACGCAAAAATATACTTGTTTACAAATAGATTCTGTTGTAAATACTGGTGTCAATAAATTATTTCAATATTTTACGAACGTAAGTACCTTGTTCCTGAAAGCGAGATAGCCAAACCTTGAAATTGTACGATACACAGGGGTCGCATTCTATGGGGAAACTTTTATTGTTCCTACCACTATTTTTTAAAATCTTTATTGCACCTTTCTTTAGAAACGTGTTAAATAAAATGATCATGAAGATAACTCATTAAGGATTCTGGTAGGAACAATAAAATTTTCCCCATACAGGGTGCAATATGTTATCTATCGCCGACCTTTAATTTCTCAACCGTTGGCCGTAGACATATAGTTCCAATTACAAAAACGTTTCAAATGAGGTAAATATTCATGTTGTGACATTATTTAAAGTAAAAAATCAATTTGATAAAAATTAAGAAATCTAAATTTTTATACGGTTCCCCCAGTCCCTATAGTTATATTTAGTAAAAGTTTACACATATCATAACACATATAACACAAAGTTTTGCACCTGTACTACAAAAATTGACAGAGTTATTAAATTTCAAAGTTTCAGATTTTTGCACATGATTTTGTCTTTCATTGAGGGATCAGTTAAAAGATGAATTAAAGTAATTCGAGATCAAAATCAGGGTGCAATGTCTATTTTATGGCGAAATCACCTTTAGCCGGTATCGTCGGTACGTTTGAATGTTATTCGACCCATAAAAGTTAGCTCAAATTTTTATATGAAATAACCCAATTTGGTTATTCCCGATTTGGCGTATGTCATAATTTCATAAATGGAGATACGTATCTCCATTTATTTTTGAAATATTAATTTTTTTGTAGTTTTTAGAACCATTTGTTTAATTCTGGCAACTCAAGTACTCCATTTATATAGAAAGTAAAAGGAAAATAGTTGAAAAATAGCAATTATATCTTTTTGTTGCCATTTTCTCATAATAGCTGAAAGAAAATGAAAGTAAAATACATGCTATTTTGGAAAAATATAAACGAATAATTTTGTTAAAACATGGAGCTATTATAAATTATATTTAATTTTAAGTATCTGTAGACGCTTTCAGTGTGACCTCAGTCATGACGTTTTGGTTAGACACTGACTCCAAACAAACGGTTGCTATGCATCATTTCTTTTTAAATATAATTTGTGCAAAATGTTACCAGTACATATCAAGTATTAAAACACTTAGATGTGAGATATAGATTTAAGATATAGCTGCAACACACAAACAAAATAGAAAATACAACACAGCAACCATTTGTTTAGAGTCGGTTTCCAACGAAAACGTCATGACTGAAATCGTCTATATTAATGTTACAAACAAATGAATGCCTATGAATCATTATATAGCCTTTTTTTTTTTGTAGAGTTTCTTTAATGACAGCATTTTTTTGCTGCATTTGTGTATTATTTTGCAATAGTGACATCCTTATGCATGCTTTACTGTAGATGTTTAAGAGTGGATCGTAAATGTGGAATTCTTAAGCAGATGTGAATGACGTATTTTAGATAAAATAAAAGTGTGTGCTTTAAGTCTTAAAATTGAAATAGGTTTTGTACTATTTATATATACATATATATTTTTTCATTGGGGGCGACACTAAATTCTGAAAAAGCAGATTTCCTGTTTTCTAGTTCTTTCTTCTCTTTGTTTCATATTTAGGAGGAAGAGGAATCTGAAAATGATGACGCTGAAAACAGAAAAAGCAACAAGAAAAAACAACATAGTATAGGTGAACAATGTTTGTTTGCTTATTGTCAATATATGCACTTATTTATTTCTTGTTTAATTTCTTTTTTTTTTTTTTTTTTTTTTTTTTTTTTTTTTTTTTTTTTTTAAAGTTAGTGTTAGTTACCGTACAACCTTGAGGCTTTCATGTTTATAAATATGTGAATGCATACTAAAGTATGTTAATAAATATTCAGTTATATAAAAAAATCACACATGTAAATGCAAGTACATCTGTAATAATAAAGAAGTGTGTGTGTGTGTGTGTGATGGTTGATGATGCTCTGAAGAGACTGTTGCACATTGAGCTACAAAATTTGGGGAGAAGGTACCTTTATGAATGCAGTTTTGCCCCTCAAAGTTGGATTTAGGATTTTTGGATTAATTTTTAGATTTTTAGCGTTTCTTTTTATGATTTAAGGTGATTTTTTTACGTTAGTGAAAGGAATAAAGTTTCATTCTTTTAACCCAATATAGTAAATCTTGTTCTCTTTTTAATAAAGTTTATTCGGAATTCATACAGCGATTTTAGAGTTTTTAGCAAATTTTTTAATGATTTTTAGTGTTTTTTTGCAAATTGCGACTATTTTTTGTTATTGGTAAAAAGGAATTTTGTTTTAAACTTTAAACCTAATGTATTAAATTTTCTCTGCTACGAATTTAGAATTTCAGTGATTTTCAATGTGATTTTCAACAATTTTTAAAGAATTTTTGCATTCAGTGTCAATTTTTTCTCATTCTTCAAGATGTGTACTGAATCTGTGGAAATCGGGGAAACATGGAAAAATCAGGGAGGTTTATCAATCTAAGGGAAAAATCTGGGAAAAAGTCAAGGAATTTTTGTAAAAATGCTCGAAAATCAGGGACTTCACAACGAGACTCATTCGTCTATTTTATGTACCATATTTTTTTCTATGTTGATTAGTTGCTCCCAATATTTTTTGTTTGCTTAAATCGGATCCTGGTAAATCGATTTAACACAGCTTGTGATACATGCAGTTGATACATCAATGCAGATAAATCAGTTTTCCGATGTTAGCTCTGAATCTGTATTTTGTTTTAAATCTATTTAAAGCCAATGCCTAAATCGTGGTTTAAGACATTGACTAAATCTCAATTTCCGATGTTGGCTTAAATCAATTTAAGACCAATGGTTAAATCTGATTTTCGGTATAAGCTTTAAATTGATTTAAGGCTCAGGACTACCAGCCAGCTATATATAGTAATACCTTATTAAATGAAATGTAAAAATAATTTATTACAGTCATTTTAAAATCTTAACTTTTTAAAATGAAATTTAGCATAAAGTTAAAAATATTGAACAGAGAAAAGTTTGGTAGTTCAGTTATAGCCAAATCTAAGATTTGGCTAGAAAATACTGCATGTACAAGAAAGCAAAAATTACAAAAAAATGAACAATATTATACTTAAGATTCGGATTGCAGAGAGAATATATTTGACCGTAAAATCAATGTGGTTAATAAATTCTTCAAATTTTTCTTTTTCATAGATAAAATAGCCAAGACAGGATTATATTCTTTTTCAGCATATTTTACTCGTAGTTTAAAAGTAAATAACCAGATTCTTTAAATAAATCAAACAGTCTGTATTTTAAAGCAGACAAAAAAGAATTGTGCTTCATTTTATTATTTTGGTGTCTGTGACACCTGTGATCAACTTTGCTCACAACAAAATGCAGGGGGTGGGAGTGGGGATTACTTTATCATTTATATATGTAATCTAAAAAAAAAGATAAAGAAAACTTCTAAAAAAAATCAAACAAATACACTAAATGTCATGGATCAATGT